>CM027126.1:35083402-35604555 GCA_015476505.1 Urochloa ruziziensis | reverse complement strand
GCGCAAAGGGAACTGGAGCGTCGGGGAAGGCAAATGGCAAGTAAAGGAAGAAGAATGCGGCGGGGATGGCTTATAAAGGAATAAACCGTTCCTCCCGCGCGCGGCGCGGCGCTTGTCTCGGGAACTCAACCGACGCAGGCACGTCCCGTCGCTTGAATTCAAAGATGCGGCAGGGAATCGCGATATCTCGCGATATCTCGCCTTCCGTAAGCGACCGTTAGGGACGCAACGGACTTTTAGGAATAATGGGCCTAAATGGGCTGAAATATAGCACGACCTTTCGGTTCTGTTACGATAATAAATTTGTGGGTTCCTGAGCTAGGGTTCAGAGGCAGAAACCACTCGGTCGTGAGGCTAAAATTAGTCGACGACCAGACTCGATTTTGCAATTAATATTGCGACCTCGCAACTGATTTTTACGTAAGGCATGCGATACTATCGCTAAATTGATTCAGAAATCTGGGTCAAATGCTGACAAGTATAAATCTTGTGAGAAGATGGCTTACCATATGGTCAAGCTGAGTCGTGGGACACGACTCGGGAGTCATGCCGAGTTCAAAGAACTTGAGGACAAAATCCTTATAAAGGGGAAACAAAAAACCCCTGAAGGAAAAGATTATCTAAAATCCATGTCCAGAGGCATGGGGGCTGAAAAAATCAGTCGGAATTCATGGCTTTCAGAGTCTTGACACGATCATACTGAGTCGTAACAAGACTCGGGGGCTACACCCAATGGGTGCACCTGGAGGTGCACACCATTGATGGATCAAGTTCAAAAAGAGATTCATAATATTTATTTTTGACCCTCGACCAGAATATTCTATTCTACTCAAGGCTCGGGGGCTACACCCAATGGATGCACCTGGAGGTGCACACCATTGAAGATCAAGATACAGATGTGTAAAAATTGAAGACCTTTGGCCAATTTCATGCTAAAATTGCCCAAAGCCCGGGGGCTAAGTGTATTCACTTCGCTTTCGCGTCGTGAAAAAAGAGCACTCCTTCCCCTCATTTTGACTGTAATTGAAGAATTATTTTCAGGAACGTCCGAGCAGGAACTCGGATCTTCCTCGAAACCACTCGGATCTTCCTCGAAACCACTCGGATCTTCTTCGAAACCACTCGGATGAGATCTTAGACAACTTGGAGTACTCAAATCATGCAAGAAAAGATGGAACAATTACAGCCAACAATCGGCCAAGAAGTGCTCGGGGGCTACTGTGGGGGATATAGTACCTGGGTACCTCACGAGCAAGCCTGGCAGCCCACCAAAAGGGGGCGGCTCAGCCCACCGTTCTGGACCTGAAGACGTGCGGGACAAGTCGACGCACGGAGGAAGGATCTGGAAGGAGAAGTCCTAGTTGGAATAGGAATTATTGTAAAAAAGGAAAGGATTCTTAGAGATAGGATCGGATACAAACCGACTTGTAACCCTGCCCCCCGATATATAAGGCGGGCAGGGACCCCCTCCAAAAACATCTGAGACACAACTCGAGCCAACTCGAATCATAAAAACACGCAATACAACACCCCAAAACAGGACGTAGGGTATTACGTCGAGTCGACGGCCCGAACCTGTATAAACCCTTGCGTCTGTCCATCCTAACCATCTTGCTTCCGATCTTTGCGATCTTCCCTACATTACAAATCACTTCCGTGGGCTACCCCGTGGAAGACTGCCGGAGATAATATCACCGACAAGACCCAGACCTGGTAAAAATTCGGAACCACACAGGAGAAAATAAGGCCCCAGATTTTAGAGTGGATGCAAAAGGAACCCTATGGTACAAGGATAGAATTTGTGTGCCCAAGCAAGGGAATTTCCGGCAGACCATCATGGATGAAGCCCACAACTCACCTTACTCTATTCACCCCGGAGCCACCAAAATGTATATGGATTTGAAACAGAAATACTGGTGGAATGGGATGAAAGCAGAGATCGCCCAGTTCGTCGCCCAATGCGACATTTGCCAGCGAGTCAAAGCCGAACACCAGAAACCAGCAGGGGTATTGCAACCGTTGCCTATCCCGGTTTGGAAATGGGATGAGATTGGTATGGATTTCGTGGTTGGTTTGCCCAAGACCCAACAGGGAAATGACTCTATATGGGTGATAGTGGACCGACTCACCAAGGTGGCCCATTATTTACCCGTACGAACCAACTATGGAGGCAAAAAGTTAGCAAAACTTTATGTGGAGAACATAGTAAAGCTACACGGAGTACCGAGCAGAATTGTCTCAGACAGAGGGACTCAGTTCACCTCCAAGTTTTGGAAAGGTTTACATAAAGCCATGGGAACCAAGTTAGATTTTAGCTCAGCTTATCACCCACAGACAGACGGCCAGACGGAAAGAGTAAACCAGATTATGGAAGATATGTTACGGGCTTGTGCCCTGACCTATGGGAAGGACTGGGAACGGAGTTTGCCCTATGCAGAATTTTCTTACAACAACAGTTATCAAGCCAGCTTAGGCATGTCGCCGTTTGAAGCTCTCTATGGAAGGAAGTGCAGAACCCCTTTGATGTGGTCAGAAGTAGGGGAGCGTACCTTGGTCGGACCAGACTTTATAAAAGAAGCAGAAGATAAGGTAGCTGATATCAGAGAGAAGCTAAAGGCTGCTCAGTCCCGTCAGAAGAGTTACTCAGACAAGCACAGAAGGGAATTAAGTTTTAAAGTGGGAGATTATGTTTATCTCAAGGTTTCCCCGATTCGAGGGACCCGCAGGTTCCAAATTCAGGGAAAGTTAGCCCCTCGATACATTGGACCGTACCAGGTGCTTAAAAGAGTTGGAGCTGTAGCATACAGTATTCAACTCCCCAATGAACTGTCAGATATTCATCCAGTGTTTCATGTTTCCCAGCTCAGAAAATGTTTGAGAGTACCCGAGGAAGAACACATACCAGTGGAAACAATAGATTTGCACAAGGACCTCAGATACCAGGAAGTACCCGTCAAAATCTTGGATACTGTCACCAAGCACACAAGAAATTCCACGGTACGGATGTGCCGAGTTCAGTGGAGCAGACATGGCGAGAAAGAAACCTCATGGGAACGCGAAGATGCGTTGAAGAAAGAATTCCCCCATCTCTTTAAGGATTCAGCCGAATCTCGAGGACGAGATTCATTTTAAGTGGGGTAGGTTTGTAACATCCTAAAAATTCATCCAATTAAATCATGCGTTAAAAATCTCTTCCAAAGCTTTGCAAAGTAATTCTTGAGCTCAAATTTTCCTTTCATCTAAATTCCATATCACACCTAATCTTCCTTTGGTTAATCTATCCTAGCACCAGTACACCCGGTCACTCTAATCCCACTCCTTTCTCTTTACGCAACCAGTGATCTACTAATCTCTTTATGTGCTCTCACACAAATGCATGCTACCTCTTGCCTTCTTCAAGCGCGAGCATGTAAACAGAAAGCACCCCATCTCTCTCCATGAACACACACGCAAGCACAACAAAGACCGGCATGTGCAAACTACTCGTTGCGGATCATGTCTTCCCTTGGCTTCAGCATGCACATCTCCGTTTTCTTCAAGCACGCACAACACAGTGCAAGCTACTCATTTCGGGTCATCTCTTCTCCAAGCTTCAGCTTACGCAGCTCAGCACAGAAACAGCACTATTGCCGTTCCTGCTCTCTCCATCAGTACAGTTCAAAACAGCACGCGGACAACATCTCGCACACCCGCGTCGCGTGCAAGCCTCGCCAAAACAAAAGCCGCCATCCGCGCTGCTACGGCACGCGGCCAGGACCCCCCCTCATCGAGCTCACCCGCTGCTCTGCTCGCACAGCCGCTCGGCCCCGCGACGCGACCGCTCGCTGCCGACCGCGCCACGCCGTGCCGCCCGAAGCCGCGGCCCTACCACCACGCCGCGCCGCACGGCACAGCGCCGGCGAGCAGTGCCGCTGCCGTGCCGCCCTCCATCTCGGCCCCACCGCAGCGCGCCGCTCCACCTGCACGCGCCGTCGCCTCAGCGCCACCGCTGCCGCACGCCGACGCTCGCAAGCGGACGACTCCCTGCAGTGCCGCCATTGATGGTGAGCCGTTGAGCCGCTAGCCCAGCTCGCCGTCGCCCGCCTATAAATAGCACCATCAGCTTCTCCTCCTCCATACCTAGCTCGCCGAGCCGTGCCGCTCCGCTGCCCATCTCCTCTCTCGATTTTCCCCTCCTCTGCTTCCTCACACAGAAAACCGGGCGCCGCCCTGATCTCCCTCTGCACGCCGCCCCTGCCCGAGGTGAGCCCATGGTGAGCCTCCCCTCGACTTCCTCTCCCTCACCATGCCCCCGGATTTGGATTTGGTGGCCGGAATCGCCGCCACGGCGGAGCTCCAGTGAGCTCTTGCCGCTCCCATGGCGGACAGACTGAGGGAACGCGAGCTCTCTGTGTTCTGTTCAGACTCTCCGTCCGTGACTCCCTAGTCTCTCCTTCTCTGTTGTTTATTTCTTCCACCAGCCCAAAACAAATCCCGTGAAGCCCAGGTGACAGTCGCAAGGCCCAAACCACCATCCAGAACAATCCCGTGAAACCAAAGGCCCGTGAAGCTCTCACCCAATTTATGTTAATCCATTTTTGGATTTAATTATCGCCCAATCATGTCGACTAAATACCTCAACCATCCGAAGTCCAATTCCAATAATTCTTGTTCCTAAATTCTTTTAAAGTCATACCCTATTTATTTCCATCATTCTTGTCTCCAATTGAGCTCATTTATTTTTGTGTGCTTGTTTAACTATTGTGTGCTTGCTTGTGTGCGTCGTAGACCACGGAGTGACCGAGGAGCAGCCCCGCGAGGAGTTCGGAGGACCGTACCACGAGCCGGAGTACGCAGGCGAGTACCGTGAGCCGGAGCCCGAGGACCCGTACCGCGAGCAGGCGCTTCCGGACGACTTCGACGACGGCAAGTTCAATCTCGTCCTTTGATGCATATTTATCCTATGTTTTACAAACACAACCTATTGGCCTATTTATAAAATGCATTGCTTTATTGCAAGACTCGGTTGGATAGCCACCCCTTGATTGCTATGAATATTCCTTGATCACCTAGGTTATCATTAAATATGACTTGCTTTGTTTGGATGATAGCCGTGCTAGAGACGCTTAGGACCTGTTACTCTTACCACTATCATATTGCAAATACTCATGTGTTTTAAAATAAAGAATGGTGTGAGTGTTTAAAAGAAAAGGGTGGCTTTTGGTGAAAATGGAATAATGGTGAAACTGATGGGATGGATGGTGTGTTCTGTGTGAAACACCAAGCTGGTGAGCTCGTGCCTGTGTGGCTGAGCGGGAAGTGGAGATATCCATCTTGTCATTATTTTAAGGACCGAGTTGATTGTCATCTAGCCTGGCCCAGTTTAGTGCTACCGCCCTACCGTTGTATGTGGCAACGGCTTAGCATAAATCCCACTAGTTGGTTGGTTAGCCAATGGGTGAGCTGTGAGCAATGGGAGAACAAGGAGCAGGAGTACGATCTATGTGAGTTACGTCCCGGTCATGCCTCGTTGGGAGGACATGGACCCCTTGGTTGCTTCCATATTGGCTAGTCCGGCTTAGCTAAGGTGTGGTAATGGCTTTGACAGGTCCGCGCCGGCATTTCGGTGTTCGTGTTGCGGAAACCGTTGGGGTGGGTTAAGTGTACAACCTCTGCAGAGTTAAAATCTATTCGAATAGCCGTATCCACGGTATTGGATGAGTCACGGCTTGGGCCTGAAACTAGTGTTGGGAAATGGTGGGATCTTTTGGTGTGAGTGTTTTGGAAAGTGTCCGGCAGGTGTGCCGTGAGCTACGACGGACGGGGAGTCCGGTAGCATAAAATGTGGATCCTTTGTGGAGGATCAACCCACTTGATATTTAAAAACTGTTTTTACGAAAATCTGTTTAAAATAAACCCTTGCATAAAATCTAGCTTTTACGCAAATTAAACCTTAGCCGTACCCTTGATTTACCTTGTGCATATACTTTATATCCCCCTCCGTGGACGTGGTTGGACTTGTTGAGTACTTTTGTACTCACCCCCTATTTTGTTGCAACAGAGGAGGATCCGGACTTTGTCCCTGAAGAGTTCGAGTAGAGGTCGTGTCCGCACCCGACGTTGCCTGTGGTGTGGTCCCTTCCAAGATGCTTCCACTGTTCCTCGCCGAGATAGGGCTAGATCCAGTTTTAGTCTTTCTCTGGTTATGTATTGTTGTACTTTTGGTTACTATTATTGTTTGTATCGAGTGTCGTGCCCCTTTGAGGTCGCACGATGACTGAACCATCTGTGAAATAAATGTGTATCAGCCTCCTGAGACTGATATTTGTATCACATTTAGTCTCTGCTTATGTGGGGACGCTTCACCGCCCATTGCTTTGCTCATGGTTGCTTTGTCGTCGTTCAGTGGATGCTTTGCCACTTGTGTCACTTCGGGCGGAACTAGGCCGCCATGTCCTTCTTGTCCGGTGGATGATTTGACACCGCTGATGCTGGTCGTCATCCGATGGCGGGTTGTCGCCCCTCTCTACGCTGTCCTTCTTGTCCGGTGGATGATTTGCCACCGCTGATGTTGGTCGTCATCCGATGGTGGGTTGTCGCCCCTCTCTACGTTGGCGGCTTCTTTGTCGTCGATTGGTGGATGCTTAGCCACCTCTGTTGATTCCGGGCGGATGCTTGGCCGCTATGTCTTCATGTCTGGTGGATGCTTTGCCACTGTTGTTGTTGGAGGAGGACCTTAGACGATCTTGTCGGTGTTTTCTTTCTGTCAGGCTCAGAAGTTTAGTCTCGTTTTAGGTTCGGCAGGGTTGTGTGGGTTAGGTGACAGCTCTCCTAGCTACGGTCGCTCATGTCTGTTAGTCTGTTTTTATTCCTTTGTTGTTGTTTTTCTCGCGCTTTGAGGATTCTCTCAAAGCTGTTTCGTTGTAAAACTCTCTTCCGCTTACTGAAAAAACGCGCTATGCACGTTCTAAAAAATCCAAATAACTGCCACTAGACACGAGTATTTCTCTAGCAGGATGGGGCTGAGGAAAATTCCAGTTCCTTTCGTGCCAAAAATTGTTACTCACGCCCGCGAGATGAAGGACTGGGATTTAAATCCTATATATGATCCTTAAACAAAGGTATTATCGAATCAGTCGTTGCCAACTGCGTGGTTGCGAAGCTTGTTGTGAACTTGCATTGTATCAGCCAAATTTCTAGGCGAACTATTAAGCATGGTGGGTCGGGCCTCAAAAGTAGTCCAAACCGATTGAGAGAAGAGTTATTTGATGGGCCTAGTTAGCCCAACCACACCCAGCAACCAAGCCCAAACTTGGTCAGACACGCACACGCTCCCGCCGCCTATATAATCCGCGAGGCCCCGATTCTTTCCCCAATCGGCTAATCCCCCACGGCCCCCAGAGTCTCCCGAAATCGGATTCGCTCACCGCATCTCAGGTTTCGTCTAGCTGCCGAGTTCGCACGCGGCGCGGCGGCCATGGAGGACGAGGAGCACGAGGTGTACGGCCAGGAGATCCCCGTCGACGGCGAGGACGTCGACATGTCCGCGGCCGGCGACGACGCCGCCAAGGTCCCGCTCAGCACCCCTTCGCCCCCTCGACGCCCAAACCCTAGCGGAGGTACTGACCCGTGCTCGCGTGCGCAGCTGCAGGAGCTCGACGAGATGAAGCGCCGCCTCAAGGAGATGGAGGAGGAGGCCGCCGCGCTCCGCGAGATGCAGGCCAAGGTCGCCAAGGAGATGCAAGGTTCAGAACCCTTCCCTTCTCCCTGTGCGCTACTTTTCCCCGTGAAATTGGCAAGATCCGGATCTGAAGTTGGGAACGAATTAGTTTATTGAATTAGGGATTAGAACCTGGAAGCAAATGTGCCGTGGTGCTTGACTTCGTTGATGTGCGGACATGGCAGTAAATGCAGGGTGGTTGGGGAAATTAACTTGCATATGCTTTTTGGTAGTTGGTATTTGGCCGATTGAGTTAGAAACTAGAGGTGATATGATGTGTTGTGGTCGTTTTCGTTGCCGCGTGGCGTGGGCATAGTGTAGCTCATCTATAGTAGGGTAGGTTGGGAATTTCTGTATTAACTTGCAACCGCTTGCCAGTAGTTGGGAAATTGAAGCAACATGATGTGTTATGTCTGGTTTCTTTGCTGCGTGGACATGGTATTGCTGCTCATCTAAAGTACCGGTTGGGAGTTTCTGTATTAACTTGCATCCACTTGCCAGTAGTTGGGAACTTGAAGAAACATGACGTGTTGTGGCTGTTTTCTTTGCTGCGTGGACATGGTGTTACTGCTCATCTATGGTATCGTTGGGAATTTTGAGTTAACTTGCATCCGCCTGTGAGTAGTTGGGGATTGACTGGTTGCTTTAGAAGCCATGTGCTTGTTGTTTAGATTTGTTGTTTCTACATATCTGTTTCTTGTTGTGTTCGTCAATCCCACTCTGTTATCATGGTCTCCCTGTCACTTAGCTAGAAAGGCTAGTCATGATAACAAAATTCTAAGATTCCTTTCTATTTGGTATCCCCTGTATTTTCCATTGAAATAACTTCAGCTTTCTGTTTTCACTGAGCCTTAAGTTTGTCCGTACCTGTAGGACATGTTTGGAACAGTATCATATGTGCGATTGGTCTTAATTTTTTAGGTTTCAGTAATCCGATGGATTTGGATCCCAGTCATCTCCTATCGAAACTGATCCTTAGCTTTGGTTGCATTTTGTAAGATACCTATTCACGATTACTTCTTACACACAAGCATTGTTCTTTTTCTGCAGGTGTAGATCCTAATGCAACCTCATCTGAAAACAAAGAGGAGATGGATGCTCGGTCAGTATTCGTTGGAAATGTAAGTTTCATCTCTTAACCTATGACTATGCATATATCTGATGATTCACGTTTTAGTCCCTGTTACGAGAATATGTTTTTCAACTAAAGATATAAAATTGATATTCATGTGCTGACTCCTCAAAATATAATATTCGGAGTTGTATTAGAAATCTTGTTTTGATGTGAGGGTTGTATTATTTTATAGTTGCTGCTGTAAAGTTCCATTTCACTTGAACACAGGACTGATAGTATTATTGTCAGTTGATGATACAAATCATAAGTTATCTTTATCTTTATCTATTTCCTTTTTTTTCGGTTGCATTGATTGAGCAGTGGCAATGGTCGCAGGTTAGTCTGCTGTCATCAAGTCTTTCAATCAAAGTTTTGGCATCTGGTTGAATCTCAACACAAGTTCTAGTCTTAGCTTAATGGGGGAAAGAAAAAAAAGAAACCCCCCCAGAAAGAAGTCTTGAAAAAAAGCGAAGAAAAAAGGAAAAAAATAGAAAAATGATTTGAAAAAAGTAAAAAAAAAAAAAGATAGAAAGGAAAAAAAAAGATATCATAGACTAGGAATTACCCCCAAGGTAGCCAGCGGAGAACGTGTCAGGCACATCCTGGTACTGGTGTGGCGTGATATCATTAGCCATTTACTGGCGTGGTTGATGATTCATAGGCATGACATGTAAGTTTGACTATGCTGAGTATTGTAATCATTGTTTGCTTCTGTAATTCTGTTGATGTTTCACCTGTTGGGGATTTTGCTATTGATGTTTCTTCTGCAATTTTAAATCGGTGTTTTCTCCTTTCATACTTTTTAGCACTTAAAATCCATTTTAAAAAGAAGTCAAGTTTCTATCCGTTAGCTTGCCTTGAGCGATATTTGAACGCTGTTCTCAACAATCCTAGTGTATCCTTGTCTTTCTTGGCATGTGGATATGGCTACTTGGTATAATATAAACAGTAAATGTAGCAGGGTGCCAAATCATATTAAGCTAAAGCCCCAGTGCTTCAGGATAGATGTATGTATGTCATGAAGCCCTGATGAGAACTTCTCATGGTTTGTGGTTGATGGTTTCAAAATTTGCCCAATTATATCTAGAAACTTCTTATTAACTTATGCTCACACTCCATTTCATGTCATAACTCATAAAAAATGTATGTTTTAGATATAGGTGAATACTTACTGGAGACTGGTGCTAGTAATGGATTGTTTTTTCTTTGTAGTCATTAATATATTATGTTTGTGGCCGGGGTTGTAATTGAGCTATTTTAGTCATGTGCGACCTACCTTCATCTATGTAATTGGTGAATCACCTTGTATAGCGCCCACAAATACATGTTTCTTTTTGAGGCAAAGCATCATGCACTCATTTCTGGCAAGTCACATTCATTCGTTTAGTTCAGCCATATGCTGGAAGATGTGTTCTCTGTAGTTAAAATAGTTGCATATACAGGTAGTTTTGATGCCTGCAAATTTGCTTTTTTGTGCAGTGTCAATGTGGATTCATTTTGTTAACTAACTTTGTAAACACCTTAGTGCATCATTTAAGCAGTTTTTAAGGACTCGATATAGATAATCAAACTAGCTGGAACATCACTTGTTGTCACCAATCTGTTAACCTAGGGTTTTTGAAATCAAAGTGACATCTGCACAAATTTGAGTGAGTTCTGGTGCAACATATGATATTTGGAAAAGCTGACTTGTGACTCATATGCTATTTTGGTCTGTTTGAACAGAGACAGCTTATGAGTGACTTTGTATATGCTTCAAATGAATATTGTCTGCAAAAATTTAGATTCAAAGTTGTCTGTCTGTCTTGGTTGCATGGTTAGTTATTGAAGTACATGAACAAATCCACTCACTTTCTGTGCAATGATGACTGCAGGTTGACTATGCCTGTACTCCAGAAGAAGTACAGCAGCACTTCAATTCCTGCGGAACTGTCAACAGAGTGACAATACTGACTGACAAGTTTGGACAGCCTAAAGGTTTTGCTTATGTGGAATTTGTTGAAGTTGAAGCTGTTCAGGAAGCTGTTAAGCTGAACGAGTCAGAGTTACATGGCCGCCAACTCAAGGTGTGAATCTTGATATTGCTTACTTTCACTAAGTACAGCTGATGGTCTATTCTGATTTTGCTCCCAACATTACCGGACTGTTCTGGTAAACGTTTGCATATTGACATTAGTGCCTTGTTTTTTTTTCATCAGGTGGCACCAAAGAGGACTAATGTTCCTGGAATGAAGCAGCCCCGCGGCCGAGGTTTCAATCCATACCATGGCCACCCCTACATGAGGCCGTATGGTTATAGTCCTTATGGGTATGGGTGAGTTGTTTAACTGTTACTCAGCTTCTGGATTCTGGACTGTCATAGGAAGAGACTAATTTCTGTCACTCCCTTTTCTAACGTCCCGTTTGTTTCTGTTGATGCAGGAGATTCCCCAGATTCCGCCGCCCGCGCAGACCTTATTTTTGAGGTCTCGATAGAGTTGGTCAGCACATGGACCGTCGGTTCAGATTCGGGAGGAAGCTGTACCTTATCCCGCGTTGTTATTTCATAGCTTGACACCGTCCCGGATTTGTGTTCCTATACATGTTTTTGAATTGACAGCACTTAAGGCTTGTACTGTATTGTTTACTTTCAGTTACAGCTATGCAAAACGATTACGATTTGGTTACTCGTATATGGTGATGCCGCTGGGTTGCTATTTGGTTACTATTAACGTTGATGCTTAACGAATGGGGTACCCTAATGAAATGGTGCATTCTTTCTTCACTTGTTGGTAACATCTGACTACCGTTTGCTTTAAAAATGTGGTGCTGTTGGGAAACCCCAACCTCGAGTAGTCGCGTGCCCGGTTAAGATACGCATACGACTGCTACGAAACCATTTCCTTCTTTTTGTCCCCTTATACACAAATAGCACACGAAAGCTACGCTTCGGCGTTCGGTGAAATGACCGATCCTCTGGTCAATTAAACACAACCCAAACACAAGTGAGCAAAATCGGTTTGCATCGGCACTGAATCCTGAGCCTGATGCTAGAAGCGGACGGAGCTTCCCCACGCGTGCGCGTCCTTGAGCGTCGCCGCGAGCCAGCCGAGCCCCTCGTGCAGGCCCTCGCCGGTGAGCGCGCAGGCCCCCACCACACGCGACGTCCTGTTCTTTAGGTCGTACAGACCCAAACGCTGCCCCACTTCGGGCGGCTTCATTGCCCCTTTCTGCGGAAAAGGATTCAGAGATGAGAGCAGGTGCAGTGCCTCGGTTAGGCTGGATCGCTAGTCAGTTACTAGTAGTAGTTACCATGTCCTGCTTATTGGCAAGCACCAGGATGACGCTGTTGAGCATGAGCGGGTCCTTGACGATGGCCTGAAACTCCTCCCTAGCAACCCCGATCCGGTCCCTGTCCATCGAGTCAACCACGTATATCTGCAACACAATTGGGGCTAACAATCTCAGTTTCAGAGTGTAAATGGCAGCAATGACAGGCTATGGATTCAGACACCGGCAGCGTTCCAGGGAATTTAGATCAGATTAGTGGGGGAGAAATTGGAATACCAAGGCCTCCGAGTTGCTGAGGTACTGCCTCCAGAGCGGCCGCAGCTTGTCCTGCCCTCCCACGTCCCAGACCGTGAATGCCACGTTCTTGTGCTCCACTTTCTCCACGTTGAAACCTGCACGAGCAACCAAAATTCGTTAAACTCCAAACTCCAAACGATCACAGTGTACTAGCTACAGAAATCTTACCGATCGTCGGCACCGTCGACAGGACCTCGCCGACGTGCAGCCGGTACAGGATAGTCGTCTTGCCGGCGGCGTCCAGCCCGAGCATCACGACCTGCATTGACACCAGTACAAGGGAATGAAGAAGAACGGAAAAGAAAAAAAACAGAGAAAGGATTCAGAGTCACAAGCAGAACTTAAATGCCTGATCACAATGCCGCCTGCAGTAATGGCGATGGCGTGTTGTTGCTACAGCTGCTATGTTACATACCTTGACTTCTTTCTGGCAGGAATTGTCGAAGAAGAGCTTCATCAGAGACTGGCCCATGCTCGTCGTCTTCAGTTTCTTTCTCGCTCCTCGCTGTACGCAGAGTTCACAGGGCCTTTTTGCGCTGCTTGCGGCTCTTATTCTGGTTGCTTGGCTGGATTTTGTTGCTCCTCAGGGATGATTTGATGAACGTGGAGGGTCGTGCGGTTGAGGGATCGACGGTGGTGATCATGCGGTCCATGTCGCCGCTTTGTTTTCGAACGGCATCTCGTCGGTGTTTGACTTGAACTAAATGGAGAATGGGAATCTGCAGCTGGTTCGACATGGGAGCACGAAGGCACATCGGACGAGTGCTAGCTACGTTGCCACGCTCATGGCGGATGGCACCGACAGTGTTGTCAGCTACTCAGCTAAAGCTTTCGTCGTACCAGGTACTGGAATAACATCAAGTGAAATAGTTGTAGCATAGTGAACAAGCAAGTCGTTGTAGTATAGTGGTGAGTATTCCCGCCTGTCACGCGGGTGACCCGGGTTCGATCCCCGGCAACGGCGCAATTTGTTTTTTTTAATTTTTTTCACAATGATTTGCTAACGCGACCTGTAGTCCTGCATCTCAGTCAAGTAACAACCATATATAAATATATATATAAACTACTTTAGTTCGTTCAAGAGATGTGGTACTGACGAACTGCGACTCTTAATGCCAATTTTTTAGATAAATAACAGAGCAATTTAGTTGAACATGTTACATTTCCCTGAATATTAAGAAGTGCAGATTCTTGGAAACATGCTCTAATGTTCCGTGAATCAGATCGTTCTTCTATATCACTAGTCAGATTAGCGCGCTATGCGCGCTACTATAAATTTTTTATGTTCTGAAATATTAATAAAATAACATATATTGCTTGTATTGTGTTAGTAAGTAACATTGTATTGATTATTAAATCAAGAAATAAATTAAAATAATTAAAAATTTAATTGATCAGTATTAGAATATAAATTCATCCCAAAATAGTTATACCTTACATCATTAGTTATTTGAGTCTGAGCGCCATACAATAACTTTCGTGATTGAGAATTTGATAATTATTAGGCATTTATGTTGTATTGGTTCTTTAAGCACGATATAATATTTTTCAAAAATTGTAAGTCCTGTTTTGAAAAAAAAATGGTGGGCCCACATATAGTGGTCCGTGGGTCCCACGTACGGGTATGCGGGTCCCACATATGCTGGTCATGTGGGCCCCACACACGCGTGTCACGTGGGTCCCACGCATGGTGGGTCCCGTGGGACCCATGAATAGTAGCATCCAGCCTAGAATTGCTCCAATTCTTGGAGCTTTAATATATAGGAATTGTCCAACATTTGCACTGTGATAGAACCCCAGAAAAATACTGCAGGCTTGGACGAAGAATGTAGGCTCGTAGTGATCGAAAAAGAAAGAACCCTGCTAGCAGTTGAATTCTCATCACTGTAAGCAACGAGGCAGTACTGGTAAACTGAGGAAATTCAAAACTGTACTACCACTGTCGGTCTGAATCATCTGATTCGCACCAGTTTCCCAAAGTATTTCGACCTTTCTTACTTAAAAAAATAAACTAAGATTACTAGTTGGGCTAGTTCTTCTAAGTTCTTACCAGGAAAAGAGCATCCCCTACATATCATCCAGGATGTCAGCACTGAACAACCACAAGGGTAGGCTTCACCCAGCTTATACTTGACACGGTCAATTGTGCCAATGCCTCACAAGCTGAGATTAGGTTTGGGATGTTTCCAGAATCTTCGTCTCGAGCGCTAGCCTCGTACCTGTACCATCTCGCCTTCCCCCGCGACCTCGAGTGGCGTAGGCTGCGCACGTAAGCGCGGCGCTGGCGCGTCGGCTACGCCCCTGCTCGTCCGTCGCGCTAGCCGCCACGGACGCCGGCTGCTCGCCGGCCCCGGTGCCCCGCGGCCGAAATTGCCACGGCAGCCGGAGGAGCCACACATCGTCAGCTCGAAATCGAGCGCACCCGACTCATCAACTCGGCGCTCTTGTTGCCTCCGACTCGGCTCATCCAGCGGTAGGCGTGAGGTGCCCACGTCGCGCCGCACTGGCAACCGGCAAGCCGCGTGCATCCTGCTCGACGGAATGCCGCACTGGGACGTCGTCTCGGCCACTGCGGCCATCGGCGCGCTCACCCGCCGCGGCCGGCACCGCGACGCGCTCGGCATGTTCTCCCAGGTGCTCGCCGGCGGCGTCGCGCCCAACGAGTTCACCTTCGGCACCGTCCTCCGGTCGGCCACCGCGCTGCGCGCCCCGCGCGTCGGCGCGCAGCTCCACGCCTGCGCGGCCAAGCTCGGCCTCTGCTCCAACGTCTTCGTCGGCACCGCCCTCCTGGACCACTACGCCAAGATGGGCGCCATGAGGGAGGCCCAGGGCGCGCTGGAGCATACCCGTGAGCCGAACGTTGTCTCCTACACCGCCCTCATTGCCGGTTTGCTGAAGAATGGGATGTTCCATGAAGCAGACCGTTTGTTCCGGCGCATGCCAGAGAGGAACCTGGTCTCTTGGAACGCGATGATAGGCGGGTGTAGCCAAGCTGGACTGAGTGAGGAGGCTGTCAATCTGTTCCTGGAGATGTGTCGAGAAGGCGTCATGCCGAACCAAAGCACCTTCCCCTGCGTGCTCACTTCTGTTGCAAATGCAGGGGCACTTGGCGTTGGTAGAAGCGTCCACGCATCGGCCATCAAGTTCTTGGGCAATCTTGACGTCTATGTGGGCAATTCTCTTGTGAGCTTCTACGCCAGGTGTGGTATCCTGGAGGATAGCGTCCTAGCGTTCAAAAAGATGAAGCAAAAGAATGTGGTCTCATGGAATGCGCTGATCTGCGCGTATGCGCAGAATGGGAAGGGAGAGGAGGCTTTGAATGCTTACAAGGCAATGAGAGCAAAGGGGCTGAAGCCAGACAATGTCACTCTTCTCGGCTTGCTGTTTGGTTGCAACCATGCTGGTCTGGTTGACGAAGGTTATGATTTGTTCAAGACTGCAGAAGTGGAGCAGCCTGGTATACTGAAACCTGAGCATTATGCCTGCGTGGTTGATCTACTATCTCGGGCCAAGCGGTTCTACGACGCCAAGAGGTTTCTTGAGGAGCTGCCCTTTGAACCTGGCATCGGTTTCTGGAAGGCACTGATAGGAGGTTGTCAGATTCACTGGAACAGGGACCTAGCTGAAAGCGTTGCAAAGCGCCTTCATGCATTGGATCCAGAGGACACATCTTCCTACATTCTTCTGTCTAATGTTTATTCTGCAGCAGGAAGCTGGCAAAGTGTGTCCATGATCAGGAGAGAGATCAAGGAGAAGGGGCTGAAGAGGATTACCGGCTGCAGTTGGATTGAAATCCAGGACAAAGTCCATGTCTTCTTCAATGGAGACTGTAGGCATCAACAGAGTGATGAAATTTACTCGATGTTGGAAGTGTGTCTGTATTTCAGGGAAGATGATCAAGATGAACATGAATACTCGACTGCGTGTAGTTATTGGTAATATTTGTGTGCGGAGAAGGGGCACAACTTCAACATCGCAGGCCAACATTTCACTTTGTACCTAATCTGCAGAGTTTTTATCCCATTAGGCAGGGTAAAGGTAGGAATTAGGGTCCCTTTGGTTGGGCTAAAACTGGCTGTAGCTTCTTCAAAAAGCCAAAAGCCCAACCAAAAGGAGTGACGAACTCACAGGTGCTTTGAGCCAAAGCTGTTTTTCCTCAGTACAAAACTCACAGCAGCTTCCCCCTTGCTTTCACCTGCTGTGAAGGTGAACCAAGACTGTTCATGCAAAATAACCCAAAATACATTGGTAGTATTATGCTGTGCAGATGGACAGTCTCTTTGCTATCAATTTGGTTGGCATAATCGTTGACAAGCTATCATGTGTCATGAACCCCTTACAACGGTACAGCTACTAATAGCCTTTTTAGTGGACTGAAGTTATAAATTCTATCCAAATTCTGAAACACTGATGGATAGATGAAGGGAAGAAAACATCAAGTTTCTTCCTTTTCCACTATCACCTCTGCTGAACTCCTTGCCACCCGCTGGAGCTTGGTGTCACAGTCCAAGTCCTAAAATTCAGTAACAACCAAAAGCCTATTCCTGCACTGAACTCAAAAGGTTTAGTTATACCAAGATGTTACAGCTAACAAACTAATCCTTGAGGTTTTGAAAAGTTTTATACTATGATATTTTTCTATGTATAGAAATTCAAGTTTAAATCCTTTTTAAGTAAACTGACAAATTATTGTGCTCCAAGTTATATGAGGTACCGAAATAACCTGTACGGAGTACAATACAATAAGTTAAGCACAACCATTAGTGAGATATTATGTAGCTGGAAGCCGCTGCTGCATAACCGCCCCTTGGGGACAGAGTAGGAAGAAAAGAAAAAAGGCACACATCTCAGCAACTATCAGCAGTCCATCTCTCTTCTCTGTTTCAGATTGTTATCACGGACACCCAGTTATCAGCTCTCTTCTGTCTTTGCCATCTCTCACTCCTTGTGGATGAAAGTGCAGGGCCACTTCCTTGAAGATAGCTACTCCTTCCTCAGGCGCCTTGTGATCTTCGTCGTGTTCCAAACCTGTCCAACAAGACATAAAGGAACAAGCTTATGTGTTGTGTTTCTTCCGTTCGGAATAGAACCTGAGTACTGTTGGGTTAGTGCATACTTGATAAAATGTCAAGCATCTGCATGATCATGAGTGTAATATTGACACTGGTAAGTGCAAATGGAAACTCTCATGTTGTTCTCTTAGCACACTTTTCTTTAGCGAGATCTCTATATATCAAGGTAGTTGTTCACTGACGTATGCACGTCGCATATCCTGCAAACTCTTTCTGAGAAGTCCATTTCGTAGCACTTTGTTTTCTGTTATGAACGCAAGGATGAAACGCAACACATCAGCTTATCTCTTTTATGTACGCTAAAAAAAATAAGCTTTTCTCTTTTCTGAAGACGAGGTGCCAAACAAGCTTCTGAAAATTACTTATGTGGTTGTAGAAAGGGGAAACTTGAGTATAGATGGCCAGCGCTGCTCATCTTCTCTTGATATTTGCATTGGAACATGCAAATTACTGTGTATATAAGGCAATCGGTTGAACAGTTACTACTAAATCATTTAGGTATATAATCAAATCAGTAGGACATTTGCATCTCATCTCAAGTTGAATCATAGGGAACACACAAAACAAATGCAGATAATGCAGGGGTAACAGGGGGTGGCTAACATGGAATCGAGAGACGATGGACAAATGAACCTAGAGGAGAAATCAATTGCAAGCAGAGAGGCGACGGATGGTGCCGAGCACCACAGCATTAAGCCGGAGCAGTGCAGCACCTTCCGTCAAGCTAATCAAGTTGGGGGAGAAAGGGGCAGCGGCAACCAGGAGAACCTGTTAAGGATCCGGGAAGATGGGGAGGAGGCCAAGGTCGACATTGTGGGGGAACGGAAGCTAGTTCAGGAGCACACCGCCGACTTGAATTGTTTCCCTGATCTGCTGTTCCTGCTAGGTATAAATTATTTATCATTAAACGTAAAATAGGGTTCCATTTGCATAATCAAAAGTTTTTTTTATTGTGGAAGTGGAACAGCTTTGCTGTGCGCCTTGCTTGGAGCATGCTAGCAAGCTTATATACGTTGTGGTCCAGACATTGAATCACATTTTGTTATATTGCTACATCTTTATTATGCGGCTTAGTAATGTTACACTATAATAGTAAATTTGCAGAGTACTACAGCATGAGTGCAGACAGGTAATTACAAAGCAAACTTATATAGCAGATTGAGATCAGAATTCTGGTAAAAGAGATGTGTATGCAAACTTTAAAGTTCAGAGATGCATAGGAAAATACCTTATTGGTTTGAACAAAAAATTACTTTATTAGGTACTATGGGGTACATGGCAGTTGAGTCTGTACCAGAGGTACAGTTTTTTTTTTTTTTTTTTTTTTTTTTTTTTTTTTTTTTTTTGAGAAAGTATAAGCAAATTAGAAGGTATAAGTAATAATAACTACAAGTCTACAATAAGCTTTTAGTGAAGTGAATTGTAGGAGTTCCTAGTGCTCCATTATTTGAGTAAACTATGAAGTATTAGGTTACAATGGCATAAATACTTTCTGAACAGGCAAAAGTAGCAGACAACTTTGGCTGTCATCAAACAAGGATGACACTTGTGAATTTAACAGGGAAAAATGAGAAACCAGGAGAAGAATTTTATGTAATATAACCTGACACTAACAATGCAGTTAAAAAGCTCTGATTACTTACTGCATATTTATAATTTTATATATATCCTACAAAAAAAAGAGTCCTAAACAGTAAACAGAAAGATATGAGATTTCACTTGGATTTTTCATCTGGTAGTACACATCCTTGAATTAAAATGAAAAATCTAAATGGCTCCAGAAGACTACAAATCTAGAATCTCAATGTCTCTTGGTCAAATAATAGTACTTAATTTCCCAGAGGAAGCAAAGAGGAGCATGGATTCATAATCATGTTCTTCCAAATGAAGACTAGACAGAATAACAAAGCAATCCGCGAGCACTGCTGCACCGTAGACGATTTAAGATTGGGAGTTTGGGACCTTCAAGATTCAACTATGCAAATCACAAAATAAACCAACCGTCACATTATAGGCATTTCAAAAGGAACCACATCAGGCACAGCATATAACAAACAAACTACATAGCAGAGTAGTACAGGATTTCACTTACCATGGACCAACATGATGGCTGCTGATAAGTCACAAGTTCCCTATTATTTTCTTGAAATGAAATTTCACAAGTTGAGGAGGCTCATGTGTGTAAGGCCTCATGTCCACCTGGGGTACTGAACTATGGACGAAAGGTGATTTGGTTTCAGCCTCTTCTTGTTGATTTATAACAAGCTAATAACCATCACCTAGGAAATTTTGTCTCTAGCCATAGCCCATAACCTTTTCATATGACACTGCAACCAACTTCTTTTCCTCGTGATGTTTCTGTCAATAATTTTCTGGTCCTTCGAGCATCTTCCCATAAACATGACTCTGCATACATGTTTGCAAGAACAGCATAGTTTACAGAACTCTCAGGATCCATAGTGAAAAGATTCTTGGCTGCAGTTTCTCCAAGAGGCACATTTCCATGTATTTTACAAGCTCCAAGCACTGCACCATACATCGAGGAGTTGGGTTCAGTGTTCATCTTCTGAACAAGTTTCCATGCATCATCCAACTGACCTCCACGAGCAAGAAGGTCAATAGCAGAACTATAATGCTCCACTCTTGGATTGATACCATACTTGCTCATCATGGACGTGAAATACTCTATCCCTTTGTTCATGAGACCAGAATGACTACATGCAGACAGAAGAGCAAGGAATGTCACTTCATTTGGCTTTACACCATCCTCCTCCATCCTGTCAAAAAGGGCCACAGCATCTTCTCCAAAACCATTTTTCCCACAGGCAGTAATAAGTGAAGTCCAAGAGATCACATTTCGGTGGGGCATTTCATCAAAAGCACGCCTGGCATCTGAGAATTCTCCAGCTTTTGCGTACATGTCAACTAGAGCATTGTCCAATGCTGCATCACCCATAGGTTGCTTCTTGCACATATAAGCATGAAGTTGTGCCCCAAATTTTATTGATGCTATATTAGCACAAATGGCAAGCAAAGAACTTAACAGAACACCATCATTTCTTAAACCCTCCAGATGAATCTTACAGAAGAGCTTCATTGCATCTTCACTGTGGTTTCTGTCCATAGAGTACCCACTGATCAGTGCAGTAGAAGACACAAGGTCTGGTTCACACATGGAGTCATATATTACCCTTGCACTGCTCAAGCTCCGACATTTTGCATAAGCATCAATAAGGGATGAAGTAACAACCATTTCAGCCAAATAACCCAGCTTGATGATGTAAGTGTGAATTAGCTCTACATTGGAAAGTGCATTCACAGCTCCACAAGCCTTTAGAGCACTTCCAAATGTAAAATGGTCAGGCACCATCGCTGTCATATTAGATATGTGAGTGATTGGTAATGGCAATCCAAACAAAAAGATGTATCGCATAGTCAACGGCAAACAAGAAAAAATGACATCATTAAGAAATTAAAATGGACTGAAGAAATTGGCAAGGAGTCGTTGATAAACAATTAATGTACATATAGTCACCAATATTCCCGCATAAAGAAATGTTCCATTCAGCTTATTCCATTTAATCTATTTATTAAATGAGAGAAGAAATGTTCTATTTGCCAGCACTTAGTTTGTATCATGTATTGCCTTCTCTTTGTTCACTAGAACTATATATAATCTACTCTAATGATATGATAAGGGTACAGAGGGGCATGCAGATTTGAGGCGCACAAAGATAGCAAAATATTCATGTTGGTGAATAGCATGATGATTAACATACCATCTCTCAGCATCGATGAGAACAACCCAAGCGCATCATTGTAATGCATACGCTCCACGAACCCCCTGATTAGAGCATTCCAAGACACCACGTCCTTCCTCTCCATCTCCGCAAACAGCCGATTCGCATCCGCCACCGACCCACACCGCAGGTGCATGTCCATGAGCGCGCTCTGCACGAACATGTCCCCTGCGAACCTCCCTTTGGCCGCGCACGCGTGCACCTGCGCCCCGTTCCTCGCACACCGGGCGCCCGCGCACGCTCTCGCCGCGCTCCCGAACGTGAACTGGTTCGGCCTGGCGCCCGACCGGAGCATGAGCGCAAACAGCTCCAGCGCCTCCCGGGACCGGCCGTTCTTGGCGTACGCGGAGACCATGGCCGTCCATGACACCACGCTCCGGTGCGGCATACCGTCGAACACCCTGCGGGCGGCGGCGATGTCGCCGAAGTGGGAGTAAAAGATGACGAGCTTGGTGCTGAGGTGGAGGTCTGGAGGTGAGGTGGGGGGCGCGATGATGAGCCGGTGGTGTACGGACTTCCCTTGCCGGAAGGCGTTGGAGCCGATGCAGCTCTGGAGCAGGGACGAAAAGAGCGCGGCGGCGGATTTCGGCCCATTGACAAGGGTCATTGCGGCGCGCGTTGTTTGGCAATGACAAATCAAGGGTCATTTCGGGCCATTGACAAGGGTCTACCGCATCCTAACTATGTGCCGATATTGAGGTCGTGCTGGAACTGGAAGCTGGAGGTAGCGGGAGAAGGAGAATGTCACCGTAGTCAAGGATGACGACAGGGATGGTGGCGGTTTGTTGTTATTTTTGGGCTAGTTTTGAATCTGTGTTTTGACGACAAGCTGGGTAAAATGTTAAAAAGATATACAAGACACATAATGTTCAATAACGATGTGTTTTTACCTTTTTTTCTCATCTCAGAAAAATTGAGGATACTCAAACAGTAGTGCTAAGCTATTCGTGACAAATTTCAAAATGAATTTCAATAAATAACGCAACGATATCAGACGTTGGGTTTTTCTTCTTCGACTTGAGAACCGTGACGTAAACTGCAACGGTGTCCATTTGCAAGGACCCGGAATTCGGCAAGGTAAATGAAGTTGAAGACAACACCATTCAAGTTTGTCATAGTGCAAACCCACTACAAGTGGCAGCACCTTTCAGGTTTCCATTCAGCAAAAATACTGATTTTTACCAAAAAAAATAAGAAAAACAAAGAACTGATCCACTGCTCTCATCAACTACATGCTTACATCAAAAGCCTCACTACAAGGCGTTTTATTCAGCTACTGCTACAAGCTGAGCAGGAAGAGGCAAGTTCCCATAATTTGAAACGCTATAATAGCAGTGTGATGGCACGCCTCGCAAACATACAAAAAGCTCATTCACCCAAGACGGAGAATGATCTTCTATTGGGTCTTTTTCTACAGAATCTCAGCAGCATCTCTGTACAACCAGTCTCCGCATCACACAGGAGTTATCATAGATCATGGTGTGCTTCTTTGGATGGTATTAGTCCTCCCTGAAAAAACAGAGCATAGAATTCATCAGCAGGTCTATGTGACAAAAAAATGCATGCAACAGTAAGCAGCAAGGTCTCTCTCGGCCTATCGGGCATCGCTCACTAACCAATGAAATAACATCTGTACGCTGCTACTAGTGTGGCTATAACCCAGGCAATGGGGATCTGTTCCAAACTGATTTATTGCATTTAGGGCGTTTTGAATGATAAAAAAACCTGTATGGGTTTAGTTCAAATTTTGAGCTAAATCCCCAGACCTTCTCTTATTGAATTAGATCAGTTTAAAGCTGGGGACAAAGTTTTGATGGTACTGTTCTTGACTACCTATGCAATTGTTTTTTCCCTGTGACATAAAGCACATACCGTATAGTTGCAGTTGCTCTATTGCGTTAAATAGATACTTCTTCAGAATTCGCTGGCCAAGGATAAAACATTGAATGCTATGATGCTTCTGTGATGTGGGCAATGCCAATGCAGCATACTTAATGGAATATTGGGTAAAGAGTGTTTAGTCTCAAAACTTGTCAAACTGGATTCGTGTACCCTCTTACTTTGGATCAGCAACCAAACAAATGATCAAAGCACGCAGAGTAAATAGAATATTGCATTAGAGAGAACATTTTCCTAACATAGTTCCACACTTCTTTTTTTAATTCATGTTTCAGAATGAAAAATGTAGCAAACAAGAATCAAGAAAACATGCTAGACAAATTCCTATCAACTTAAGCATCAATTAATGCCTTGAATGTAAGCGGGTTTTGTAGAAATGGCCTACAGCAAATATGACTATTTTGGGCATTTGAACAGAATGATATGCAAAATGCAAAACAAAACAAAAAAATAAAAAAAAGAACATGTTGATCTTATTGAACATAAAGGATGGCCTACTAGCTGGGGGCAATCCAGGATCTCACCAAGGAATGGATAGAACAATCCAATGGTTCAATGCTATGCTATGCTAGTTAATTTAGCATCACAACATTCCACAAATATCTTCAAGCTATCATTTGTTCGTGCTAGGGACAGATTACTATCTTCCAGTAAATCATTTGAATTCAATTTAATCTCTCCTTTTCTGCCTTCATCCAAAGGCTGTTAATCTCAACTTTCTGTCCATAACCTTACTTGGTTTAAACAGGTCTACTCTTCTAATTGGCACTTAAGACTACCCAACTGGTTATCAATCACAATAATATTGGATGTCTTTCCAACATAGGGGTTCTGCAACAGTGATTAGAGATACCATGCAAATGGGCAAGAGAAGGTAAAAGTGAGCAACCATTTTTTTTCATCTCTTTTAGATAACATTTATCATACAAAAAAACTGAAAACATAGCTATTTGACCATGGATCTGCATCTAATAAGAGAGTTAGCCTATCAGGCAAAACAAGCTACAGGATCACCATAGAATCTTCCCTATTCCAACAATGCAATGCCAGATAAATGCAAAGAAAATAAGCAATCTGCATTATAATAACAAGTTCACATGAATTGTTGCATCCGGAGGTTCAAAAATTCCAAATGATAACGAAATTCATTTTCCTTTTTGATGTGGTTTTCAATCGTATTTCATGACTGATATGGCAAACCCAGTCTAGAAACAGAACTGAATTACTCAGTGCACAATTCAGCAGGTTTCTCAGCCATTCCCTATGCTATAAGCTCTTGAAGTAGGAATTAAGAAGATCAATTCATGGGCCAAATTCATGACAAGAAAAAAAAAACTAGTGCTATGACTCGTACCATTTGATTAGCGAACCAAAGAGGAAATGCTGCATGATCGGCACTTTCTCAAGCACCTCGGCCTTGTACATCTTGAGCAGCCCGCTATTCACCTTTTTCCAATTAGGCACGCCACTGATGTCATCCAGCATTGGTGAATGCTCTGCAAATGGCCCCTTCTTTATTTTCTTCACATACGCCACACATGCCAGGTACATATACTCACTGGAGAAGTTCTCCAAGATATCTGGGTTGTGAATAGACTTGGGCTTCATGTACTTGTGATCAATAAGCTGTGCAG
Organism: Urochloa ruziziensis; assembly: GCA_015476505.1. Classification (NCBI taxonomy): domain Eukaryota; kingdom Viridiplantae; phylum Streptophyta; class Magnoliopsida; order Poales; family Poaceae; genus Urochloa; species Urochloa ruziziensis. The sequence goes on along the minus strand of CM027126.1, from coordinate 35,579,770 downwards.
CCCCAAATATGAAGGGCAGGAAGTGGAAATCGTCGAGACCCCACACGCCATGGGAGCCCGCAGGCTCCAGCTGGTACGTGTCCTGCAGCGTACGCATCAGGTTGAGGTAGGCTGCGAAGACGCGCAGCACGATGGCGGGGTAGTCGGACTCGGTGATGAGCCCGAGCCTCGCGAGGCAGTAGAGGAAGGCGGCGAAGTTGGTCTCGTGCCCCGTCCCGTAGTCGATGCGGGTGGCGTTGCCGAAGGAGTCGAGGAGGTACGGCGCGAGCTCGACATCAGCGCCGGCGAGGTCCGCGGGGGAGGTAGCGGTGGACGTGATCCGCGCGATCAGACCGCCCGCGGAGTCGGCGAGCTTCTCGTGCCAGAGGCGGAAGGCCGGGTTCCCATAGCGGGAGGTGTGCGGGAGCGGCGGGGTGGATTCGACGAGCGCCCCGAGCGCGGAGATGAGGTCGAGGAGCGCGGAGACGGCGGGGGACGGCGGGGACGGGAGCGGGTCGGAGAGCTTGCGGCCGTGGACGGAGGCAGAGAGCGCGGCGACGAAACCGAGGAAGTGGCGGCCGTGGAGGGAGGCGTGGAAGCGGACGATGTCGTCGGGGGAGGCGATTCGCTTGGCGGGGACCTGGAAGGCGTGCGGCGGCGCGGCGGGGGGAACCGGGAGGGGCTGCGGGACCGGGGATAGGACGATGGCGGCGGTGTTGGTGGGCGCGTTGATGGCCGGGAGGCGGATCGGGCGGTACGCCGGCGGCGGGGAGTCGGAGGCCCCCGACCAGGGGGCCGGCGTCGGCGCCGTGGTAGGCGCGCCGCAGGAGCGGCAGAGCGGGGTGTGCTCGTGGTCGGGGTGGGCGGAGGCGGAGGCGGAGGCGGGGGCGAGCCGGGGTTGGACATGGCTAGTGTGCCGGCGGCGATGCGGCGGCGGCGGCGGCGGTGGCGTGCGGGATCGGAGGGGCGAGTTCTGTGCGTTTGGGTCGGCGAGGCGTAGGTGGGGGAACTGATGCTGCTGGAGTGGCGTTCGCGAAGTTGCTGAAATGGTTGGGTTGGATGGGCCCAGTGGGAGAATTTGGGCCAAACTGATGGGCCATCAGCAGGAGTATCTTTTTAATTCGGCCTTTTTCGTCATGAGAAAATCTGCCAATCTGATTGCTTGAACCCCTCAAAAAAAAAATGCTTGAATCATTGTCCCCAGATACAAGTATTTAGCAAAACTCATTATTATTTCAAAGCCATACACGGATACACCAAAGCAGTTCCTAAGATTACAATTCCTCATCAGATTTTATTTCAAGAGGAATAAGAACAGCATCGACAGCATCTAAACAACTTCAACAGTGTCCTGGATGCACGACTCCGGTGCAAACGAGAGCTTGGATTGCTTGAGATCAAACACGAACCGCGTGTCCACCTGCTGCAACGCGCCGACGACAGTTCGTCGTCCCGGCTTGACGGCAAGGCACGCGATCCGCCGTCCCTGTGCCTCGTCATAAACCATCAGGAACAGCTGCTCCGGCGCGACAACCAGCACTGCTTCCTCCCCCTCGAAGTGAAACGACATCGACTGGAGCCGCCCCTTCACCGCCTCCGATGCTCGGACGCAAAGGCCGTATCCCATTCCCATTTTTCCCGGCCGCTCCACCCGCTCCGCCCCGTGGCGCCGGAGCTCCGACCACACGGCCTCCTCCACGACTTCATACGCCTCCTCTGCCATCACCGTCACCGGCGTGCCGAGGTCGACCACGCACCCGCCTTCCCCGTCCTCGCGGCGGGCGAACATCTCCGGCCGGATCGCGTCGAGCCTCCGTGTGCCAAGGCTGACGCCGGCGAGGCTGACGTAGTGCCCCCCCAAGGACTCGTGGCCCTCGAGCGCCGGCAGAATCCTGGTGGTTCTGTACCGCGGGTTGCGCGGGACGTCGGTGCCGAAGCGGAGGAATCCCCGGCGGCGGCTCGTCTCGCCGTCTCCTTCTCCGTTGCCGCCGCCATGGAAGAGGCAGTACGAGAACGTGGTCAGCCCGTGACCTAGAGCCGTCGCGCCGATGACGCCGGCGAACTGGGCGTCGTTCTGGAAATTACGGGCCACGTGGGCGCAGCCGAAGGGGACGTGTTCGTGCACCTTCCCTTCGTAGGTTAACGTGTCGTCGCCGAAGTAGCCCTCGACCAACATGCCCCTCGGGCCGGTGACCCTGAAAGCGCACAAAGTTCCATGATAGTCGGACCTGTAGGGCGGCTGGCAGAACGGATCGGTGCCGGCGACGAGGCGGTAGGTCGGCGAGGCGCTCAAGTCGAAGAGAGGGTGGCGCTGCAGGGAGTACGGGTCGCATCCCTTGCACTGCATCCAGATTAGGGTGCTCCGGGTGTCGACCACCTGGAAGAGGTAGTCCTGGTGCCCGTGGCCCGTGCCGACGCCGATGACCAAGGCTTTTGGCAGGCGTAGCGGGGTGTACGTCGTCGTCTCCGGGCGCAGGGCGGTGGCGTTTGCCGCCGAAGATGAGTTAGCGCCGCGAAGGCTCTGGAGATGCAGGAAGCCGTCACCGCCGCGGCGGACGGCGTGGTCTAGGCCCTCAGGGTCGGCGTCCACCAGCTGGAGGCTAAATCCAGACGAGCTGGCATTGGCCGGCGGCGTTGTTGCGTGCTGGGCAATGGTTGCGGCTGCGACTGCGACTGAGGGCTGATGCAGCATGAGTGCTATTGCAGTGACGATAGCAAGGCTGATAGTGAGCTTCGTCATCTCCATTGTGATGGTATTGTCGAATGTCAATGACGACTCCACAAGGTTAGCGAAGATATATAGAGCTGCCTCACGTCAATTTTCTATCTTGGATATGGAAAAAATATTTAAGATTTTTTGAATAAAAAAATATTTAAGATTTTGAGTTGGGTACATATTAATTAAATGCACCAAGTGGTATAGTATCTGTTATTACTGGCATCAGTAATATTGATTTCTATCTTGAAGATATGCTTCGGATGCCTTACCATGCAACACTAATTAATACACTATATATGTGTTACCAGCATCAAGAGATATGGAGTTCTATATCGATTATCGAAGATATGCTTTGGATGCCTTTACCATGCAACACTAATATAATACACTATATATCTGTTATTGCCATCAAGAGAAATGGAGTTTTGTCTTGAAGATATGCTTCGTATGCCTTTATTACCGTGCAACACTAATACTCCTTCCGGTTTAGGAAAAGAAGTCGTCTAAGACAGCGACACGGTCTCCGAAGTACAACTTTGACTTCTTATTTTTATAAAGATATTTATTAAAAACTAACATATGTATACTTTTATGAAAGTATTTTGCAAGACAAATCTATTCATGTAGTTTTCACATTTCCAAACTCAACGACTTAAAAGTTATTCACGATTTATAATCCCAATGTTTGACTTAAATCTTGTCCAAAACGACTTCATTTACCAAACCGGAGGGAGTACACTATAGCCTTTATTTTTTTTATCTTGGACATATGCATGCTTCGGATGCCATTAGCATGCAACACTAGCTAGCATTTATTACCAGTACAAAACACATTAGACAGCTCTTCGGGTATGTATATGAGTAACTGTGCAAAAATGTACACGATTGTGCATGCCCCAACTTTCTGATTAGCATCCTAGCTAATTTTCACTCCGCAACAACTTATCTATGTATTCTTACTAGCTCGTCTGTCCTTGTTTACACTTGCCCCCCACCCCCCCCCCCCCCCCCCCCCCCACCCCACCAATTAACTCCTAATCAGCACCTCGAACCTCGAATTTACTTACGGCAATATATGAGTATTATTATTTTGGGACTTTAAATTCCATATATTTTTTAAGAATTATTCAATTAAAATTTTCAAGTGTGTGTTAAGTCTCATTTTGGATCGTTATATTTTCACACGAACGAAGCATATACTTTTATTGGATCAAGGTTTAATTGTATATTGGCATATCACTACTTCCTTTATTTTAGTTCTTTCTTATTTTTGCAAAAAAATGTTTTTCTTTTTTATGCAAAAAAGTCCTAATTACGAGATCAATATGTGCGCTAGTGTTGCTTATTTACTTTAATTTTTATGTGAACTCATCACTATTGATGGATGCGTCTTTTATATTTTGAAATGTTTTAAAAAATATAAACGCCTATTGAGTCTAAGACTCAAAGAAGATATGTAGATTCCACCATAACAAAACTAACCAATTGATCTATTTGAGCAAATTTTACAAAAAAGAAAGCCATTGATATATGCTCGGCTTGCCGATGTTAACTTATTTTTACCTATGACAATGGAACACATGGACTGATCAACAATATATAAAAAATGTATAATAATACATGATTGTTTTGGTGGACAATTTTTATAACTTCTGAGATCGAATTGATATGGATGGAAATAGATACTTGGGTGTTAAAATAACCCACCATGACATCTAAAGAACTTAATAATTTTAATATTAATCTGCAAAAAGAAGAACATATATGCAATTGATTATGTGAAACATGGTTATAATTTTTGAACTAAAATTGATATAGATGGAGTTTCTGTTTAGAAATAATCATTATCTAAATAAATTGAAGAGTTACGAATATGTAACTCTATATAGCGGGGAGCATTGGGAGGCATCCAGCGTTCCCGCGTGCAGCGCACGCCACGTGGGCTTCTGCCCGATCATACGGTCCACATTCGTCGGCCGTCATTTTTTTTAACTATTAGCAAATGAAACTGTAACACCTCTCACAATTACTACAGCTACTTAGAGCATGGTAAATATGTAACTCTATATAGCAGGGAGCATTGGGAGGCATCCAGTGCTCCTGTGTGCAGCGCACGCCACGTGGGCTTATGCTCGATCGGACGGTCCGCGTTCGTCGGCCGTCATTTTTTTAACTGTTAGCAAATGAAACTGTAACACCTCTCACATATTACAACAGCTGCTTAAAGCATGGTAAATAATATAGTCGGCGAGGATGACTAATAATATATCACGTACGTGACGTACCACATCACATATAGCTAACTAATAGCAAACTTACATAATAGATACATACTAAATCATTAATATTTTAACCATCATACGGTCTTCCAAAATTTTTGAATAGGCTAGACCCACTTTATTTTCTCTCCACTCAGCTTATCACAAATCTGATGTGGCAGCTTCGATCAAAGGTCGGCCTGCTGCCCCGAAAGGAAACGTCGTCCTCCTTGGCATCAACGCCCTCACATGAAGTACACGACTTCTATTTTTGGGGAAAACCTGTTTCATGGAGCCGTATGTCTTCCCCTCAAGTTCTTCCCACCCTGGTCACTTGGCCAAGCTAGCACACAACATGCTGCTTCGGTCCTAAGCTCCCATAAGCTCCACACGGCAGCGACAGATGGCCCTCCCAGTCCTAAGTATCTATCCGTATTAACCAAACCATACTAGCCTTGAGGAACATGTGCCTTGTTAATGTCTAAGCTTGCCAAGGAGCAGTCCCAGCAGGACACCATTGTTGCCTGTGCTTCCTACTCTGTGTCTTCCTTCCATGGATCTAATCAGATATAGATGATTGTGCTACTCTTGCTACTCTGCCATGCTTGTGATTTCGGTGAAGAAGAATATAACTAAATTTAGATTAACGATAATGCAAACATCATTCTGCCCAAAGGATGCCCGCCCCAAAGACACCATTTTATATTGCTACCTACTAAACATTGTTCAGTATGCGCATATAGCTTTTGATGTATATGTGTAATTTTAGTGATTAACTAAATTAAAAATAAAAAATCAGAACTACTTGATAATAGCAAGTCGTTTACTATAAATGTAACCTATAACTGGCACGGCGTTAGCGCGCCATTCTTCCTAGTAGAACATGTTTTAGATTGATTTGTGCAATGGTGTAAGAACCATCCTAAGAAAGTGAATAATGACATGCTAAATAGTTGCAGAAGAATTTGTTTGTAGAGCAGTGAACAACTAAAACACAATATGCATAATATAAACATCCTAAAATGCATCATATGCTCATAGAAAAAAAACTACTACTTCCGCCCCATTTATAGTGTCACTCTAGTACAAATGATATATATATTAGATATTTAGATGAGGTCATGTCATGCATGTGAGCGTCTGTTTTGCAAAAATAAAATAAAAATCATGTTATGCTTGCAAGTAGTCGGTTAGTTAGAGAGGATGAGGAGCTCGCACGTTTTTACGAAACAAGCACCCATAGGATGCCCCCAAAAGCTGAAATAGAGTATTTTTTTAGAAAAAGGATAAATATCCGGCCTCTGCAACCGCACGTAGCCAAGTTTTACAAAAATGTTAGCTCACAGGCTTATCACAAATAAAAGGGTATGCAAAAATAAGAGAAAGCTAAAAGCAAAGTCTATTATTGTTTCTTCATCCATTGTTGGCAAATATATCCAAGGCGACAACCTCCAATGCCTTACTTGCCAACCGGACAATCTCCCTCATTTCCTCACGCTGTAAAAGGGACCAAAATCGCAGTCAATACGCTCCCCTAAAAACAACGTGCATAAAAGAGGTGAATCGTTTTTTTCTTGAAGACTAAATCGTTTCGCGTACATCATATTACCCACATAAGAGCTACAACTCCAACATAAATCAAACTTTTGTCCTTTTTACATATACATGTTAGCCAATTTCCAAGCATATATGGTATTGATGTTGGTGGGGTTAACCCAGTAGCTATCCAAATGATTTTTTGCATATTGGCAATCCGCTTAATTGTTTCATTTGGGCCAAACTGATGGGGCCATCAGTAGAAGGACTTTTAGGTTTTTGGGCTGAAGCCTTGGGCCTTGTCTGCCATCAGTGGAACACGGAGGAGGTGTATGTAGAGATCTTTTCTCTAGTTTTTTATGCTGATGAGAAAATCTGATTGCGTGAATTATTGGTGGCAGATATTTAGCAAAATTGTTATTTCATAAGCATACATGGATACACCAAAGGCAGTTCCAGGATTACAATTCCTCTGGTACGTTTTTATTTAAAGACAAGAGGAAAAATAAGAACAGCATGGGCAGCATCTAAACAACTTCAACGGTGTCCTGTATGCACGACTCCGGTGCAAACGAGAGCTTGGACTCCTTGAGATCAAACACGAACCGCGTATCCACCTGCTGCAACGCGCCGACGACAGTTCGGCTTCCCGGCGTCACGGCAAGGCACGCGACCCGCCGTCCCTGTTCCTCGTCATCCACCATCAAGAATAGCTGCTCCGGCGCGACAACCAGCACCGCTTCCTCCCCCTCGAAGTGAAGCGACATTGACAGCGACCGGAGCCGCCCCATCACCGCCTCCGACGAACGGACGCAGAGGCCGTATCCCAATCCCGGCCGCTCAACCCGCTCCGCTCCGTGGCGCCGAAGCTCCGACCACACGGCCTCCTCCACGACTTCATACGCCTCCTCTGCCATCACCGTCACCGGCGTGCCGAGGTCGACCACGCACCCGCCTCCCCCGTCCTCGCGGCGGGCGAACATCTCCGGCCGGATCGCGTCGAGCCTCCGGGCGCCCAGGCTGACGCCGACGAGGCTGACGTAGTGCCCCGACGGCTCATGGCCCTCGAGCGCCGGCAGGATCCTGGTGGTCCTGTACCGCGGGTTGCGCGGGACGTCGGTGCCGAAGCGGAGGAATCCCCGGCGGCGGCTCGTCTCGCCGCCGCCGCCGCCATGGAAGAGGCAGTACGAGAACGTGGTCAGCCCGTGACCTAGAACCGTCGCTTCGATGACGCCGGCGTACATGCCGTCGTTCTGGAAATGGCTAGCCTGGTGGGCACAGCCGAAGGGGACGTGCTGGTGCACCTTCCCGTCGTAGGTTAGCGTGTCGGCGCCGAAGTAGCCCTCCACGAACATGCCCCTCGGCCCGTTGACGCGGAAGGCGCACGCGCCCCCGTTGAACTCGGACCAGTAGGGTGGCTGGCAGAAGGGGTCGGTGCCGCGGACGAGGTGGTACGTCGGGGAGGCGCTCGAGTCGAAGAGAGGGTGGCGCTGCGGGGAGTGCGGGTTGCATCCGTGGCACTGCATCCAGATCAGGGTGCTCGGGGTGTTGACCACCTGGAAGAGGTAGTCCTGGCGCCCTCTGCCGGTGCCGACGCCGACGACCACGTTGTTTGGCAGGCGTAGCGGGGTGTACGTCGTCGTCATCTCTGGGGACGCCGCCGAGGAGTTGGTGGCGCGAAGGCTCTGGCTCTGCAGATGCAAGAAGCCGTCACCGACGCGGCGGACGGCGGCGGCGTGGTCTAGGCCCTCATGGTCATGGTCGGCGCCATCTACCAGCTGGAGGCTAAAGCCGGACAAGCTGGCGTTGGCTGCCGGCGTTGTTGTGTGGTGGGCAATGGTGGCGGCTGTGACAGTGGGCTGATGCAGCATGAGGACTACTGCGGTGACGATAGCAAGACTGATAAAGAGCTTCATCTCCATTTTGATGGTATTGTCGGATGTCGATGGCAATCCACAAGGTTAGCGAAGATATATATAGAGCTTAGGCCTCACGTCAGTTTTCTATTTTGGATATGGAAAAATTAATATTTAAGATTTTGAGCTGGGTACATATTAAATGCCGCCAGGAGCTATATATTTGTTACTGGCATATGGAATCCTAACTTGAAGATATATGCTTTGGATGCCTTTACCATGCAACACTAAATACACTATATATATCTGTTACTGGCGTCAAGAGATATGGAGTTCTAACTCGAAGATATGCTTTGGATGCCTTTACATACCATGCAACACTAATACAATATATTCTTTTTTTTATATCTTTATTAAGATATGCATTCTTTGGATGCCATTAGCATGCAACACTAGTAGTCTTTATTATTAGTACAAAACACAATAGACAACTTTTCGGGCATGTATGTGAGCAAGTGTGCAAAAAAGTGCACTATCGCGCATGCCCCAACTTTATATTAGCATCCCTAGCTAATTTTCCCTCCACAACAACTCGCGGGCCAAACCCCCAAAATTAACTCCTAATCCCCACCTCAAATTTACTTACGGCAATATAAGAGTATTATTATTTTGGGGTTTTGAATTTCATATTTTTTAAGAATTATTGAATTAAACTTTTCAAGTGCGTGCTAATAAGCCTCATTTTGGATCGTGATATTTTCACAGGAACGAAGCACATACTCTTATTGGATCAAGGTTTAATTGTATACTGACGTATCACAACTTCCTTTAGTTTAGTTCTTTCTCTTTTTTATTTTTTTACAAAAAATGATTTTATTTTTATTTTATTTCCTGTCCTAATACCGAGATCAATATGTGTGCTAGTGTTGCCGATTGTTTTTTTTAAAAAAAATTATGTGAACTCATCGCTATTGATGGATTTACCTTTTATATTTTTAAATGGTTTTAGAAAAATACAAACGCCTATACCGAGTCTAAGACTCAAACAAGATACGTAGATTTAACTGCAACAAAACTAACCAATTGATCTATATGTGCAGGTTTTACAAAAAAAAAGACCATTGGTCTATACTCAGTTTTTACTGGTGCTGACTTATTTTTACCTATGGCAATGGAACACATGGAATAATCAACAATATGCAGAAATGGGTAATAATATACATGATTGTTTTGATGGACAATTTTTATAACATCTAAGATCAAATTAATATGGATGGAAATAGATACTTGGGAGTTAAAATAACCCACCATGACATCTAAAGAAATTAATTATTTTAATATTAATCTGGAAAAAAGGAGAAAATATATGCAATTGATTTTGTGGAGCATGGTTATAATTCTTGAAGGAAAATTGATATAAATGGATCAAATTCCTGTTTAGAAATAATCTGTATCTATATAAATCTAAGAGTTGCGAATAGAACATGTTTTAGATTGATTTGTGCAGTGGTGTCAAAACCATCCTAAGAAAGAGAATAATGGCATGCTAAATAGTTGTTGAAGATTTTGTTTGTAGGAGCGGTGAACAACTAAAACATAATATGTGTAACATATACATCCTAAAATGCATCATACAGTTGCTTCTCTGAGGAAAAAACCACTACTTCCGTCCCATATATAGTGTCACTATAGTAAAAATGATATATATTAGTTGAGGTCATATCATGTATGTGAGTGTCTGCGTTTGTACTATATTTTGCAAAAAAAAAATCATGTTATGCATGCAAGTAGTTGGTTAGTTAGAGAGGATGAGGAATGTAATCACATACAAATATTTTTTAGATAAAGGATACAATCCGGCCTACTACATCCACAAAGTGAATGTATACAGTCAAAAATTACAAGAGTTGTTAGACTCTAGTCCTCAAAACTAAGAGGCACAAAAGTGCAAGAAAGAAAAACAAGACTAAGAAAAAAATCTAGAAAACTAAAGCTTCAATCTTCTTCTTTGTCCACTTTTCAACCCTGCATTTTCTTTAAGCAGCAACAATCCATCATATCTTTTATCTACTTAGAAACTTTGATGTCAGAATTGTTCTGCCAAGAAACTTGTCTTCCATTGCTCGCCAAAACTTGTTGCACAAATAGACTCCTCCTAGGTAATGAATTCTGATTCAGTCGACCTCCAAGGAAAACACGACATCGATGACGCCGTCAAAGCACAACAACAACACATCAAAGCAGGAAAACGACGCCAAAACAGTGTCGCCATTGTTGAAACAACACAAATGTTGAGTAGAGCTTTTGCCTGCAGCTTCTACAAGACAACCAACATCACCAAGGGCAAGAGATCCATCTCCAAGTGTGAAGAACAGAGGACACGGGGAGATCCAGTCGCACTGGCATACCCAGCACTGCCCAATGCCCGCGCCCAAGCACTTCCACCATCGTTGTCACCTCACCACCGTCGGTGGTGGCCAACACTCACTAGAACGACGAGGAGTCGACCTCCAGGGCAGACACCAGCCCCAACCCAAACCAAGTGGCCGCCATTGACTGAGGAGTCTCTAGGAAGATGAGGAACATAGCCATTGTAAGCCGAACGGAGGAGTCGAGGCCGACTAGCAACCACGAGCCCACAACACTTAATCCAACGAAGGACCACGCAATGTGGGCATACCTCATCGGGTCAGAATCGCCTGCCACCAAATGATTCTGGCCTCCAAGTGCCGGATCCGGTGAATATTTGAGGTGGGACACTATGGCCATGGAAACCACTCGAGGTGCGTGGGAACCCTCAAGCCATATCCGGCCGCCATTATTATTCTTAATTACCTTTTCACTACAATCATGCACTAAAAACAATTTGTCACTTCCATTTATTTGTTCACCATTCGATTAAATATCACATTTGTAGCGCACACATTATAAGCACAGGCATCTAGTGCAAATGGTATGTTAGTGGCCATGGGCTAACCTGGCCTCATAGTATAAAAAAGAATAATCGGATCTATCTGTTCAAGTTCAGGGCAATGCTTTAAAAATCAATGGTTCTGTCCACTTGTTCAACGTGAATGACTGGTATGATGCATAGCTCAGGAAAGCACAGCAGGAAGGACAAATCCTGTGTTCGTAGGGACCAGGGGCCTAGGAATACTAGTTCTGTTTAATATATCTGCCAAGTAGTAAAAGTCATGCATGTACTGTCCAAGTGGGGAGACAGCCTACACTCATGTAGCCATGTTGCGTAGCTGGGAGCATGCCTAACACTATCTTTTTCATCACCAGGGCAGAGCGAATATCTGCAGGGGAGGGGGCCTACAGGAACTCAGTGAGCATCCGATGTTTTGGCTTGCTCCTGCTGGCAACTCTTCATCCACATCCTCCTCCTCCTGGCCAATCTTCATCCACCTGCTACTCCTCCTGCTGCTCGCCCTCTTTCTCCACTACAGTAAAAAAAACGGCCGCCAGCCAGTGCAGATTCATTGTTTCATTAGCGGAGGGATGTCTGAGGATACAGGGAACAGCACTGAGCCTGAGTCAATCAGCACTGAGCCTGAGTCAATGCTATCATACTGCACTCGTTTGATATCGCCAAGACTGGTTTGTAGTAGATTCTTTGTTATTCATTGCATTATTTCCACTGTGGTAACACTTTTGACTTACAAGCTTAATTCTTCTTACAAGCCGGCGCAAATTAGCTCTAGTGTAGAACTAGCTGATGACTGGGACAACGTTGAAGTTGATGGTGAGGAAGGAGATGGTGAAGTCACAAGTGCTTACAATCCACCACCTGCGGTATGCGTTATTTGACTTTAGGTTCATTAGGCAAGTTCTAGCAGTTTCTTTAAGAGAACTTATAACTGATCTTCCTGCAGGAGGAGCCAGTCGAGGAAGAATCTGTGGGTGAACCTGATCCTGAAGATGAAGGACTGTGGATCGTAGCAAAAGGGGATGCAGAGTCTAGCACAAAATGATCCATCTGTAAGGGAGCGTGCTCGACTGGATGCTAGTACCTGTAACAGTTGATGAGCAGGTGTAAGCTTGCTGTTTATATGCAGCTAAATTGTTTTACTGTGGGGTTACTGTTGGATTTGGGTCGTGTTAGTGGCTGATGATGGGTGTTGACGTGCTAGTATTTTGGGATAATTTTCTAAGTTCTCACATTGTATTCACAATGTATTCCGCACCCCGAGTTTTAGGGCATCATTGATTTGTCCATTCATCATTGGGAAGGAACATGTTTTACTGTGGGGTTACTGTTGGATTTGGGTCGTGTTAGTGGCTGATGATGGGTGTTGACGTGCTAGTATTTTGGGATAATTTTCTAAGTTCTCACATTGTATTCACAATGTATTCCGCACCAAGAGTTTTAGGGCATCATTGATTTGTCCATTCATCATTGGGAAGGAACATGCAAGTAAAGGGTACAGAACAACGTGTCTTGTAAAATTTTGAAAAAAACGTGTGATGGGAAATATATTTTCTAGGATCCTAATAGGGAATAAGGACAGCAGAAAGAAATGTTACTTCAGAACTTGTGGTGGGGGAGATTCAGCCATAATACAAATTAGTTCTGCAACATTAAAGTTCGATAATAATCTGCCACATATTGGGCATTGGGCAAATAGTTGCGAAGACGATAGAAATAATAAAGTCTAGTGCTAGGATATTACAGTACCATAAGATTCTTGCACATATTGGCCAACTAAAACTGGCAAAATGGATGAAGTATATGACACATACACTAGTTGTGCTGTGCATTTGCCTTTTTTCATCCGTACCATCCTAACACTAATTGCATAAGGCAGAGGTTCAATATGCTTTGGCACTAAGGTTGCACCTCTTTGCCCTTCGTGTCGTTGTAGCTTTCTTCTTCTTTTTTACCTTCAGCTTGCAAGTGCTACGGTCATGTCCCTCCACATCGCAACGATCGCAGTAAAGTTCTAGCACAGCAGAAATACAATAACATTTTGAGTGAAGGGAATTGATCTGTACAGATAAACTATGACAAGTGCAGCATTGAAACTATAATGTGGGAAACCATGGTTTTGCAATAGGTTAATGATTTCGAGCACGTACCGTCCTCGCCACGATTCTTCCTGCTGCAGCGTGTCCTCCTAAACTCAAACATCCTTGGGAACCTATTCTGTCTAGGTCGCCCAGCTGATTTGGGAGGTACCGGGGGAGCCTGGATATTGAGTATGTCAGCATCACTCATATAAGCACTTGATCCAGATGCACCATACATGTTGGTACTCAATGGTTCAGTTTCATAACCAGAGTCACTAATGTATGAATGCTCAGAACTTGAGGACGAGGTTTCGAGATTTTTGTTGCGTTCCTCTTTCAAACGCTCGATTTCCTTCTTAGCCATACTGAGGTGACTCATAAGAATGTTAGAATATTCTGCATCCTTATCAGCTGTTTGAGCCACTTCAAGTGCATTTGCATAGAGTACATTCTTGCGTAGCTGATTGTCAATAGAGCCAGATCCTGCATCAAGTTGGTACTCAAAATCCTTTGCTTGACGGGTCCAGCGTTTCATGATGTGTGCATCTGGTATCTTTTTGGCACCATAATGGATCAACACCTGAATTGAAACATGCGAAACCAGTAAAAGGTCAACGGTAAACAAAAAAACCAGTAAACCAACATTTGCCAGAAACAGGGGGGCCAGAATTCAAGTTCAATAAAAGAAAACTATCCATCGTATTTTAGTGGCTCCAACTGTCCCTTATACATTCGCAAAGACATAAACTGTAATAGTCTTACTGTATCCTATACATCACACAAAATTATAAACTAAACCCTGTCTTCTTCTTTACACGTCCTATCAGATTTTTTCATAAAGTCTTGAAAGGATTTCGAATGTGTCTAAATTTAAAAACTAATTGACGTGCAGTGAATCGGTGAGGAGCAAAGGAAAAGGGATTTCTCCGTACGTGTGTGTAAGCCCTTGTTACATTTATTAGAATAGCAAAATTTGGCATGCAAATTGAGAGGGTGCAAAAAATGTTAAAGATGCTTTTGAACAGAACATTTATGGCAAATAATGAATACAGCAAAAGAATAAACGAAACAACCAATTGTTGGCAACAGCAGTAAAATGACTAAAATTGGGCATTACTGACCTTTATAGAATGGCAGCATAGCATACCAAAGTGTTCATAAAGACCACACTCACAAACCAACTTCTCACCGTCATCTTCAATCCTTACTATGAACACAACACGAGCCCACTTTTTCCTGACCTCCTCATTGTTGTGTACAACCCTAACCTCATTATGCAAAAGGCCTTCTTCAACATTGTAATCAGCTGCTTTATCAACTTCTTCACTAAATAACTGAGCAGACTTCCTGGTGTAGAGCGATATTGCGTGCTTCTCGATTGCTGGGACTCTTTTCCTACGAGAAACAAACTGGCAAAAAGCAAACATTAAATAGAGCTAATACAGAGATGTTGTGCAGTTAACAGAACGAAGAGACTTGAACAGAATCATGCACCTGTTTGGTCTTGTGCTCTTCCTTCTCCTCAGCACTTGAACGAAGGAAAAGCATTTTCTTGTACTGTTGCACAAATCTGTTCATGGAACAGTTCCTTGGGACGACCTTCTTTAGGATACTATTTGCACTTTCTGATCTTTGTGTGCTAGCCATCCTGGCACAGAATATGTCTTTGCACCATGGCTTTGCCCACATCTTCTTCTTCTTATAAGTCTTCAACATGAACCCATTTTCACGAAGGTCATAACGATCCACTAGGTCATCCCATGCTCTCTCAAACTCATCCTCAGTTAACATCTGATTGATGACATAATGGAATTCCCGCCTGAAAGGTCCATTCTCCCTAAAAACAGGGCCAAGTTCCTCAGGTGCATCCTTGAATATATGCCACTTGCACCACAAATGGTTGGTGTCTTTCATCACCACCCTGATGGCAGCAGTCATGGCCTGGCATTGATCTGTACAAAAAAAATTCTATAAGTGCAAGGAGAACAGAATCGAAGACAGCAAGAGGTGAGCAGACCTGTTAAAATTGTGATTGGCGGCTTCCCACCCATTAGGGTTAGGAACTCATTGAAAACCCATTCAAAACTGATTGCCTTCTCATCACGCATGAGGACGCCACCAAAAGGATTGATTGAAAATGGTTATTAACACCAACAAACATACCGAAAGGCATCTTGTATAGGTTGGTACAGTAAGTGGTGTCGAATGTAATTGCATCGCCGAAGTAATTGTACTGGGTCCTACTTCTCCCACTAGTCCATATAAGGGTCTTAATCTTCTTCTGATCATCCAGAGCAACACTGAATTGGAACCCTATGTCTTCTTCACGCATCTGCCTAAACACCTCAAGTGTCTTTAGGACATCGTCATCCTTGTGATCTCTTGCAATCTGTGCACACACTGCTCTTAAGGTCTTCTGGTTAAATGGGACAGCCTCCATGCCGCCAAACATACTGCCCAAGAAACAGTGCACTCTGCTAAGAGATACATTGTTCTCCCTTAGGTATCGGATCATGTCCTTCACACATTGCTCAATTTTGCTGTGTGAATTCCATTCTCGTTTCTCACCGCAGGAGAACGACAATGGATGGTTGTGTTCTGAAACATGGCGGCTGACATACCAACCATGGTCCTGGCTGCGATGCAACCGCAACATGGCTTTGCAATGGCTTCTCTTTGAGCTACTCTTACAGCGAGAATCAAAACCCTGTACAAAAATGAAGTAATGAGTTCTAGTGTATTTTAACAAAACAAACTATTTATTAGGTCTGAAATGTGATAGATGGTAAAATATGTAAAGAGGTATGGAAAGGTGTACCTCTTTCTCACACACTATCTCTTGCATTGTACGATACTTATTGACTCTGTTCCGTGTACTACTGCCAAAACGTATACCAAAACCAACTTCCCAAGAATATAGATTGAAGAACTGGTATGCTTCAGCCCTAGAATCAAAAACCATTCCTAGAACAGGCTCCAATATGTATGAGGTTGTTCTGTGTCTTGAATTCCTCATTGCCTTCTCAATTGTACCCATGTCTCTAGGCTGCCGGCAGTCAGGTGGAAGCACACCTTTTGGCAACCTTTTCCTTCATTGGCATAGGTAATGGGAAATTACATTCTTAATAAGAAAAAACAAGATGCTATATAAAGCAGGAGAATTTCTGCGACAGATTAAAAACTTAATATGCTAGTATTCTAAATATAGTTAATAACATGGACAATACCATTCTGCTCATTAAGAATGTCAATTTTTATTTGGAAGGGAAAGGCTACATTGCCAAAATACTAATAAAAACAGAGATGCTTTATATCACAGGAACATATCTAGCAACAGGTTAAAAAAAGGATGGCCCAAAAGTAGTAATCAAAAATCCCTTTGCCAACCTAGACCCTGGCTGCCATAGTTACAAAACCAATTACAAAATGACAAATTAAAAAACAATGCTATAGAAGATAGCAAGATTTATAGCATGACAATAAACAACAGGTATGGATCCAAACAAAGTTTTTTCTATTAAACTTGTCCCTGCGCTACCTCACGCACCACTTTAAGCTACATCTAATGGAACCAATTTAAGCTACCTCACGCACAAAGTCCTACAACACAGATAAACTTATACTTAAATATGTGCTGCTATTGTTAATCTACTTAACCACATGAGCCACAATTTGGTTGCCATTAATAAGGTAGGAGTGTATCTGTGGGGGATATTTATACCTTGGTTTCTTGCCTGGAGTTGTTGTAACACAACCACAATCTCCAAGAGCAGTAGGAATAATCTCATACTCAATGGGCTCATTCTGCTCAGGTATGCTCGTTGGTATGGTTACTTCACCCTGAATCCAATCATCACCCTCTTCGTCCTCAATCACAATTTCTTCTTCTTCCTCGTCATCAGCATCATCAACAAACAAACTATCAGCCCGTTCATCGTTGCCAACATCACTATCACCAGGATAGTCAGCAAAAGGCTCACTATCCATAACACCATCTACTGTGCCATTAACTGAAAAAATGAAATCGTGCGTTAACACCATCTACCTGCGAAGCAGAATAAAAGGGCAATTCTCAAACCTGATTGTAGCTCGTTAATTGTTGGCTCGTTAGCCACTGCAATGTCTTCAACGCTATGACATGATTGAGCAGATAAATCCATGAGTAGGGACTGCATTGGACCAGGGTAAGCAGCAACTGAAAAAACACAACAAAAACAAAGGTAAACAGCAGGGGAAGCTTGTTTATGGCCAGCCAGCCATGAACTGAAAGTAGTACAATTTAAAGAAATGTACACAAGTTGAGTTTTCAGTACCAGGGGGGCTGCATTGTGTGCCACGGGAGAGCTGATGCGTCAGAAATTGGGAGTGGCTCGGAACAAATTGCTGCCTAGTGATGTATGGCCCAGGTATGAACTGACCTCGGTAGAAAGGAAAAGGGACTCCCGGGAAAGGGATGCAATCCGAGCCTGGACAAAGCAATCCTCCTTGGTTCAGCGGCGCTTGAACGCCACTCATTGCGGCCGGCCTTGCAATGCCGGCAACGAAAGCTCCGCCAGATCCGACCGCGCCGGAAGCATATGGCCAAGCCAAGTTGGCGGCTCCGTCCACGCTAGCTAGACAGCCGCTACCAGGACACCCCCATGGGGCCGCCGCACGAGGGAGCAACGGCTGGGCTGCCGCACGAGGGAGCAACGGCCTATAACCGCTGCATCCGCCGCCGCGGCCGCCTGCTTCACGGAGCTCACGGGAGTCCGGAGGGTCGCCGGCGCCGGCGCCTCCGCCGCTCATCCTTCACTACCACTGTATCGATTTGGGCTAGGAGGAACGAGCAACTGCTGTCTACGGAGTGGATCTACGGTTTCTCCTTCTTCTTCAAAAGGTGAGAACCATGGGGGGCGGGGGGCGCCTGAGGATGATAAATGGTGGGCGGGAGAGAGAGAGGGCGAGGCAATTTTTTTCGGGCTGCCGGGCGGGGAAACTGGGCGGGCGGTCTGGGCGGGCGAGGCAGAAATTTTGGGGAGGGCGGGCGGGCGCGCAAGCCAGGCGAAAATTTTGGCAGACAAAAAGGCGGAGCGAAGGACCGGTGTTGACCAGGTGGGGACCGCGGCGCATAAACAAACGAGGAATCCGGCATGCAGCATGGGGCCCATGGATGCATGCAGCCAATCGGAGCGCCGAGTTAAGCTTCACGGTCGCTTGTATACACGGTCATGCATTTCTGGTGGTGCCCCGCGGCGCGCCCCAGGGACGTGATGTTGGCCGGGGAGAGCGGGCCCCGGCCGAGCGACATGCGCTCGTCGAGGACCTGCCTGCCGAGCGCCACCCGCGCGCCGCCGCCGCGGTAGAGGGAGGTGGTCCGCCACCACGACGCCACGGACGGGCCGGCGGACGGGTGCCGCGGCGCAGCGGCCGAGGAGAGGGAGCGGACGAAGTCGGCGACGATGGCGCGCTGCGACGGGGCGAAGCGGCCGTAGAAGAGGAGGTTGACGGTGAGGTTCCCCGTCAGCAGCGCGCCGCCGTGGTCACGCAGCACGATCGGGTCGGGCTTCACGACGAACAGCATGCGCGGGTTGAACGCGGCGCACCGAGGCGGCGCCACCGCGCCCAGCACGACGGCGGCGAGGACGAAGCGGACCAGCAGCTGCGGGAACGCCGGCTTCTTGCCCATGGTTTTTGGGTCAGGCGATTCGAGATCAATGAAGTGTTGATCCGTTGATCGAGCTACGCGTTTGTCCTAACGGGTGCGCACGTAGCAGTGGTATTGTGAGCTTGTGACTGTGAGGAGTTCGGGCACTTGGGGCTTGGGGCTAGCTCGTTGTGTCGCGGCAGGTTTATATATAGCGGGCTGCTGGAGCGTGTGGGCGTAAAGGCGACGACGTGAGGGAGGTGGCCGTGCGCGCGCGAGTGGCCTTCGTCGGCTTGGGCGCACCGTGGGCCCGTGGAGTTAACACGCGCATGGCGCGCGCGTGCATCAATCAGCTCCTCCGTTTGGATTTCTAATTAAGGAGCCGTTCGTCCGCAGATGGACGTAGCCGTAGCGTGATTCGAAATCGGGAATGGGATAGATGGCGAGACGGAGACGAAGTCGTCGCTGGCCTTGCTGCCACTTGCGGTGGGAACAGAACGTGGCCCCAACAATTTTCATGGGTATTAGGTGGCGTTTGGTTCAGCCAATGCGGTGGTAAGGGTAACGCAATCGACTCCCCCCGCAATATGTTACAATTTACAAAGTAACCATTCCCACATTTTGTTTGGCCACCGGTTGTAATGATAATCATTTCCTTTCCTATGTTTGGCTGGCACACTGGTACGTAACCGAGAGCGGGGTGCTGCTCTAGACTAACGCCTACAGAACACGCACTCCTACGTAAGAAAGCATCCGTGCGCCGCGATCCAGCTCGTCGGCCTCGTGCGGAGACTCATCACGACCCTCAGGTGTCACTACTACAAAAAGTTTTTTGTAAGAGCCAGGCGTTTTTTAGAGGCGGACTAAAAGGCGGCACGTCCCTACAGAATCAAGCGCGCTACTGTAGATAAGGGCCGCCCCTGAAAATCATTTCCAGGGGCTGCCCATGCCATGACCCGCCCCTAGAAATCATTTTCTGGGGCGCGCCATGCCAGGGGCGGGTTCTGGCATGGCGCGCCCCAGAAAATGATTTCACACAAAAAAATTATAACTTTTTTAAATGATCTCGGATGAAGATAAGTTTTATACGAAAATTATAGAGCTCGACGAGATCTAAAACTTTGTAGTTGATAAATTTTTCGTTTGAGAATGTTAAGTGCTCCAAAATATTATTATAAACCATTTCATCTTGAAATATAGACTTTATTGAGCCAAAAACTTGTTGGGCCGTCCCATATATGATTGGAGGAGTGGACTATAAGTGTAGTTGGGCTTTATAGATCGCCCACAAGAATGAAAAAAATGTAAATCTTGACGAGACTTAAAACTTTATAGATGACAATTGTTTCATTTGAGATGGTTTAATTAGAAAAAAAGAGCAGAACACATTCAAAATATTTTAAACTTGTGCACTATTTGCATGCACTGTTTTGTCCTCTCATTTTTTTAAGTGAGATGATAAAACAATGCTCTATTATTTGCATACACGGTTTTATCCTCTCTTTTTTCTTGTAAGTGAGAGGATAAAATAATGCTCTAATATTTACATACACGGTTTTATCCTCTCTTTTCACTTCTAAGTGAGAGGATAAAATAATGCTATATTATTTGCATACATGGTTTTATCCTCTCTTTTTTTATAAGTGAAAGGATAAAACAATGCTTTATTATTTGCATACACAGTTTATCCTCTCTCTTTTATAATAAGTGAAATGATAAAACATTTATAGGGCTGGCGGCGTGGACTTCCAGTACATAATAGGAGATAGGACTCCTTCACCTCTACGTGCTAACAAAAGATCACGTAACTACTCTATAAGTAAATCTAAAATATTCCTAATGTGTAATCTATCTGGACGTACAAGCTAAATCCAACGTGAACACATCTTCCTTCTTTAATTACATGGCCAAATAATTCCCTTTTGTCCCCAAATCCGAGCGTAACTTTCCTTGATCACATGCATGTGATCCAGCCACGTTGCTTTAGTAAATACCTGTTCCTTGATCACATATGTGAGTCTATTTTCCATCTTAATCCATCGGCCTCCAATGTCATAAGTCCTTAATTTTCTGTTTCTTCATCACATGTGAACTTCATCTGACTGATACTCAAAATTTCCCAAAATATGATGTCAACACCTTCCTATTGTAACAGGAACAACTTTGGCACTAATTCGAACTTTCTTGGTCAATTGTTGTTTTAAACTTGTAATGCACCATTTTATCCTCTCCTTTTTCTGGTAAGAGAGAGGCAAAGCGTCACTACTACTGAAAACATTTGTAAGAGCTAGGCGTTTTTTTGGGCAAACTAAAAGGCGGTGCGCCCCTACAGAACCAAGCGCGCTACCGTATGTGAAAGAGTTAGTGATGTACTTTTTGAAAATAAACTTCTTTATATGATCTCATATAAAAAAATTCTTTATACTAAAGTCGTACAACTCGACGAAACATAATACTTTGCAGTTGACAACTTTTATATTTAAGATTATTTAATATTTTAAAATATCATTATAAGTTTTCTAATTTGAAATTATATGTTTAGAAACATTCAAATGACTTTTTATGTAATTAAGTTCTATACCAAAGTTGCACAACTCAACGAGATATAAAACTTTGTAGTTTAAAAATTTTATATTTAGAATTGTTAGTACTTCAAAATATCATTATACGTAATCACATTTGAAAATTTTAAATTTTAAAATATTCAAATGAGCTTGAATGTATAAAAGTATTATATTAAAGTTGTAGATCTCAACGAGATATGAAACTTTTTAGTTGACAACCTTTTCATTTCAGATCATTTAGATATCCAAAAACTCATTATAAGGCAGTCAAAAAAACACATCTAACCACATCACCAATCCAACCACTCAAAATGTTGCCCTCCTATTGGTGCTCACCCCCTCCCATGGATCCAGCTCTTCCTCTCCCTCCCTCTCCTTCTCCCTGGCCATCTCTCTCCCTCTCTCTCTCACCTCTTCTCCCTCACCGGTGGCGTCGCGACGGCACGGCAGCACGCGGGGCAGCGGCAGCGGCAGCGCAGACGGCGCGGGGGCAGTGGCGGCAGCGCAGACGACGCGGCACGGGGGCAGCGGCGGATCGAGCTCCGACCGGCGGCTGGAGGGCTGCGGCAGCGCAACCCCGGCCGGTGCGAGGAGACACAGCGGCCGAGCTCCTGGCCGGTAAGGGCCCGCGCGGGTGCCTTCGCTCGAGGGCCGCGGTGGCGCGGCCCGCGGACTGCAGCGGCGGGTGCCCGGCCGACGGTGTAGGCCCCAGGCCGGGGGCGCGCCCGGCCGGGGCTAGTGGCGACGACGATTTTTTTCATTTTTTATTTTTATGTAAAATTTAATTTTAATGGTATAATTAATGTTAAGCTAATCATGTTTTGATTAATTAATCTTCGGCTAATCATGTTATTGATTAATTAATCTTTAGCTAATCACGTTTCTTTTATTATTATTTTTACTTTTTCTCTTTTATTATTTTAAAATTGATTTATAGGGGCGGGTGATGACCCTGCAAATGCTTTTACTAGGGGCGGGTGATGCCATAACCCGCCCCTGGAAATAGCATTTGCAGTGGCGGATGATGCCATCACGTGTCCTGAAAATCATTTGCAGGAGCGGGCTACTAACCTGCCCCTCCTAATGGCTATTTTTAGCCGCCAAAAACAGGGACGGATTTTGAAGCCGTCCCTGCAAATGCTTGCTAACCCATCCTTAAAAAGCTTTTTTTAGTAGTGTGTGCAACCTGCTGACGACGACCTCCTCCCGCTTCACTGCCAGCGCGCGCCACACGACGGCCGGAGCAAGAGCAAAGACGCCGGCGAAGGAGGAGCGGCGGCACATGCACTCGGTGCTTACCGACGAGTTCGCCATGAGGCTAGGCAGGACGCGACCTGGAAGAGGAGATGATGCGGCTAGAGCACACCGAGATGGCACCGTACGTGGCCGCCGGAGATGCACCGTGGTGGCAGGAGAGGAAGTTGGCGGAGCTCGCCACGGACGACTTGATTCATGAACATGGCCGCGCGCTGGAGAACGGGGATCTCAGCTTCCAGGAATACATCAAGCGTGTTAAGATCCTCACCAGGGAGCAGTTCTTCCAAGCCTCCAAATCGATGAGCACCTGATGATCGATTGTGCGTAGTTAACGTATATCTCAAAATCCTCACTAGGGAGCAATTTCTTCATTTCATTCGTCACAATTTGGTGTATGTGTCAACGGAGGGAGAGAGGGTGGGGAACTCCTGAAGGATAAGGAATTAAGGATGGCGAGGACATGCTACCAGATGAGCCAAGGGGAGTTCAGGGTGCTCATACAGGTCAAGGCCGCGTCTACTAGCACCACCATGCCTGGCTGCACAAGACGTACTCGATAAAACGCCTGAGATGGTGGAGAGAGAAAGGAGAGGGATGAGAGAGGAGATGCCGTGTCAGCATGCCATGTCAGCATCGGATGTCTACGTGGAGGGGTATGGACCTGCGGTAAATGACTTAACAAGTTTATGGACTCAAAAAGGCATTTTCAAAGTTCGTGGACCTAAGTGACACATCGCTACAAGTTGATGGACCTCTGGTGCATTTTACTCTTTTCTATTCTTTTTCCAAATAGGCCCTTAATTTTGGACCCTCGGCTGTTTTTGGGTGGTTTTACATGATGTGGCACCAGATCCCACATGTCAGGCGACGGCTGGACCTGCTTGTTCTGTCTCTTAGCCCTTCTTCTTCGCCTCCCGCCGTACTCTATCTTGGGACGAGCCGGTGCGGCCGAGACCTTCCTGGAGCCACCGACCCTCCCACCTCCCCCGCCACGACGTTGGTTACATCGCGAGCGCGACATGCTTGTTGGCCTGCGCTGCCTTCGCCCCCGCACTAGCACCCTCTACCACCACCATCCGGGGCCCTTGGCCATCGCGGCCGATGACGAATGGCGAGAGGCGGCGCTACTCGAAATCGTCGAGAGGATCGATTGGGAGGGAGAGGGACAGACGAATGGAGAAGGGAAGGGAAGGAAAATAAAGCCCCATGGTTTTTTTATTTTTTTTTATACCGTGGAGGCGGAGGACCACTCCGCCGCCCCTCCGATACCTGCCATCGCCCGGGCCGTGCCATGAAAGTAGATGAGCTCTGTGGGATATTGGTATTTAGGGGCCCCTCACCGACCAGGATGACACTCGACCAGGGCCCACGACTAACAGCAATGTGGGCCGACTCATGGCCCAGCCCACAAGACAACCCGAACTTGCTGGACAAGACTACGAAGACTTAGCCCACAAAGCGTGCGGCGCGACACCCGGATCATGCAAGATATGCGCGACCCAGCTAGCAGATCGCGCCCGGATATCTTGGATATTATGTTGTAAACGATTCGGATTGCTTTTCAAGTTGTAAGATGGTAGGATTAGATCTCAACCGACTTGTAATCCTAGGCCGTCAGCCTATATAAGGCGGCCTAGGCCATCCCCCAGGGGATCACGCTTCGCACTTGAATCTTCTCCATTGTAATCACCCACTGACTCGTCATTTCTCAAGAGTTTTGACGAGTTCATCAATACAAGACACCACAGAACATATGACGTAGGGTTTGTGCCTCCCGGTCGCCTGAACCTGTATAAACCTTGCGTCTCCTGTGTTACCTCGAGCTCCCTAGCCTTGCGATCACCTTTGCCAATATATCTACCACTTGGGTACCCTCCTAGTCGATTGCCGGTCCTAGAGTCCGACAAGCTCGTCTCCCACACTGTCGGTGTTCTACCGTCGATCCTACCGAGGGGTATCCTGAGGTAGTAGATTTCAGGTGGGGTTTCGTCGAGATCAGGAACGCAATGGCTACACAACACAAGGTTTAGACAGGTTTGGGCCGCCAAGATAGCGTAATACCCTACGTCATGTTTGGTGGTTTGTATTACGTAATGTTGTCATGTGTGTCCCTCTGTTGAGAGTTGTTCTCTCTTCTACCGATCTAGGCACCCCTGCCCTTCTTTACATATCTCAGAGAGCGGAGAACTAGTCGGATACAATGTTGGAGTCCTAGTAGGATTATAAAGTAGAGTCCTAGTATGAGTCTGACTTCTTATTTCCTTCCATTGAGTGGTTTCTCTATGGGTACTGGGGTTCCATACCCAACAAGCCCCCGAGCGATTCATTGTCGAGTTCTTGCTATCAACCGAGTTCTTGCCAAGTCTATCGAGTACTTTCTTCAGTGCTTCGATTACTTTCTTGAGATTTTGCTAGTTCTTCGAGTACTTGTCTTGTCAATCTTGGAAAGTTCTTGGTTGTCACGAGACTGTGAGGTGCTCATGCCCCATAAATCTTGATCAACTTGTAGTCTTCAATATTTAATATGGGGTGCGGCGAAAGTCGCACTCCATATGGAGTAGCCCCCGAGCCTTAAGTTGAATTGAAGAGTCAGGTTGAGGGTCTACAGAGTCTTGAATCTTCATCTTAAAATGTGCAGTTTGACAAAATTGCACTTGATATCAAATAGCCCCCGAGTCTTGGTTTGAATCGTAGAATCGAGCTGAAGGTCTTGATTTGAATCTTCATTCTTTGTATTTAAAAAAATCAATAGTCATTGTATGGCGCCTATCAGCCCCCGAGTCTTGAAATGATTTAGAATAACCAATTCAAGGGCCCAACAAGCTTAGTGTTCATCGAATCATCTTAGATATCATCATCCGAGTAGTAATTTGCGCCTAGAAATAATAGTCACCTCAAATCTTGTTCTAAGAAAAATAAAATAACCCGCTTATCCCGGGACGTCTTCCAGAATAATGGTTAAGACAATATTGTTTTCCCAAAATACCGAAGGCCTCTTAATTCAAGTTGCAAATCCTCCTTCAAATCTTGTCAACCGAGTGGTTTTCTTGCACTCAGCCCCCGAGCATAGGAGCCAGATGAGATGCGTTGTGTAGTATGTAGTCGAAATAGCCACATCAGTAGAGTAGCAAAATAGAGGAGATCGTGGTTGACTTGTCACGCCGCGATCTCCCCAGGAAGAGGAGTCAGGTGCCAATGTGACCGTAGCCCCGCCATTGGTACCTGACGACTTGAAGATGTTGGAGAAAGACAACTAGGTAAGCCTGATGGCGAACCGAGTTGTAATATGTGATGGCACGCTGCGCGGCCTAGAGAGTTGTCACCTGAAAAAAGACAATTAATACATTATGTAGTACATATTGTGAAATATTTAATATACCGAAATTGTATTCGGTAAGAAAATAAAACGCTAATTCTTGGGCATGCTGAGCTCTTACTAGGCCATGTATTCTCTTGAGTAGTCCACCTGTTACGTTTAATCACCCTGGTCTCGTACTGCCTTACCTCGTAATTCTGTATGAGTCGCTCATGTTTTGTATGAGTCAGTTAGGTCCTGACTGAAAACTCAAGGTTTCATGGATTAAGGCATTTGCTACTCGAGAAGAATAACGACCATTAAGAGAAATCAGTGAAATAAGGAGTCGACTGCGCGACAAAGAGGATGCGGACTTATAAAGCAGTCGGCAAGAGCGCGTATTGTGCGCGAAGAAGTCGGCGTAGCCTCCGAGAGTAACTGCGTAAATCTCGTTGAGAGGCATACCCGAACAAAGTAGTCGGCGCTTGGCCAATCTTGTTAGAACAAGATAGAGAATTTAATAAAAGTAATCTAAACAAGTAACTTAGCTTGTTTGTTGTCGTTGGTCGATGAAGCGGACTAGTCAAAATTGATCTCGACTAGTTATTGACAACGCGAGACCCGTCCCCGACTAGTTTCTAGTCGAGACGAGTAGTCAAGGTGGGCGACTGATGCGTCGAGATTGTCGAAGTTGCCGGCGGCGCAAGTTGAAGTCATGCCGAGTAGTCAATGTTGCGGCACGAGCTGAAGTAAAGTTGTAATCGAGGACGCGTCGGCATTGCCGTGCGTTACAGCGTTTGCAGGCGTCACGATGAAATTGTCCGCTGTGCAGCCGGAGATCTTCCAACTTGTAGCAGTACATGACGAACTCGTAGACTCATATTGATTCCTTCTCTCAGGCTTCCATGTATTTGTAGCAATTTGCACCAAGATTCTCTTTTTTTTTCCTTTCCGAACTTGTCACGGTGATCAGCTCCGTATCGACCTCAAACTGTCGGCTGGTCCCGCAGACATGTACTCAGAGCTCTGATCGGATTAATGCCTCGGCCTGGTGTGTGAGGGCCTCTTCCGCGTTGGACTCAACTCCGAAGTCGATTCCGTGTTTCTAACTTTACGCCGCAGAAGATAGATATCGCCGAGTATCTGCAGGCTTTGCTTGTGCCTTGATCCAAGCGTTGCAATAGTAGTCTGCTCCGCATCGGATAGAAACAAAATGTAGAGCGGTGATCCTTGCTCCTTGACGACATGCTAAGTTTACCTTCAACCGTTCGGCACGGTTGATTCCGACCATAGGCCAGTAGCCGTCCTCCGCTTGGCTCCTAATCTCATTCATTTCCTCATCCTTTTTTCGTTTAACAAACTTTGTAAAATTTGTAACAAACTTTGTAAAAACTTTTCACAGAAAATTTATAACAAATTTTGTAAAAACTTTTTCGACAGAAACTTTGTAGAATCTCCGTTTAACAAACTTTGTAAAAACTTTTTTAACAAACTTTGTAAAAAAACATTTTAACAAACTTTGTAAAAACTTTTCTAAAAAACTTTATAAAAACATTGTAAGAATATTTTACGGAAGCTTTACAATAAACTTTGTGCGCTTGACGGACGACCGACAGAATTGTCAGAGATCGACCGTTCGGTCCGGCCGACCGTAAAATAGCAAGGCCCCCTCCTTGATCCGTGTATGACTTGGAAACAGCTGGCCGGCTCGGACTTCTTCCGCCTGGCGACGACGATTGGTCAAAACAGATCGTCACCGGATCTTGTCAGAGTCCAGAACGAACTCTGCTTCCATTGATTTCAACACAACAACTCGCCGATTTGAACTTCAAAGTCGCCGAGAAATTCAACGCGTAGATGAAAAATTGCGCCGAGTAGATTGATCTTGGGAATCAGAGTCGGTGGGTGTTTCGAACTGAACTACTCGATGAACACCTCAAGCAATCCAATCCAAGCTTGATAGACGTCATTGGGTTCACCAAGGGATCTCGATGAACCCCCTACCTGGCGCGCCAGATGTCGGTGTTCTACCATCGATCCTACCAAGTGATACCCCGAGGTAGTAGATTTCAGGTGGGGTTTCGTCGAGATCAGGAACGCAATGGCTACACAACACAAGGTTTAGACAGGTTCGGGCCGCCAAGATAGCGTAATACCCTACGTCATGTTTGGTGGTTTGTATTGCGTAATGTTGTCATGTGTGTCTCTCTATTGAGAGTTGTTCTCTCTTCTACCGATCTAGGCACCCCGGCCCTCCTTTATATATCCCAGGGAGCGGGGAACTAGTCGGTTACAATGTTGGAGTCCTAGTAGGATTACAGAGTAGAGTCCTAGTAGGAGTCCGACTTCTTATTTCCTTCCATCGAGTGGTTTCTCTATGGGTACTGAGGATCCATACCCAACACACATCTGTCGAGCCTGGCGCGCACACATCAGGCTCCGATTCATTGTCCCCGCCTCAAATTTGTAGCCCTCCGCCTTGAGTCATCAACCTTGCATCTGAATCGTCATCCTCCATGTCGATTTGGGGATGATGCATCCTCTATCTAGGTGATGGTCAGCTATGTGTTGACACCGGATTTCAGATAAATCCGATTTAATTTGATCTGTTGAGTAATCGACTATTCATATGCATTAACAAAATATACCGATGGAGACAGTTGCCGATGGAACTCAGAATGTCCGATGTAACTCAGAATGTCTGATGAAGCTAATGCATGTGTCAAAATCGGTTCCATGTGGATGAATCGGCCGATGAAGCTAGAATGTTGCATGTATCAGAATCGGTTTCATGTGATTGGTTGGCAAGGAAAATATATTTAAACTTTCACGACAGAGATCACATGTAACAAGCTAGCGTGAATGCAGATGATTGATCAGCGACTTTGGCTTGTCGAGTGAAGCGTATGATTTTAGTATTCATACAATACATGGAGTCCAGGTGCATTAATTGGATTTATTGGCTTAATTAAGCAAGAAGAGATATGGCAAGGTGATTAACATGCAAGAAGACGTGAAGCTTCAGACTTGGCGATAGGATCCACGTGCAAGGAATATATAGAAGGATGAAGCGTTCAGAAGGAAGAGATTTGGTGCGTGGAGGGTTTTAGGATTAAGGAATATTATATTGTTTTACCTTGTAGGATAGATACGTGATATTTTTGTTAGCACTTAAAGATGAAAGAGTCGTATTGTGTAACGTGAAGTCCACGCCCGCTGCCCCTATAAATATAGAGGGACGCCGTCCATTGTAAATCATCACACGATCAATACAATTTGGCGCATCGCCACCCTTTTTTACCTTTTGTAATGTCTTTACTTTAATCATTGGTGGAGCTTCGGCACCCAACGCGGGGCTGCAATGTCTTGATCTATGGCCGGCGAAGGGATAAGTCCAAAGTTCTACCAAGCTATCGAGTACCTCGGATCTCCGACTTATGGCGCATCGCTTCCGTCTTGATCTACGGTATTCACAAGTTACCCCGCCTTGATTAAGATTGCATCGGCTGTATCTATCGTCTTAATATTAAATTGGCTTCGATTAGCTTGTCTTATTGAAATAGACCATAGATTATTTAATAGCCTGTTGCATCTTAATCTTGGTTACCGTGCTGTTGAGATCTAGTTTTATTGTGGATAGAATTATATGCTAGTGAAGGTTAGATTAATATCCTACAACCAGTGCTTTTAGATTGCAACTTCCGGGCGCATCGCTGTCGTTTTACCTAGAAAGATTGGTAGTGGTATTAGTTTAATCTTTATTGGCTGATGGCTCTCGCTGCAATAAGATGAGAAACTCAACGGCGTCACGTCGTGTCGGCCCAGCATCCTGATTCTATTAACGGCCGACACGACGTCATCGTACACCTTGTCAGTTGAATGGTCAAGCTGCATGGCGCTTGACTGGCACGCCATGCAGTACACTACGCGCGTCGAAATTTTTTGCGTTAGCGAAATTGGCACGCCCAGTGAGATACAAGATAGAAACTCATGTTTTTAAGATGAACAAGCATCTACGACAGCTGTCTCAAGTTTATTAGCCAAGAAAATATTTATCGGCTCATAGGGGTCAAATCAAAGCAGGATATATCGGCTGCCTTATAAGATTGTACTCATGCAAGGTCCGACGAAGTCACCGGGGAACTGATATTATTATGCTATAGCTGGAGACGCATTTGGGAACTGGCGCGGAAGCAGTATGTCGTAGAGCTGCCTATTACCCTCTGGCTTGATCGGTGCTTGTTTTTACATAGAAACCATCGGATGTGCAATATCCATCGGCTACGGAATAGTCGTGTATTTTCTGGGGGCTTATTTTCTGGGGGCTGATCTATGCTGGTTTTACGGGAGAAATCGATGGAGGCAGAGAGGATAACCGATGGGACTATATTAAAATAAAGAAGAAAAAGTTGGCAGGGGGAAAGCACGTCTGAAGCTGTACTACATATGTTTAAGAAGGCAAAATTAGATTTGGATTTTTTGTGCAAGTATGAAACAACAACGGTGGAGATTTGATCAGAAATAATAGAAGGATTTCTCTACCAGGAATTAATTATTTTGGTCAGCACGTAAGAAGCATAGCACTACAGGAGTTTTTTGGCTGGCCATAATTATTTTAATCGGCTCTAATACACAATGGCAGATCGCCTAAAGTGACTCACAGGTCCTTGCATCGGGCTTGCTCTGCTCTCATTTGTACTATACTAGATAGCTGATTGGGAGGATAAAAGAAAGAGTCGGTCGTTAAGCTGATTGTTGCAAACCGATGAAGACATGAAGTTACTAATGCCCAGATAATTAAGGATTTTTGCGGCGTCGGCACTTTGGCCGAGAATGCATCACTTTATGGCGCAAGGAAAATAATTTTCGAAACATAATATATTATATTCTGAAACTGGGGGCCTGTACGGGTTGACAACAAAAGCTTGCTGGTTATTGCACCAAGTTTTGGTGTCAACATACTGATTTATTGTTTGCACCTGCCAAAGAATTCACAGGCTAAAGAGAGGAGCATCGGATCTCTACAATTAGTTTCGAATCATGAAACATCCTTCATACTCCGAAACTAGAGGGGTCTGTGTTGACACCGGATTTCAGATAAATCCGATTTAATTTGATCTGTTGAGTAATCGGCTATTCATATGCATTAACAAAATATACCGATGGAGACAGTTGCCGATGGAACTCATAATGTCCGATGTAACTCAGAATGTCTGATGAAGCTAATGCATGTGTCAAAATCGGTTCCATGTGGATGAATCGGCCGATGAAGCTAGAATGTTGCATGTATCAGAATCGGTTTCATGTGATTGGTTGGCAAGGAAAATATATTTAAAGTTTCACGACAGAGATCACATGTAACAAGCTAGCGTGAATGCAGATGATTGATCAGCGACTTTGGCTTGTTGAGTGAAGCGTATGATTTTAGTATTCATACAATACATGGAGTCCAGGTGTGTGGAGGGTTTTAGGATTAAGGAATATTATATTGTTTTACCTTGTAGGATAGATACGTGATATTTTTGTTAGCACTTAAAGATGAAAGAGTCGTATTGTGTAACGTGAAGTCCACGCCCGCTGCCCCTATAAATATAGAGGGACACCGGCCATTGTAAATCATCACACGATCAATACAACTTGGCGCATCGCCACCCATTTTTACCTTTTGTAATGTCTTTACTTTAATCATTGGTGGAGCTTCGGCACCCAACGCGGGGCTGCAATGTCTTGATCTATGGCCGGCGAAGGGATAAGTCCAAAGTTCTACCAAGCTATCGAGTACCTCGGATCTCCGACATATGGCGCATCGCTTCCGTCTTGATCTACGGTATTCACAAGTTACCCCGCCTTGATTAAGATTGCATCGGCTGTATCTATCGTCTTAATATTAAATTGGCTTCGATTAGCTTGTCTTATTGAAATAGACGATAGATTATTTAATAGCCTGTTGCATCTTAATCTTGGTTACCGTGCTGTTGAGATCTAGTTTTATTGTGGATAGAATTATATGCTAGTGAAGGTTAGATTAATATCCTACAACCAGTGCTTTTAGATTGCAACTTCCGGGCGCATCGCTGTCGTTTCACCTAAAAGATTGGTAGTGGTATTAGTTTCATCTTTATTGGCTGATGGTTCTCGCTGCAATAAGATGAGAAACCCAACAGTGTCACGTCGTGTCGGCCCAGCATCCTGATTCTATTAACGGCCGACACGACGTCATCGTACACCTCGTCAGCTGAATGGGCAAGCTGACTAGCACGCCGCGCAGTACACCACGCGCGCCGAAGTTTTTTTGCGTTAGAGAAATTGGCACGCCCAGTGGTTATTGCACCAAGTTTTGGTGTCAAACACTATGAATCACCGATACTTCATCACCCCAGCCGTATCGGTGTCCGATGCTTGTCGATGCCAATACTTGATACTTAGATACTCCGATACTTCTTTATACTATCATTGTGTTGCTTTCCAAACTCACGTGTCGGCGTACCGGTATCGTGTATCGGTGATACATAGATGGCCAGCTGGTCCTCTCTTCGATGGACCCTGAAAGTCCAGTGCTTGTGCTCATGCACCTGCGCTTGTGCGGGTGGAAGGTTCCATACGCGAAGACGGATACGTGCATCACTCGCTTCGCGTTGCTACGTACGGAAGCTCAAGTGTTGGTGCTCTGCCTGCACAGGCGGAGAGGCCTGGATGCGAATGCGGACGAGGAGAGAGAAAGGGGCAGAGGTGGAAGAACCAAATGTTACGTGGCCCACCGCCATGTCGTGCGAAAATGGGAACTCCTAATTTACGGGCGCCCGGACGGAAGCCTCCGTCCGCGCGACCCTTTTCTATATGGCTCACCCCGTCTCACTTTCCTTTTTTAAAAAGTTTTTCATGAAAAAATATTTTCAAAAGGTTTTAGGAAAGTTTTAGAGAAAATTTTTTGAAAAGTTTTGAGAAACTTTAAGAAAAGGTTTTCGCGTAAAATTTCAAAAAGTTTTCAGAAGCAAAATAAAAAAGAAGAGAAAAAGATTTTAGAAAAGTTTTTGCAAAATATTTTTGAAAAAAATAACTTACACGGGCCGCCTGCCGCCGCTACCCTCGCGCCGGCGAGGCCGCCGCCGGCCCTAATGCCCGGCCGACGCGCAACCGGCCTGGTGCCCGGCGGAGCGCCGCTGCCAACTGCCAGTGCTCGACCCGGCCGCCGCCCTCTCGCGAGCTCGGCCGACCCAGCACCGCACATGCCCCGCCCGCGGAAGCCGGTGCCGACGAGGCCGCCGCTCCCGCCCTCGCTAGAGCTTGGTGCGCAGATCTGAAATGGCAGGAGGCAGGCGGATGGGGAGGAGGCAGTACGAAGGTAGGTGGATGGGGAGGAGGCAGTGGGGATGCAGGTGGACGGAGGAGCCGGTGGGAGACGACCCCTCGCCGGCAAGGCCGCTTCCTTCGCCCCGCCGCTGACCGCCGTCCTCCTGCCGCCCGCGCGGTTGATCTGAAAAAAGAACGGGGAAGCTGAAGAAAGGAAGCAGCTGGATGTGTTTGGGCAGCGCGGGGGGCCCACCGTACCCATGTGCAAGGCTGGGTCTGTGGGGAGTCGAGCGTGCGGACGTCACGTTACGGCCGCCTGTCAAATTAACATTGGGTGCGAAAACCATCCTTCAAAACAGCCAGGGTCTAAAATCAAACATTTTAGAGTTGAAGGATGATGATGGCCGGTACCCGGTTTTTATACATGACGGATAAAACTTAAACTGTAGCAATACATGAGGGACCTTGAAAGGACTTTTTTCCTTTCAGGAACATGGGCTGAACATAAGGATGGAGACGGATACGGATGTCTGGACATCCGAAACATCCGTATTCGTATTCGATGAAAATGTAAATATGGATATCCGTATTCATATTCGATTTTAATATGGATGTCAAATGGATGTATCCGAATTCGAATTCCAACAATTTTCTCTATCCGATTCCACATTCGTATTCGAGAAAAATCCGAAACATTCGGCATTCGACATTCGTATTCGAGAAAAATCTGAAACATTCGACATAAATTAACTTCTCTTTTTAACTAACTATTAATTATAAATGATACAAATTGTTTAATCAATTTAAAAATTATCTACATGATAATTACTAATTATATTGATTATAATATTACTAATGGTATATAAAATACATTTTAATTAACTTTAAGATGGACGGTCAATTTTAACTACTTTAATTTATTTATCTAATTAATAAATTATATTTTAACTATTTTCTTATTAAAATATTTTATATATTACGAAAATTATTTATATTTATATTTGTATATTTAATTATTCAAATATATATAACATACATGAGATATATACACATAATTTACTCTTAAAACAATTTATAAAGTGAATTAATACACACTGAGACATTTTCTGTCAAAATCAACTAAACATCCGAATGCGAATCCGAATTCGAACTATTCGTTTTGTATTCGTATTCGATAAGATTCGTATTCGTATCCGAATTCGAATTAAAATGTGGTAAATAGTGGTATCCGAATTCGAATCCATTCATATTCGATCCGAATCCATCGTTAGCTGAACACTCGGGCTCGATGGGCCTATTTGGGTTTCCTTCCAATATCAGATTTCAGAGCCTATTTGGAGGTAGTCGATCCGGCGGGGCGGCAGCGGCGGCGATCATGTCTCTTCGGTCCTTTAGTCGCCTCCTCACCCGGAGCTTCTATCCACGCAAGATCAGCAGCGCGAAGGTGGAGTCCTCGCTGGGGATCGTTTCCCAGGCGGCCTCAACGTTGGTTGCTGGCAGGCCAGCACGCTCTCTACACACAATCGTGAGTCTCCGTCCCCACCAAGTCTCAGATCGAAAATTTTTTGCTCACTTGCGGCTATGTTTCTCATATGGAAATAGAGAGGCGTCGGTTCTGGTGATAGCACCTATGGTGCTGTGGTCGGGGCCGCGTTGACTGGAGGGGTAGGGATCCTGATCTTCAAGAAACTTCTAGATGGTATGAGTTGAAATTCCTTTCAAATTTCTGGTTATTTGTTTTGTTTGATATGTGACCTATGCATAGGACCTGTAGATGGTGATGTGACCATGGAGGACATGAAGAATGTGGATAACAAGCCAAGGCAGGAGGACATCAAGAAGGACATGGGGAAGCACCAGATGGACGTGGACATGGAAGCAAAGTTCCATGAGTGGATGGAGCGGATGGGCAGGGAATACCCGAATCAGGAAGAGAAGGCATACAGATTTGAGCTCTTCAAGGAAAGGACGAAGCAAATAGAGACTTTCACTGAAGGAAGAGTAAAGAATCCCCTCCCAAACGTTTTCGGGGACATGACAGATGATGAGATCAGGGCAATAACGAATTGCCACAAGCCTCGTAGCAAAGAATATGAGGCATCACTGATGCAGGTGCTACTCTTTCCTCGTTACATTTTGTTCCTACTTAGTGAGAATTATCTGCATAGTGATTGTCCTTCTTCTGGTAAACATGCACAGTTGCACACTGTACTGACAACAACAAACCACCTAGACATTCAAACCAACACCATAAGAATTACATACTCAGTCTTGTGGACGTTGATTACACCTGTTCAAATAGAGTTGACCCTAATTGTCTAAAATATCTTTATTAAAGAGCAAAGTGATTGATCTCCTCATGACAAAAACTATGATGGCATGCCATTTTACTTTACTATGCAGTAGTTTCCTTCTAGTAGGCAATGGGATTAGCATATTGCCGCAGCTTCTCTTCCTCTGTCTTGGTTTCAGGAATGCACAGACATGCACAATCGGCATTATCAGTCAATAGTTATGTGATGAAACAAATTACATTTACACTTGTTACCTTTGAGGCAGGCATCCATGGCCCATCGCCACATCAACTACTACTTCATTATGGTACTGATACAGGCTTAGATCAGGGCATCCAATACTGGCAGTCTATACATTAGCTATCTGCCTTAATGCAATGTCTGGAACTTCATTGTTATTACGAACTTAGATCTTGATATCTTGAAGCAACTTCATGCTTTTGCTGCTCTTTTTTTTTCATGAAATTGAACCAGTATATGTTCTTGGGTGTAACAGAGCAGTGGTTCTCTCATGAAAACAGGATTATGAATTTTTGAAGAAGAAGATGGAGGAGGAGGGTTTGATGGAGAAGGCGAAAAGGAATGTTGTTAACTGCTCAAAGCAGTAATGCAGCTGGCAACTTCTATGTGCAGCCATGACTGAAGACCTGCTACTTCGGTTGCCACTGCCTCCGCTTGCTGGTTGGAATTGAGGCATTCGATAGTAGTCAATTTTATGGAGCTGCCTTGTAATATATTCTATCCTAATGTTATCTTTCTGAATAAGATACCTGATATTGGAACTGTTAGTCTCAGTCTTTATGAACACTAGTAGGTTGGCACGTGCCACAGGCACGTGTTATAAAAATAACATAAATTTAAAAAAATCTTAATTTTTTAAAAATAAGTATGTAAAATAATGCATACTTTTGTTAGATCACATATTAAAATTATTCAATAGCATCTCATATTAAAAATTATATATTCATACATCGAAAGCTTGGGCCTCTGGCGGAAACAGAAGGAAATTTTTGTATAATTAAATCTTAAACAATCAGCAACATATATAAAAGAAAATATTCACGATACATGTATCCATGAGCAACTCGGCACCGCAGCCAGCTTTTTGATGATGGGGAGGCCGAGAAGGTTGCTCTCCTCGTCGCCGGTGTCGTGGAGCAACGACGCCACACACTCGACGGCACCGGACACCGTCACAACGCGGAGCACGTTCCGCTTCTACCTGGCAAGCTTGGACACGACGAGCATCGTGTCCACCCTTGCGCCGCGCTCGACGCCGACGCCCTTGCAAAGAAATATGAACTCTGAATAGATGATGAGAATGAAGAGAGAGATTGTGTGCTTGAGAATAAGGAGTGGCGCCTTATATAGGGGGCAGGAGGGCTAAGGAGATGAACCTGGACGCCCACGACTATGGTAAGTAATCGATTCCCTGATTGACTCCCACAACTATGGTAAGTAATCATGTTTTAGAAGGAAGGAGACACCCGATTGCGTAGATGTCATTCCTTCTTTTAAAGGAAACCTTGACTGGTACACAACACATATATGGACGCTAGCCATCTACAAAAGGAAAGAAGGAAATTCAAATTCCTTGATGCACACGGCCATATAAAGAAAGGAAAGCGGACGAATTTCAAAAGGAAGGTGTAGGCGCCCTGATTGCATAGGAAGGTGGAGGAAAGGAAAGGGGTGTTTTTTTGGAAGGAAACCAGCGTATCTTTTTGCATACGAATACAACGAATAGAAAGGAAAGGAAAGCGGCGCCTTGATTGCATTACTATACAAAGAACACGATCAAAAGGAAAGGAAGGCAGGCAAATTTACAAAGGAAGGTGGAGGAAAGGAAAGGAATGTTTTTTTGGAAGGAAACCAGCGTATCTTTTTCATATGAATACAACGAACATAAAGGAAAGGAAAGCGGCGCCTTGATTGCATTACCATACAAAGAACGCGATCAAAAGGAAAGGAAGACGGGCGAATTTCCGAAGGAAGGTGGAGGAAAGGAAATGAGCGTTTTTTTGGAAGGAAACCAGCGTATCTTTTTCATACGAATACAACGAACAGAAAGGAAAGAAAAGCGGCGCCTTGATTGCATTACCCTACAAAGAACGCGATCAAAAGGAAAGAAAGACGGCAGGTATAAAAAATGCCAAGGTGAGAAAGAATAGGGGGGCGGGATGGCGCCGAGGCGCAAAAGAACGGGGGATGACGACCAAACGCGTCTACCCCGGTCGTCCGGGGCCACCTTTTGGCTCTGAATTGTGGGTCCTCTGTGAGGTTTAGGTTTTTTGGGTGAGAAACCGTTTCAATTGTGACACTCCTTATAGTATAGACTATGTAATGGAACTTGAAAAAACTTGCATTAGTCCTAGAAAAAATTCCATCGAGTGCTCCTTGTGGGATGAAAGAAAATAATTCATCTAGCGCTCCTCCTGGGTTGAAACTTGAAAGCTTTCCTCCTATGAATGGTCGGAAAACCCTACCATTTTTTTACTACTTTTTTAAAGACCATCATATTTAACTTTGAAAGCGTTCCTCCCCGGCTGGTGCGTAGGGAGCGAGGCCGCATTCCTCCTCCTCAATCCTCACCGGCCGCGCCCCTCCTCTGCGCACTCCGGTCATGAGCTCCGGCGGCCGCGCCTTCCTCCGCGCGCAGCCTTCTTCGGAGCCCCGCCTGCTATTCGGAGAGACGGGAGCTTCGGTGCTGCGCCGCGACGGTGGCGAAACAGAGCATGCTCTTGTTGGGCTGATGCCCAACGGGGTCAAGCGCATACGAGCTGGTCACCGTTGGATGGTGACTGCAGACTACAGTCGAGGACCCCCGACTGCAGAGGGTAACAGTCAACAGAGTTGCTAGGGGAAAAAACCAACCGGAAAACAATGGAGTAGGATCCAGTACCAGCTTCCTGTGGCGGGGAATGGGGCTCGCTCCTTCCATTCCAACGTAAGTTGAATGCTATCTCAGATCATTATTGGTTCAAATTTCTTGCACGGCTAATTTTTTCCCGACGCAGCATACTGCATCCTCTTTCAGCTCCCCTAGGGTCGGGGCCCTCGCCGCCTTCGCTGCTGTTGCTCTTGTTCGGCCTTCCTGTACACCATGGGAGCAAAAGCAGCATCACCTCACCAGGAGACGGGCGAAGAGCCTGGTATGTCTGTTATTTGTAAAAACGGCTGATATCCATTCTGTCTCTCGGTTGAATGTAGATGTAATCTACCTTTTATCATTTATTGCAGTATATGAGTTTGAGCGAAACAACGAAGGCTTCAGGTGGGACAAGTTTACTGAATATATGAAGGAAATGGGTTAGTATTTGTCCTCAATAATGTTCCTTATCTTGACTTGTATATTAGAGATTTGGTGTGGGTGTCTAATTGTTAACGTTTGGTGCAGATGATGAGCTTCCAGAGTATGTGGATTGGGAAGAGGCGGGGGCAGTCACTCCTGCAATGAATCAGCTTCAGTGCGGTGAGAACTTGTTGGGACTTGTGACCTTTTGACCAGATAACTTGCTCTTTTTAATACCACCTTTCCTGCCTAGTTCTTTATTCTTTAGCTACGTAATATATAAACTAGAAATGATGATGGATATATGCTAAGCATCTGGTTTGTGATCGTAATCCTTGAACTACTGATATATCCTTCATTGCCCATCTCATGTTTGAATTTTAATGCCTTTTGAAGCTTATTGTCTACACAATTTGGTAATCCATAGAAAACAAATCTCTTGATTACATCTTAAAGAGTACTTTTGCTTGGTGATGCTAGGCATACAGTAGTTACCTCCATCTTGTCTGAATTAATGCATTGTGATATGTTTCAAAAAATATTTGTGGGCTTACTCTGATCACGACATGAATATGATGGACACTTTTAATTTTTAATCACCTGAACAGCAGCAAGTCAATGTGCCTTTGTCTGATATCCGTCGTTAGTTTTAAGGTCGGTGTATGTCATCCTCGTCTTGTTTAGTCTCTTGGTGATGAGTTTACGTTAGGCTCTTGGTGATGAATGCTTTATTTTGTAACGGTCCGTTGTCCCCTGGTCATGGATAACTGAACAGACAATGGGTTATCTTATTGCCACATCCCACAATTCCAGTTATGTACACAAAATAGATGTTGCAATAATGGGAGTGGAATGCAAGGGCGTTGCTCTCAGCCAGTTCAGCCATCATATTAATATGCTTCAGTTTTTTATGTCTTATGACCAGAAAATGCTTATTTCACCATACAATGGAGATCTGGTGCTCGCGCCGCCTAATCACGTTTGCCTCCCCATGGAAGATGTCATTGGTTGCATGTCAGGACTCATAGTTTGTCTCAGAATCTTTAGTATGTAGTTGCCATTAATTTTTTGTTCATATTTACCATTTTGTACAGAGCAGTAAAAAAATTGAAACAGTAGATAACTCATTTTCAGGTAGTGTTCCTTTAATGGAAAAAATGCCTGCCCTTTCATGTATACTATGATTATTGTGTTAGTCCCTTGTTTACATTAAAGAGTGACTATCCAATAGGTTATTAGCAATCAGGTGATTTTCACTCAACGTTAAAAGTCTACAAGCTATAGTCCCTAGCTTTGATGTAGAACACATTTGGTATACACTGTGTTTGATGTAGAACATATTTGGTATACACCGTGTTTGAGAAGTATTATTATCTCACTTGTCCACATAGACTGAGACCGATCTCTTTACATAATCTCTTTTTCTACTACTGGAACAGTGAATACATTCATGTTAGTCTGTTAGTTGGACGTACCGTGCTAGCAAAGCTTCTGGGTTCGATCCAAAAGTTTGAATCAGATGAGATCGCCAGCCACTTGAATTCCCGCCACCAGAATAAGAGAGCGAGGGATTAGCTTGCTGTTTTCCATCTGCTTTCCTGTTCTGATGGTTTCCAACGCCTTACTTTTACCTTAGCTTACCTAACTGTGAAGTACCTAGGTTGACTTGTGACTAATTGTCAGAATCTATATTTGGTTTGCAATCTGATCTCCACGGAGGCCTTTTACTTTTCTGTGTAACGAAAAGGTTGCTGGTTTCTTACACGATGGAGTCCGATTTACATACTTGGAGCTTGCACCAAAGAAACTTGATAACATTTTCTATTTAGTGTTCTGCATTTAGTTCAGATTATTCTCTCATGTGCTGCTAATTCTTATGTGTTGCATGTTCGAAGCATCATTTCAGGCTAAAGTAAAGTCTGCGTATTTAAAAAAAAGAATCACCACCAGGACAGAAATTGCTTATTGCTTCTAGGTTTGATTGCTTCTAGGTACTTGACAGGTTTGGACTCTGAAACTTTTGTTGCTCAGTGTTCACGAGTGACAGATAGATATAGAACAAAAAACACCAATATGTTTTAAGGAAATATGTTTGCTTTTTAGTAGGTGGTATCCGTAGTTCTTTGCCCAGTTTGTCTGGTTGTGAAGGAGTAGGGATAAGTTAGCACCGAGCCATGATTAAACAGAACAGTCCTGTCCCGATTTGATTATAAACATGTATTGCAATTTTACATGATATATTCTTGTTCGTTGCCAGTATGGTCAGGTTGGATGAACATTTGTGTACAGTAGCTGCAAGGGATTTAATACATAACCTGAGATTAATTGAAGGCACGTTGAGGCTTTAGCTGCAGGTGATTAATACACAAACCGGGGATTAATTTAAGGCATGCTGACATTTGTCTTTACAATACATCATATGTGGGTTGGATTGTGTTTTACTTTTGCGTTTGTATCCACAGTGACATGATCATCACATGTTTTGCGTGATTCCCTTTGATAGCTATGGCATGACACCATCCTCAAAAGTTGTTTACACCCGTAGCAACGCACGGGCCATTACCTAGTATCTACTGAATTGAACTGTTGTGACTTGTGACCTTTTGACCAGATAACTTACCCTTTTTAATACCACCTTTCCTGCCTACTTTATTCTCTGGCTACTTAACAAGTTGTTCAGTAAGCTTTTCCATCCTCTTCATACTGATATTTCTATTGATTGCTTGCAGAAGCCTGTGTAGCATGTGCAACTGTTTCATCTGTGGAAAGCTTGCACCAGATCAAGACTGGGAAGCTTGTCAGGTTTTCTCCCCAGCAGCTGGTAGATTGCATGGGTGGTGGGTTTTACGGATGTGGTGGGTGTTCACCCAGGGAAGCGTATCAATATATGTCCAAGGAAGGTCTCATCTCAGAGGCTGATTACCCTTACACTGGTATCGCTGGCCCGTGTCAGTCCAAGAGCCTTCCTGTAGCTGCACGGATCAACGGGTTTTTCCTTGTTTATGTTGGTGGGGACGAAAGAGAACTGATGCGAGCTGTTGCAAAACAGCCCGTCACTACCGGAAACCGCTCCTTTGCCGTGTGCCGTAGTCTTTGCCGTGAGCATTACCACGGGCGCACGGCAAAGCCGGACCTTTGCCGTGTGCCAGAAAGCAAGCTCACGGCAAAGCCAGAGCACACGGCATCGTGCGTCTTTGCCGTGTGCCCTGTGGCCTGGCACACGGCAAAGAAATACCCCACGGCTAAGGGGCCCCTTTGCCGTGTGCCCTGTGGCCTGGCACACGGCAAAGAAATACCCCACGGCTAAGGGGCCCTTTGCCGTGGGCCCAGTGTCTGGGCCCACGGCAAAGGACAACACACGGCAAAGTTGTAACCTTTGCCGTGAGCCTCATCACTCGGCCCACGGCAAAGGTGACGGCGTGTGACGGCCGTCACCCTTTGCCGTGAGCTAGCCGT
The DNA here is from genome assembly GCA_015476505.1 of Urochloa ruziziensis. NCBI lineage: Eukaryota > Viridiplantae > Streptophyta > Magnoliopsida > Poales > Poaceae > Urochloa > Urochloa ruziziensis. Next base: position 35,537,335 of record CM027126.1, on the reverse strand, counting down.
TTGGCTCACGGCAAAGGGCTGGCACACGGCCACGTAAGCCCTTTGCCGTGAGCCGTAGTCTGTGGCCCACGGCAAAGGTAGGGCCCACGGCAAAGTTAAATTTTTTTTTAATCTTTTGTCACCCAAAAATTTTGTGGTGTCAATGTAACTTGCTTGGTGTTCCATGTTAAGATTTGATGCATTTCACAAATTATTTGCTATATTTAGTTATTTTATTTCTTTTCTTCGATTTATCGTTGAAAATAACTTTTGAGCTGCAAGAGTGTCAAATAATGGAATATAATTGATTCAAAGGGACCATACACGTTACTCAGTCCATTCTGAGACCTTATCCATGAACTGTAATGAAAATTCTAGCGTGTGGTTCAAGAAACATGATTATGCACGTTGGGCCAAATCGTTTTTAAATTCTAGAAAAAAAATCCAAGTCCGAAAATCATCAGATTTCTCCTACCATCATGATTTCATGTGTATATGATGTGGTAAAAATTTCAACACGTTTCGCACAAGTTGTCACGTACGCTGCTTACAAATCAAAGAATCTCTGGAGAAGTTTCTGAGAGTTGAGAATGAGTAGTTCATATTGAGAGGCGTAACTGAAGTCGAATTAGGTTTTGACTTCAAAAGTTTTTCCATAGATAAAAGGCAACATAGACGTAGCGAGTACAAATTTTCGTAAATTTTCATACACATTTCATAATTTTATAGCAAAAAAATTTTAAAAAAATTTGAACTTTGCCGTGTGTCAGACGAGGAGGCACACGGCAAAGGTCCTTTGCCGTGAGCAAACCCTAGAAGCTCACGGCAAAGGGCCTTTGCCGTGTGCCCAGATCTGGCTCACGGCAAAGACCTTTGCCGTGAGCCAGATCTGGGCACACGGCAAAGAAGTGGCCTTTGCCGTGTGCCCCAGATCTGGGCACACGGCAAAGGGCTTATACACTTAGCGGTTTGAATCCCGCCCCGCACACACACACCCAAACGTAACCTGCGCCGCCGCCACCTCGTCCGACGCCGCCGTCTTCCGACCGCCGCCGCCGCCGTCACGCGCCGCCGGCCACGCCACGCCGCCCTTCCCCCCCGCGCGCGCCGCCACGCCCCGCCGCCGTCCCTCCCGCGCGCGCCGCGGCCGCCGCCCTCCCTCCGCGCGCGCCGCCTCCCGCGCGCGGCCGCCGCCCTTTCCGCGCGCGCCGCGGTCCGTCCCCGGCGCGCAGCGCTCTTGCGCGGCGTGCCTGCGGGCGCCACCGGCGGCAGGCCACCCGGCCGCTCCCTCGCCGGCCGGCAACGCCGGCGCCCCCCTCCCCCGTGCCGGCGCCTGCCTCGGCCGGCAGCCCCGCCGGCCCCTCCCTCGCCGGCCGTGAGGTATTTTTTTGTTTTTTTGTTTTTCTTTATTTATTTAGTTTAGTTAGTTTAGACAAAATAGTTTAGTTAGTTTAGACAAAATATTTAGTTAGTTTAGACAAAATAGTTTAGCCACTAATTTATTTTAAATTAGTATGAGATTAGTACTTTAGTTTATTTTAGACATATGTTTTTTACTTGTTTAGTTAAGTTGAATTAAAAGATATATGCGTTTGTGGTTGCCGGCCATTGTGTTGTTGTCTATGTGGTTGTCGGCCATCGTGCCGTTGCTTTTGTTGCAGGTTTTGAAACCTCCCCGTGCAGGGGAGGTGCTGTCGAAATTTTTAAAATTTGACATTTTTTTTCTTTTTTTTCAGGTTGTTGAAGGTTCTAGGTGTGGCACCGTCCCCGAGTCGGCACCGTCCCCGACTCGCCCCCATTCCCGGCGCGTCACCGTCCCCGGCTCGCCCCCGTTCCCGGCGCGTCACCGTCCCCGACTTGCCCCCGTTCACGGCGCGTCACCGTCCCCGACTCACCCCGTTCCTGGCGCGTCACCGTCCCCGACTCGCCCCCGTTCTCAGGTGAGACATAAATATCTTTCTGTCCTTGACATGCATGTTAGTGGTTAACGTAACCTAGGCGTCTCCCGTTCGAAAGAGATACGGTCGGAAATATGCAGAACTTTGCATATCTATGACCGTATCTGTTTCGAATTGTCCACGTTATTTGGACAGCCGGAGGATGCGCAACCGGGGTAGTTTCCATGCTCTACTCCGATCCGAGACTGAATTTCGGTAGCATCTTCCCGTTGTTCTCCGGATACACACTCTCCCTCTCGGGACGTGTATTTGGAGAACAGCGGGGAGATGCTGCCGAAATTCGGTCTCGGATCGGCGTAGAGCATGGAAACTACCCTCGGCTGCGCATCCTCGGGTGGGATTAGGACCTATCTTCACCATTTAGCTAGGCAATATAATAATCGTGTAGATGCTATTTGTTTTATATTACTCATGCAATTGCTTATTATATCAATAATTCGTATAATAGAGGATGGGTGATCGTGAGTGGATGTACACTGGCTGGTCCCGTGGGGGTGAAATGACCTTGGATTGGATTCAGAGGACCGAGTCTTTTTTGGATTCAGCATTTGCAAACGTTAGAGGAGCGTCTATCACTTGGTGTCCGTGCAGCAAATGTGGGAACACACGTGCACACACAAAGGAGGACATTAGAAATCATCTCTGCAAGCATGGGTTTACTCGAGACCGTACCAAGTGGAAATACAATGTTGCAGACTCACGCACGAGAGACGAGGTCATGAGACAACGCATCGAGGAACTTGATGATGACGCCGGGATAGCAGACATGTTAGAAGACTTTCACGCAGCACAAGTCGATGAACAACGCTTGGAGGAGGAGCCAGAGCCAACCGCAAAGGCATATTATGATATGTTGGCTGCGGCACAACAACCCCTGCACGAGCATACCAATGTTTCTCAGCTCGATGCCATTGCACGCCTAATGGCCATAAAGTCGCAGTTTAGTCTGGGTAGAGATGCATTTGATGTCATGTTGACAGTTTTTGGCAGCCTGCTTCCGGGTGGTCACATTCTGCCGAAGAACATGTATGAGGCACAGAAACTCCTTCGGGCACTTAAGATGCCATATGAGCAGATACATGCTTGTCCGAATGGATGCATCTTATTTAGGAAACAGTATGCAAAAGCAAAGTACTGTCCAAAGTGTGAAGCCTCTAGGTTCTTGGAGATAGACTCAGGTGATGGTCAGACGAGGCAAACCACAATCGCCGTTAAAATCTTACGGTATCTCCCCTGCATACCGAGGATCCAACGACTTTACATGACCGAAGAATCCGCCAAACAAATGACATGGCATAAAAATGGGCGTCGATACAATCCTGATAAGCTGGTACATCCATCGGATGCTGAATCGTGGACGCACTTTGATACGATTCATCATGCAAAAGCCTCAGAGGCTCGTAATGTTCGTGTGGCTCTGGCTACAGACGGGTTCAATCCTTATGGAATGTCCAGTGCGCCATACACATGTTGGCCCATGTTCGTTATCCCTCTCAATCTCCCTCCCGGCGTCCTGTTTCAACGACAGAACATATTCTTATCATTGATAATTCCTGAACATCCGGGAGATAACATGTGCGTGTACATGGAACCTCTGATTGATGAATTGGAGTCTGCTTGGCATGAAGGGGTATTGACATACGATCGTGCTACCAAAACAAACTTCAAAATGCATGTTTGGTACCAGTACTCGCTGCATGACATGCCGGCGTATGGATTGTTCTGCGGCTGGTGTGTTCACGGGAAGTATCCATGCCCAGTATGCAAGGCAGCTGTTCGGTTCTTTTGGTTGAAAGCTGGTGGTAAATATTCTTCTTTCGACCAACATCGTCAATTTCTCCCTCTAGATCATTCATTCAGACGAGACATTAAGAACTTTACGAAAGGTGTTGTAGTTGAAGACCCTCCACCGCAAATGATGACTGGTGCCGAGGTGCGTGCTCAGTTAGACGCTCTCATCCTTAAAGAAAATGGAGATGGTTTTGAAGGATATGGGACGGAACACATGTGGACTCAGAAATGCGGCTTGTGGAGGCTCCCATACATGCAGGATATTCTTCTTCCACATAACATTGATGCAATGCACACTGAAAAGAATATCGGCGAGGCACTTTGGGGTACAATAATGGAAATTCCTGATAAGACGAAGGACAATGTCAAGGCTAGAGTTGATCAAACGAATTTATGTGATAGGCCGAAGCTAACAATTCCAACTCCCGCTGAAGGCAGGCGATGGAAAAAGCCAAAGGCTGATTTCGTCCTTGATAGAGCCCAAAGGAAAGAAGTATTGGAATGGTTCAAAATCTTAAAGTTTCCTGATGGGTATGCTGCTAATCTGACGAGGGGGGTGAACTTAGAGACTATGCGAATCAACGGGCTCAAGAGTCATGACTACCATATATGGCTTGAGCGACTTCTTCCGGTGATGGTCCGAGGTTATGTACCTGATCATATATGGCTAGTGCTGGCAGAGTTGAGCAATTTCTTTCGTCAACTCTGTGCTAAGGAAGTTTCTCTGTCCGTGATTGTGGATATGGAAAAAATGGCTCCTGTGTTGCTCTGTAAGTTGGAGAAAATCTTTCCACCAGGCTTCTTCAATCCTATGCAGCATATGATTTTGCACCTCCCGTATCAGGCACGAATGGGGGGTCCCGTGCAAAACCGTTGGTGCTATTCTATTGAGAGATGTCAAAAAGTTCTTCGAACAAAATGTAAGAATAAATGCAAGATTGAAGCTTCAATTGCTGAGGCGTACATTCTGGAGGAGGTGTCAAATTTCACATCCAAATACTATTCTGACAATCTTCCTAGCGTGCATAATCCACCCCCTCGTTACAATGCCGACGAAGAGGAGTCGAACCTCAGCATTTTTCGTGGTCAACTCGGAAAGGCAAGTCATTCGAGGACCAAGACCTTGACTGTCGAAGAGTGGCGTGACATCATGCTATATGTCTTGAAAAACCTTGACGAAGTTGAGCCATACATACAGTAAGTTCTACACGAATTTGTTCTTGACTATTCACTCTTCTACATCCAACCCCTTTGTTTTTCGTTGGTACAGGGAATTTCTTGTGACATACTGGCATCGATCAAGGAGGCCTACCGATCAGGAATATGACAACCTTGTTAGACATGGTGCGGCAAATGGGCCAGATTTTATTTCTTGGTTCAAAAAGAAGGTAATGTACTATTTTGGTAATAATTAGTATGCACGATGACACAAATTAACCCGTCTATGTGTAACGAATGTCGTACCTGCTTGACTTTGCAGGGCCAAACAGATGCTTCTATGAGTGCCGAATTGAGACAAGTTGCCGATGGCTGTGCCATTAGGGTCAAGTCATTTGGCGCTTATGATGTCAATGGATATCGCTTTCACACCACAAGACACGATCAGAGTCGGCCCAATCGAAAAACCACAAATACCGGAGTGTGTACTCCAGGAGACGATGGGGTCGAATACTATGGAAGAATTGAAGACATATACGAACTCACATTTCCTGGTTCGAAATCTCTCAAACCTGTCATATTCAAATGCCATTGGTTTGATCCTGAAGAAGTGAGACGGACCCCTAAACTTGGGCTAGTTGAAATTAGACAATCATCCATGTATCCAGGGGATGATGTGTATATTGTTGCACAACAGGCGACCCAAGTTTATTATCTCTCGTACCCGTGCCAGACTGACGAACGTCTTATCGGTTGGGATGTTGTGTTCAAAGTATCTCCACATGGTAAACTACCTATCCCAAACAATGAAGATTACAACTTAGACCCAAATACATATGAAGGAGAGTTCTTCCAAGAAGATGGGCTAGAAGGGAGGTTTGAGGTAGAATTAACCGGAGACATGATTGTTGACGAGGACAATGAAATGCTTGTTGACGAGGACGCCGCAGATGACGTTGAGAATGCAAATGACTTAAAATTACTCGAGAAATTACGTATAGGAGATGACATTGAGGTGGAGGAGCCTCTTGTAGACCCCAACGCCGATTATCTGCAAATGGGTGATAGTGATGATGAGAATAATGATCCGGCTAATCCAGATTATGATGATTATTTCTAATATATGTAAGTAATTTATTTCATGTTTAATTTACTTGTTGCACTAATTAGTTAACTACTTTTATGCATTCAATTACTACTTGTTGTAATTAATATACTGATTTATTTACTCTTTTTAAAAGCAGGTGTTGATTAAAGATGGTGGGACGAGGACGCCGGTCGGTCAGCTCGCTTTACCAGAGGGTTGTCTCCACGCTGGCTCAAGGTGGAGGCAAGGGTCGAGGGAGAGGCAAGGGTGGAGCGAGTTCCTCATCTGGACCTGAGGGCTCTGGCATGACACGGGGAAAGAGGGGGAGGACGGCGAGGGAACCCACACCTGAGGAGGAGGTGGAGGAGGAGGAGGAGGTGGAGGAGGACGAGGACGAGGAGGACGAGGACGAGCAGGTGCCTTCCGCGCACGAAGAGGAGGAGGGAGAGAACGGGGAGGAAGAGCAGGAGCAGGGAGAGGACGGGGAGGAAGAGCAGGAGCAGGGAGAGGAGGGGGAGGAGGGAGACGCAGGAGTACCGGAGCCGTACCTTCGAGGCCCCTCGCAGCTCCCGGATCGGCCGATACCTTTCTTGCAGCGGCCGAAAATTCGGCCACACGGGTCCAGGCAAGTAATTTTAAATGTTTGTACGTTTTGTTTTCCTGTCACATGTTAATAATCAATATTGAAACTAATAATTTATGTAAATCACTTATGCAGGTCGTGGGAGCAGGTCGAGCCAGGCAGTCACAACCGACTGCCCAATGGCATCCTCGGCCTTTTGTGCAAGCATCACTTTCCCGGCTTGGTGACGGTCGCCGGCAGAGAGGAGCCGGCGACTACGTGGGACCACTACGTCGCCGCTACAGTCGACCCCCATCCAGATCCGAATGGTGCGGTGTTCAACAACATGGCGCACCGGGTTGTTGAAGAATTGTGGGTAAGTTTTCCTCACACTACATGGGTCAATACAACACATTTTCATTTGACATTATTGACATCCCATCAATTTGCAGGATTTTTTCAGAGTCGACGATGAATTCAAGGACCGAGCAACGGTTGTGGCTAACACAGCCTGCCGCAAGCTGGTCACTGACATGCACTACGAGGCTCGCATTCAGGCAGTGGTGTATTACTACCGCAAATTCTTGAAAGTCAAACTGACCAAGACCGACGCCAGAAACATGAGGCTGACGAGGGCAGAATACATACAGGTAAATATATACTATCTCTTAAATTAGTTACGACCAGTTTACTCTACTTACGTGTACTTGATGATGTGCAGGCCGTTCCGCATTGGTGCGCCCCCCACAGGAGGTGCTGGGAGATGATAGTGGACAAGTGGTGCGCTGATGGTTGGGAGGCGACCCACAACGAAGCCAGGCGGAGGCGTTTGATGATGTCTGGTAAACCACACCACCAAGGCAACCGCGACCTCGCGGCGTACAGCCAGAGATGGGTATGTGTCTTAAACTAAGTACACTCAATTTTCAATATTGAATAATTCATGAAATCTGGCTTTATATTTTTTTGCAGTCTCAAACACATGGTGGTCAGCCTTGCCCCCCGCTCATGGCATACGCTTTGTCTCACAAGGACAAGGCGACTGCCCCCGACAACGTCTACAACCCGCTGGACGGGCCCGAGGCGTACTCAAATCCGAGCGTCCACAGCCGCCTCAGTGACTACTCAGAGATGGCAAGGGAGGTCCACGGGCCAGAGTTCGATCCGATCACCGAGCAAATTGATGGAGAAGTGCTCATGAGGTCGGGAGGAGGCAAGAAGCATGGCCGGTACAGCGTTGCCAACAGCCTAGTGGACACGGCTAGTACTCCGACTCTCTCCTCGCTTAAAGCCAGGGCCACGGACTCGACCCCACCCATACGGCCACGGCAGAGTACTACACAGATCCAGATGGATCAATTTAAGGTAAATTCTGTTTTACCTGTTGCTAATTGATTATCGCTAGTGCTTGCTTTGTATTATCACATTGCCATGAAAAATTGCAGGCCCAGATGGAGGACCGTATGAGAGCTCAAAGGGAGGAGTGGGCAGCGGAGAAGCAGGCAATTTATGCCGAGATTGAGCGCAAGGAGGCAGCTGAGCGGGCCGAGCGGGAGGCCGAGCGGGCCGAGCGGGAAGCCGAGCGGATGCGGTATGCTCAGATGTACCAGTACTTGAGCAGCCTTGGGACGGTGGTAGGTCATACACCACCGCCACCGATGTTAGTCGCTCCGCCAAATGTTAGAGAGCTTACTCCGGTGAGTCGCTTGAAAACCATGAAGTTTCATTCCGGCCTTATATTGACTTAGAACTTATGACTTAGGATATATCATCTAGTTGGATTCCACATAGTGACTTAGAAACCTAGAATGATCATAGCTTAGCGATTGTGTTGCATTTTGTATCGTTTGTGCAGAACCTGTCAGCGGCGTCGAACGATGGGCCCGTGGACATGTCGCCCCCTCAGGTGTCTCCTATCCCGCCTCCGTGGACGCAGTACGGCCCGTGGACGCCCCTCCCTCCTGGCGCACCGTACCAGCAGTGGCCGCAGATGAGACCCGGCATGCCACCGATGAGCTCGCCGTACCCGCCACCCCATCACGGCTCGCCCTTCTCGCAGGACCCGCCACACCCGCCGCCATCTGCGTGAGGTTTATGAAATTGCATTGTATGGACGTGCATGGACTCGTAGTTGCTTAAGATCGAGTTGCATGGACTTTTATGGACTTGTATGAGCTTGTATGCACTTCTATGCACTTATATGGACTTTTATTTGCATATGTGGATGATTGGACTATACAAACTGCCTGTGATGTGTATTGTGGTATACAAACTGCCTGTGATGTGTATTGTGATATATAAACTGCCTGTGATGTTTTGTATTGGGGGCATGATTGAAATAAAGAAAAAAAAGGGGATCTGCCCCCGCCTTTGCCGTGCGCTAAAGTAAAAGCACACGGCAAAGACCGGGCCTTTGCCGTGAGCTTTTACCTTAGCACACGGCAAAGGCCGGGTCTTTGCCGTGTGCTTTTACCTCAGCCCACGGCAAAGGCCCAGTTTGGGCCCACATGGCGGCTATCTTTGCCGTGAGCCGCCTGGTTTGGCCCACGGCAAAGAGCCCAGGTTGGGCCCACCTGGCGGCAATCTTTGCCGTGGACCGCCGGCTTTGGCCCACGGCAAAGAGCTCAGGTTGGGCCCACCTGGCGGAAATCTTTGCCGTGAGCCCGCCGTGACGGCACACGGCAAAGATTCGTAACGGCTACGGCCGTTAAGCCCACAACGGCCCACGGCAAAGGCTTTGGCACACGGCAAAGATTTGCCGTGTGCCCGAGTTGGGGCTCACGGCAAAGATGGCCTTTGCCGGCCAAACTTTGCCGTGTGCTCTTTGCCGTGAGCCGCACACGGCAAAGAGCTTTGCCGTGTGCAAATAGACCTTTGCCGTGTGCTTCTGGCACACGGCAAAGGCGGCGAATCCGGTAGTGCGTTGAAGTCACAATTTGTGCCACGGGCAGGTTTGTGACTTCTGCTGTTTTTCCCAAAATATGTTTATCATGCTGACAGATAATTGTACAATGAATTCAACTTAATAATTTGCCACCCTGCCAGGTTTGTTGACTACAGTGGCAATTACACTTTGGAGCCCAAGGATTTTGCTATTGGGGAGGGCACCGAATATAATCATTCCGTGCTGCTGGTAGGTTATGGAGTCGATGAGAATGGACCCTACTGGAAAATAAAAAACAGTTGGGGTCCGGGATGGGGAAAACGGGGATTCGCCAAGCTCCGCCGGGGTGTGAAGGACCCCAATGGTACTGGAGGCATGACCCGGCCTGGCGCATTCGTCTTTTTCCCGGTCATGGAATGACCTCCCACACCAAGTAAGAATCACACATTTCTTCCCTTGCTGTTTGATCTGCTTCTGCTTCAAGCAGATCTGTTTACTTTAGCCCAATTTTGGTTTGTGTTGAATCTTGCAAGGAGTTGAACGAAGAAGTCTGTTGCTGCGCTAAGTAAAGCTCCTCAATAAATCAACTAGCTCCTTCCACACAAATGTCTCTTGAAAAGTTACCTTCTATCAGAGTGAATCAATTGGGACAATGATTAAGTGGATTCTTTTATAAAAAGTACACAATTTTAGAGAAAAAAATGATAAGGTGCACAACTCTTACAGAAATGCATTGTGATCCCATAACTTTTACATTACCTTTTTAAGTTTCTTGCAGGCGACAGTTATGGAAGTAAACTAGAATGCTAATTTAGTTCAATTCTCCTTAGGAAATACTTTTATTAACTGAGTGGAAGCTCCTTGAAATTGTTGCTGGACAAGGAAATTCAAATTCAAATGCACTAAACCTTGGGTAAATTTAGGGCTGCAATCCATGAATATGTGATGAGAGGTAAATATGTCACATTTTAATTATAAACAAGGTATAAAAATGTATCAGTAGCACGAGTTAAATGTTACAAGTGACTGTTGACTTTAGAAATAGAATGGTCAGAGGACATGGTTGGTTTGGTTACATGCTTACCTGGCTGTTTCATCCGGTAACATTAGGGAGTATATTATTTACATTCCAGTAATCTGAGCTTGCAACTTTATTTTGTTCTGATCATCACTATGACCAAGACTTGTACTACCTCTGTTCTTAACTATGTGATAACAATGACTTTTTTGTTTGCTTGACTTTTTATCTTTTCTATAAATATTTATGCAAATAGATAAATCTGCAACTCAAATCTTAAGTATGTTCAGGGGTAGATATAGTGGTACTTATTTTACTTAAACTAATTGAGTAAATAAATATTGTTGGTCAGACTTTGAGAAAAATGTTAATGGTGTCAGGTAGTATCAATTTTGGATTTCGATTATGGAACAATATATTGAGACGAGAGATTACATGATATAATATTTTGTTCTTTTGTTTCTGTTGTATCACACTTCGATGGTGGAAGTGATACATACAGAAACGATAAAGATGGAACCATCAGTGTTTGCCTGAGTGGAGATATATGAAAGATTCCAAACAACTTGTCTATGCTAACTGCAAATTGAATTATCATGACTATTTGCATGAGTGTTAGAAGGACTTATACATTATATGTTATCATGACTATTTTCCAGGAGATAGGTTGAGCTGCCTATACTATCTTGTGCATTGGCTGAGCTTACTTTGTTGGTACTTGTTATGTACGTTAAAAAAGAAATAAAGTTACTCTGCATGCTTTGGCAGGAAAAAGATGAGAAGTCAACAAATGCGAGGAGATTTGCTGTACCACTGGTTTCAAGTAAACCATCGAACCATGGATGAAGTACAATGTCATTTGGCAAAGCCATTGCCCAGGTGCCCTTGGAACGATATGATGATGTGTATTCCATTGGCAGAGATGACTTAACGAACTGCAAGCGTACAAGGTCTCCTGCTGCATCTGCATGCGTGTGTTACAGTTAATGGTCATTTAACGGATATCCTAGAAGCCTAAGTACTAGCTATATGCGGCATTCTCTTCTCTAAAGAACGAAATCAGCACCGTCAGCTCTGGTTTCTTATTCGTCGCCTATTTATCTCAGCCATCGGATGTTGATCCTGCGTCCAAAAGCTGCCTGGCAGCTAAGCGGTGTTCCAGAGCCTTCGTGCCCTTTGCGATGAACGGCGTCTTCCTCCATCCTTTGTCTGCTCACTGCCAGCTCGACTGCTCGAGGAGATGTGCACCACTGCCGCTGCACACGATCCTCCAGGCCATGCCTGTCGATCTCGTGTCTCCGTCTCCTTCTCTTCCCAGATCTCCGCCTCCAAGGAACAGGGTATTGGCGGCACTGCGGCAGCTACCAGCGGAGCGAGTGAGTAGACGACGCTGGCGAGATCGAGACGTAGACCGAGTTTATAATGCGTTATTTGTATGCAACCAGTGATGGTGCTTGTAGGAAGGCATCGGTGCTCGTTGCTTAGTCCCTCCTCTGTAACTCTCCCTCTCCCTTTAATTTTGCTGCGACTATACGTCGCGCGTGCGACAGAATTACGCTTGTCGCCCACGTCCCCGCTCGCGCTGGTTTGTTCGTGCTCCGCATGTTAAAAGGACGAGCTGGGCTCCCGTAAGTTGGCCCACAGTCACGTTTGCAGCCCACTAGTTCTTCAGAACGCGTAGGCTGCTTCTGAGCGTTCGTGTGCTGAATTAGATTGGGCTGTCACTTAAGTGAAGACCAATCAAACATGCTCTCTCTTTCTTTCTGTCTGCGTCGCGTAGCGTTTCGGCTTGCAAGAGCCCGCATTAGCATTTTCCTTGCACACACGATTGCACGCGCCCTTATTAGATTAGTTTCTTTTTTTCATTCTGTTTTCTTTCGTTTTCTGACATTCTCATACCTACCTTTCCTTCCGTTACTTATTCAGTGTATTTTTCGCTTCCTTCCATCGCTAATCCGTTTTAGTTTATTTTTTTACTGTTTGTTTCTTCCACACTCTCTTATTTGATTGTTCAATTTTCCTTTTAATGCACATGTAGATCGGTTTTTTTCATTTTATAATTCTTACCGCTCATCTTTATTTTTAAAATTATACGTATACAAATTCATATTTGATAATTTTAAGAAAAAATTTATAGATCTATAGTATATTTAGTATTCTTGTAGTATAAGTTTATTATTGTGAAATATATTTGTATTTGTTCTAATAGATATTTTTTGAATGGTTTAGAAGATAAAAAATTATTATTCTACTATACATTTGATTAGTAAAAATAATTAATTATCATATTAATAGTTTTTCAAGGCTTTTTGTTTGATTAAAAAGCAACTTGTGCTTAGTGTTGTGAACTAATTATTTGGCAATATAAATTTATTTGTTCAATTTGTTAAATAACTATTCGCGATGTGGATCTCTTATGGTCGTGTATAAGAATAATTTGTTGTATTTGTCCCTTTTATTTATAAAACAAAGATTTATGGTTTGTTCTCTACGCATAATTATTTGTTCACCTTGAGATTTTTTTTGTTCTTAGTACATAAGAGTTTGTTCGTGTTGTTAGCTGGTTAGTTGACGATGTAAACTGATTTGTTCACACTGTATAGTAACATGTTCGCCACGTGTACATAGCTTGTTCGTTTGTAAAAACAAATGTTTGCATAAGATATAAACTAGATTATTTTTTAATTTGAAACTTCGTTTGTTGTGTAGACTAGTTTGTTTAAAGCTCTGTTTGCAGAAAGAATAATTATTTCATGTTTAAGTATTTTTTATGTAGTAGTAAAAGATATTCTAGCCTTTTAAAGATTTATTTTTTTGTAAAATTATTATCCAAATACATATGCGATCTTAATTCACATATGATTTTTTTTCTCACCCTCCTTGCATGCGACTTACGCCAGTGACCTTTGTATTATTCAAGACTTGTTTTCCTCTCCTCTTCTCTCGGCATATTTTCTATTATTTGTGTTATACTATCAAATGCTCTCAACATATTTTCTATTATCTGTGTTATACTATCAAATGTTCGTGATGCTCAATCTCTTTGTTCCCAATGTATAATTATTTGTTTCTTGTGATTATTATTTTTGTTCACAAATGACGATCGTTTGTTCTTATTGTTCAAATTTTTGTTCGCATGAGTCAAAATGTCCCGTTTGAATAGAAAAACGTTCTTTAAAAAATCAGAATGCATGAAGCTAAATTAGAAGGATATATGCTTTTCATCTTATGTGTTTTTTATTACTTAGTATTTACTAGGCTGTTGTAATGGACCATAGAGCAAAATTCCTATTCCAACTGGCAACAAGTTAGTTTAATAAAGCTAAGTTAGAATTCATGAAGAATTTTTATCACAAACATGTAATGTTTTCTATTCGAAATATTTTGTAGTCAATATCTACTGGTATGGATGCATGTGCGCATGCACACACGTGTCTTTAAAATTTTTTATAATAGACATTTTAAATTTAAATAAGATATCGAACCTTGCTATTGCAAGACAAAATAGGAGTTTAGGCACTTGGGCTTGGAAGTAGCTCGTTGTGTTGCGGCGGGTTTATATAGTGGGGTGCTGGAGCGTGTGGGCGTAAAGGCGACGACGTGAGGGAGATGGTCGTCCATGCGTGAGTGGGCGTCGTCGGCTTGGGCGCGCCGTGGAGTTAAGAGGTGCATGGCGCGCGTGCGTTGACCAGCTCCGCTGTTTGGATTTCCAGGAGCCGTTCATTCGCATATGCACGTACAGGCCCGGGCGCGTGGGCATGCCGACCGGTGCCGTCGAACAGGGCCCAAAAATAATTAGGGCCTCCAATTTATTTTTAGTTACAGCCTTAGAGGGCATTAGGTCCTGTAGTGCAAGGGCTCGTCTTTTTTGCATGTCAATCGCTAGTGCAAGGAAGGGCAACGCGTATCAGTCGACTCCTCTCTCAACTCCTCTCGTTTCAGTTTAATTATTAATCATGTTCTCTTCATCTTTTGTGTGAATATGTCTAGTGCTCTAAGATTAATTAAAGTCATCTCTTCTGCAAATTTATCTAAAAAAATGATTCTGGCTGCCAAAAATGTAAATAAAATAGGGGATTTAACATCATATAAGTAAAGATCACACAACCAAGATTAAATAAGTATGTTCTTGATAGGTTTTCTAATATTTTTTTGCTAATCTAAAAAATTGAATTTTGAAGTTTGGTATAGGACCTCTGTTTACATCGGCCCGGCCCTGTGCATGTAGCGTGATTCGAAATCGGTAATGGGAGAGGTGCCGAGAGCCCGAGGGCCGAGACCAAGGCGAAGTCACTGGCCTGGTGCCACTTGCGGTGGAACGGAAGGAAAACGTGGCTGCAACAAATTCCATGGCTGTTAGTTTGAACGCCGAGGGATTGTGTTGCATTGCGGATTTCTTTAGTGTTTTTCGACCAAGAGAAAGTATCTAGTTGAATGAATTTTCGGGCTTATTATGCCAGCTAGAAGATGTTTGACTGATGTTGCCGGCGTGTGGTTTCTATTGCCAGAATTAGCAGCTCCTGGGGTTGCCTTGGGGTTTGCGTGCAATAGAGGTATACCATTTTTATGTGTTTTTATTTAATTTAAAACATTGTATGTTTTCTCGTAATATTTTTTTTAAAAAAGTACACCAGTTACTTCTTCAAGAATTGTTTGGTTTTCGGTTCTTCCTCAACTCTAAAATTGATATATGAGCATTTCTTACTTCTTTTGACTGGAAAAAATAACACTTCTTACGTCTTTTGACTGGAAATACATGAAAACAATTTTTTTAGAACAAGGGTGAAAGCTGAAAAGTGAAAACAGCTGCGTTCTATATATTTTGGGCCAGAACAAAAATATGGCTACTCGTGGCCCGTTACAGAATGCATCCCGTCCTATCCTGGCCCATTTAAGCAAAGGCCCGCCCATTTTGTCCCGTCCCGCCGGGCCTGTGGCCACACTGGGCCACCCCGCTGAGACAGCGACACACACAGCTCACACGTGCGCTACGATCGCCATCAGATCGTACCTCACGTGTCATTCCACTATGCACACAGCACACACGCTTTTGGTGACTCCCGATACGGCAGCATGGACCGGATCTCCCTCTCGTCGTGGCACCGCCATCGTCAACCCCCTCTAGCCGATAAGAATGAGCTCTAGATTCACCTGCTACACGCGGCACCCATGCCTCTCGGAACACGTGACGACGGACCCCGACGACCGTATATGCCATCACTGTGCCGCTGTGGCACACGAATAATACACAGCACTACAAACTTTACAGTATGGCCTTTTATTTAGCACTTGCCGGGCACGCTACGCACGATGATACTCACTGTGCTATACAAATACAGTATTTACACATAACAACAACAAACACTTAAAAAGACCCTTTTGCCCCGTCACTTTCGGCTCGACCTCGATCCACGGCGCGGCCGGCGGCCGCTAGCTACACCAGCGTGGAGCACGCCGACGTGTCGGGGTCGAACAGCGCCGGGAGCAGGTACTTCCTGCCACGCGCGCCGTGCGCGTTGTAGCTGGCGCCCGTCGCCTTATCCACGAGCAGCTCCCCGGCGTACCCTGGGTACGCGCCCTTCCCGTACACCCCGGCGCACGCCGTGGCGGCCTCCAGCGGCGCGCCGCGGTTCGCCCTGGTAGAACCCGTCCCCGAACGGGTTCGTCACGGCGCCGGCCACCATGCTGCGCACGTTGATCACCACGCCGTCCATTCCGGCGTCGCCGCTCGGCGGCACCAGCGGCGCCGCCTGGGGCCCGTACGCCGGCTGGTGGAACGGCCACGCGCACTGCCCCGGGCACTGCGTCGCCGGGTTCCCCACCCACGCGTACGCCGCACGGGAACGCGGGTCCGAGCCGTGGTGCCCGCACCGGCTCATGCAGAACCCCTCCACCGCCACGTCCGCCGCCGTGAGCACTAGCGCGACGCCGCCGCTGCCGGCCGCGCGCGCCCTGGACGCGAGAGCCGGGAGATGCGACAGCTTCAGGCTCTTCCCCAGCGAGCACCCCTCGTCGGAGACCTGGCGCGACAGGACCACCCGCGCGCTCCTGATCGCCGCGGCGCCGCCGTGCGCGGCGTTCTTGCTGACGGCCGCCGCCTTGGAGAGGTAGAGGCGGTTGATGCTGCTCCACCACTGGGCGACGGACGGGGCGGGGGACGGCGGCGGCGAGGCGGCGGAGAGGGAGAGGAGGAAGTCGGAGACGACGGCCTTCTGCGCCGGCGTGAAGCGGCCGTACCAGAGGATGGAGACGGGGATGTCGCCGCTTAGCACGGCGCCGTTGTGGTACGTGAGGAGGTTCGGCTGCGGCTGGACCAGGAACGCCGCTGATGGCGCGGCCATGGCTGTGGCGAGCACCGCCAGTAGCAGGAACAGGGTACTGTGCTTGGCCATTGGCAGAGGAGGAGAAGGCTCTCGAGAGGGGCTAGGATTTTTGGAAGGACGTGTCTTCTCTCTCGGTGAGGCGGTTTGGGAGGTGATGTTTTGGAGTGTTGGTGCGAGAAAAGCCAAGCCGAGAACTGCTTTATATAGAAGTGTCCCCCACGGGACTTGAATTATTGGGAGTGTATCCATTTCGATAAGCATGCGAAACAAGTGGATTGTGGTACACTGTAGTATTACTATTAACGGTGTGCTTCAGTTACCAAACAGTTCATTCCCAAACCAAACATGATGTTTTGGGTAGCAACAGTAAACGGTTATAACTCAGAAGGGTGTTTTGTTTTACCATGCTTCTTCAGCCTTCAGGTACCAAACAGTTCGCTCAAAAGGGTTAATTCTTCCATGGTTGAGGAAAAACATAATCATTTCCCTCTATCAAGCTTTCATCAGACCCAATATGAGGACTATGTATAATCGACTGCAATTGTTTAAACCTACCCTAAAATCGCATTTGCCAGCTCTAAAATTCCAAATATCTTTTTCTCTAATCTAATACATATTGAGTCAAACTAGTACCATGACAATCAATTCATCGTAATTACGTTATTGAGTCAAATTATGAACTGTCCTTGTCATACAGTACGAAAGTTTAATTTTTTTTCAACAATTACTTTACGAATGGTCCTTGGCATTCTGGATTTGCCAACAGCTTTTGAAGGTTCTTTTCCTTGTCTTTTTCAACACTCCACTCAAATCACCGACAACATCATTCCCAAAACATAATAGTGCTCGGAGTACTAGAAGTATTACACTTCAACGGTGCAGACCGGAGAACGGCTCGAGTAAACCCCCTCGGGGCCGATTAAATCACAAACTAGGTATCAAAATTTGACCCAACTAGTAGATGGTTTAAACAAGCACCCGAATTCGAGTTGGAGCGAGCTTAAGTGTTTCAGGGCACAATGGCAGCTTTCGAGTTTCAAGTTTCAGCACACAATCAGTTGAATTCGAGTAGTATATAGTATAGCACAGGTCTAATACTACCTCCGTTCCAAATTATAGGTCGTTTTGTCTTTTCTAACTTCATCATATTTGTTATGCATCTAGATAAACGTTATATCTAAATTTATAGCAAATTCTATGAATCTAAAAAAGCCAAAACGACCTATAATTTGAAACGGAGGATGTAGTAACTATGTAAATAACCTTCTCTACAGCGGGAGGCATTCACAATATGTCACTACTGAAATAAATTCTATACTCTGAATCAGAAAAGGAGCATCACGGCTAAAAGCGAAGCGAACGAGAACATAATGCCGGTGTCCTGGAGGATTAGGACGTGAACTGACCCAGGACCCCAATCATCACCGGAGCCCAGGCCGCGTACGTGGAGGTCAAACAAGCGTCGCACCGATCGGACCACATATAATTGGAGGGGCCCCATGACGATGGTGCCTCCCGGGGATGGGAGCTCCCTTGGAACGTTCGACCCCAAAGAGAAAAGTTGACGCCGGAACTTGACACCAGGATATCTCCATCATGATTCGTACGTACATGCATGCACGCATGAGCAGTCACGGTCGCCCGTCGTCCCATCATGATCACACCTCCAGCTGGATGCCTCTATCTAATTTCACACTCATGCTTTTAAATTTAGGAATACGTTCCATGCGAACATTTGCTAGTGAGATGGAATGGAACCAAATGATTCTTTGGGTACATTCTTTTTTTTTTTACTTTTGGAAATGTTGCTCTTGAGTTTTTGAGGCCGATAATTGGCCACTTGCTCCCTTGTTCCATGACGAATCATAGTGTGACAATATATAGAACTTATAGTCCAGAAATTGAAAACAGAAAAGAAAAGGAGAGCCTTTGTATAGATTATCCTAGAGGCATATTTGGCCACCAAACAAGAGCACTTTGAACTTGCTGCCGCCGCTCTAGATTTTAGTAGTATGAGTGTCCAGCTTAGTGCCGCATGGATTTTGATGATTGATAAGCCCATCCCCTACGACAAGTCACCAATGCAAAGTGCTGCAGGAGTAGTAGTAGTACTATACTACTAGCATCATGCGCCGCTCCATGAGTGATCAACACCTAACCAAAGCCATCGATCGCCAAAAGGATTACCGGCTAAGCAAGCGCTTAGCCTTAGTGTATTAGTGCATTGTAAACTCGAGAGGCCATCATGTAATCCCGCCACAGCTGGCTCCCATGCGCTCGAACGCGTGCGGATACGTGTCGGCGCGAGACACCCTGCACTGCACACAAGGCGGATGGATGATCCGGCCGGCAGCGGCGGGCGGCAGCTGCAGTTTCGCAGCCGCCAATAATGGAGGCGGCAGGGCAGGGGAGGCAGCACCGTTGTTGTCCGTGGACCTGTTCTCTGAAAGGACGCAGGCGCCTGTTGGCCATTGAATTTTGTGCGCCGCATGCAGTCTGGGATCGGGCAGGCAGTCACGCGTCGAGGCGACAGCCGGCCGCCGCCGTGCATACGGCGAGGGAATCAGCTGTGCGCCCCCGGCCGAATAATTCCTTTCGACGATCAGCAGTCAGGCTCAACATTGCTGACTGACTGTTCCATTGAGCAATTTCAGTTTGTGTGCACTGTTTAGTATACAGATGCATGCTCGTGCTAGGCAGTATCGAGTTTCGCTGCTGATAGTTGTATAACAAAAAGTAATAGATGACGGAAGATCACGCAATAGTCTGAACGTTATGGCATTACTGGGAGGAATACATGCCATCGATCTCATCGCGCCTCCGGCCGCTGCCGAGTTCGCGAGGCGCACGGCTGCACGGACACCAGTCGCGCGCGGCTCGGAGGGTGAGCGGTCTATTACCAACAGCAACAGCTGCCGCGGCTGTAGACGCGACCGCGAAGCAGACGGCGACGGCCGAGGACGGGCCAGGGGGTGGGCCGGCGCTTACCTGCCGACGAGCCGGCGCCGGCCGGCGGCCGTCGACGGCCACGCGCATGGGTCACGTACTCACGTGTGCTGTGGCTGCACGCAAACCGCCAGCGGGCGCGTCAAAGGTCGTCGTCGGCCGGCCTCTCATCATGAGCCCGGCCCCGGCCTTGCCGGCGCCGCGCGCACCTCGGCCCGCCACACAGGTCTTCGGCAGACAGCTGCGTTCATCTCGTGGTCCCGCCGTGGTACACTGGTACTCCTGCTCAATCTACAGTAGGGACGAAGAATGGGGCCACACAATCATTGCCAGAGGGCAGAATGGCAGAGGCCCAGTTGTGCCTGTGCGGTAGGCAGGAGGAATGGAGGAAGGATAGAAGAGTACGTAATACGGCAGAGCGACCGTCCTCGTTCTCTGATCAGTGTCTCGGTGAGAAGTTTGTGGTTTCGGCCAAGGTAAAGCACAGTGCTACTGGTCAAGTTGATAGCCGCCGAGACGATCTTTGTAGAGCACGTACTGGCTGGTTACTCCTCGCTTGCTGCTGGAAAATTAACTTGCTAGTTCATTGAGAGGTTCCGTCTCACAGCTATGGCCATGTTTAGATTCATGAAAAACGTACCTTTTTTCATGAAAAGTTATCCACTATAGAGTAATGTCAGTTTATTTTTATCTATTTGCACGTTTCTATAAAACAACACTTTTCCATATTTTTTACCCATTTTTCTCGATCTAAACATAAACATGCCCTATACAGAGACTACCCGGAAAGGCTCCTCCAACCACCCGAACCAAGAGCGCAGCCCACTGTCAATGCCCATACAGGAGGACGGGGCACGCGCATTATTGAGCGAGTGACCAGAGCCACCGCATCGGACGGCTACGCATTGGATCAAGCGTGATGGCGTTGCCATACTGTGGTATGAATACTCCTATATGATATGGATTATCATGTACGGAGTAGCTAGTCATATGAATACTCCATCCGTCCCAGAAAGAATGCATTTCTCGCTTCCCGATAAATTTTAGAATCTTATGTTTGACCAATTATAAATAAAAAAATATAAACATTTATGACATGAAATATATATCATTCGATTCGTTTCTAAATGTAGTTTTTTAACAAATTTATTTAGAGCCATAAATATGAATATAATTCGCTAGAAATTTGGTCAAACATGAATCACTCTAACTGGCATTAATCTCAGACATGCATTCTTTCATGGACGGAGGTAGTATACGATAAGCTCGTGGTCAGTGAACGGACCTAGCTACAAGCTGTCCGAGCCTTTTCCTCCCGTGTTTTCGTTTTCAACGGCTTCTATGAATGGATCACAGTAAGCCGGGACAGCGCTGCCGCTGCCGCTGCCGCCGGAACCCACTGTACGGATTACTATCATACCTGATGACGATGTCACCGCGCCGCCTGAGATAGAGCCAAGCCACCAACCGGGTCAGCTTTCCCTCTTTAAAACACTCCAATCATATGTGTGTCCTCTGTCCTGCCCCTGCACGAATGCCCGTCGCATCACATCACGGATCCAAGATTCTCATGGATTAGGTCAACTTAATGTTTAATCAAGACTGTACTGCCAAAGCATCGAAGATTTGAAGAGGATGAGCGAGCGGCAACAGGTCCGCTACAGCCGAGCAATTATTTGGTCCGGGACAGTTCTGTGTAGCGCCAAAAATTCAGCCGAAAAAGCGAGCGAACCGCGAAGCCTCGTTCGTCCGTTCATGGCCAGAAGAGTCGCCGCGCACACGCACTTGGCGCACAGCCCATGCCAATCCAGCTGTCCCCCAAGTTCCAGTTGATCTCCGGCCAGGCGGCTACCCAGAGTTGAACGCCTCGAACAAGTGCAACCCGGCGAACGCGTCGCGTACACGCAGCTACTCCTGCCCATCAGGCCGTTCGTTCTCATCCTGAATTCCTGACCAGTGATCACTAAACAATGGCGGGCACCAGCCAGCAGGCACTATAAAAGACCACATCACCTCACCATTTCGGAAACCACACCGCCACCGAGCCAGAGCCATCCGGTCAACACTTGTGGTCTAGTAGTGCCACTGCGTAGTGCTCCACTTGGAGGCGATATGGCCTCAGCAGCTTCGAGCCTCTTCTTCCGTCGCAGAGCCCATGCTCTGTTCCTGCTTCTGGCGCTGGCGCTCCTGACCTCGGAGGCGCGTTCCGTGGCTAGCCCCAGCAGGAGGCTGATGGAGCTGTACAAGCCGCCTCCCAGCGACATGTTACGGTACCACGACGGCGCCGTGCTGAGCGGCGACATCCCCGTCTCCATCCTCTGGTACGGCCGCTTCACGCCAGCGCAGAAGGCCATCGTCACCGACTTCCTCCTCTCCCTCTCCTCCACGTCGCCGTCGCCGTCCGTGGCCCAGTGGTGGGGCAACATCAACCGCCTCTACCTCTCCAAAGCCGCGGCCGCCAGCAAGAACGGCGCCCACGGCGGCGGCGGCGCGGCGCGGGTGGTCCTGGCCGGGCAGGTCTCCGACGAGGGATGCTCGCTGGGTAAGAGCCTGAAGCTCTCCCAGCTCCCGGCCCTCGCCGCCAAGGCGCGCCCCGCGACGAAGGCCGCCGCCGGCGGCGGCATCGCGCTGGTGCTCACGGCGGCGGACGTGGCGGTGGAGGGCTTCTGCGCGAGCCGGTGCGGGCGCCACGGCTCCTACGGCGGCGGCGCGCGGGCGGCGTACGCGTGGGTGGGGAACCCGGCGACAGCAGTGCCCGGGGCAGTGCGCGTGGCCGTTCCACCAGCCGGTGTACGGTCCCCAGGCGGCGCCGCTGGTGGCCCCCAACGGCGACGTCGGCGTCGACGGCATGGTCATCAGCGTCGCCGGCATGGTGGCCGGCGCCGTGACGAACCCGTTCGGGGACGGGTTCTACCAGGGCGACCGCGGCGCGCCGCTGGAGGCCGCCACGGCGTGCGCCGGAGTGTACGGGAAGGGCGCGTACCCCGGGTACGCTGGGGAGCTGCTCGTGGATAAGGCGACGGGCGCCAGCTACAACGCCAACGGCGCGCGTGGCAGGAAGTACCTGCTCCCGGCGCTGTACGATCCTGACACCGGTGACTGCGCCACCTTGGTGTGAGTGGGTGAGAGGACCGGAGAAGCGCGCGGCGCCGTGTCTTGGCATCCGTCAGTGGATGACTGGATGGTATGGTTTGGTGATGATGTGCTTCTGTCAGGACGTGTATAGTAGTAACAGGATGCGATGGTCGGAATGGATTGTTCAGTGTTATTGTGTCTAAACCAACAGTCTAAACCAACAGGGTGTAAACTGTATAAGCTTGCAAAAAACCAAAAAATGAAAGATGTAAACTGTATAAAACGGAAGCACTAGTACAGTACTACTCTGTTTCATGAAGTTGTGTTGTGTCAGCGTGACGTCATCTTTTCTTGGGTCCATACTCCATCGTACTTCACTGCTTTGATCTGCTTCTGAAATTGGAATCGTGAAGTGGAAACATGTACTGAGCCCTCTGCACGACGTGTTCGTTTTCTTTTCCTTTTTTAGTGGAAGCAACAAGCAAACGAGTTGGACAAGTCAAATTGGATGCAAGTAATTCTTGTTCTTCTTGCAATGTGGGCCTAGAATTTGTGACGATGTTGGATGGGCCTTATCAGAAAGCCGTGCTGGTATGGGCCCTTTTGCCTTGTTTCATGTAGTGGCCCATATATTCCAACCCGGGCCAAAATGTTTTTCACTCCGATGAGACAAGCCCAGCCCAATTCAACATACCATGCGTGAATTTGGGACTTTTGGTGTTTTGTTCAGCACGCTGGAGTTTGGACTCTGGACAACCTTGGAGCAGGTGGCGGGTGGCACGGGGGCACCTTTGGCTTTTGGAGTACTAGTTCTGAACCGGTGAATTTTTCGCGGTTCCACAGAATCTGGTCGCCTTTGGGTAAAAAGCTCGTTTCTTTGGACTGCACTGCTAGTAGCCCTAGTGCTAGTGCATGAGGATAACCCCGTGCTTCGAAAATGTTTGATGCAGCAGAATGCATCAAAGACAAGCCTGGCGCTTGAGGCTATGGAAAGGTGGCATGGTGTGTTGTCGTGCCTTCAAACTTCGTGCTTCTGCTAGCCGTTGACCTGAGCTGGTTGGCAAATGGCAAGCTCGTGGTTTCGGCTTTTCTTGGAACGTGCACTGCATTCTGCAATCTGCAACTGCAAGTGGATCTGCAATAGTGTAACGAAGACACGTTCGGTGGTGCACGTCTGGAGCATCGGCGGCGGCGCACTTGTCGCAGCTCGCAAGCAACAAGAAACTCTGCTGCGGCCGCGCTCGTGCTTCTCTCGTCGTCCAGGGACGCAGCAGCGAAAGGGCGGCCGCCGGCGGGGAATACAGCACCGCGCTCACCAGATCGCCATGCTTCCTTGGGGATATGGGCAAAAGCTAGCGAGGTTTTTTCTCGCGTCGCACTCGCCAGGTTCCCGGGAACGCGCGCGCGCGGCCGTGCCGGCCGGGATACCTTGCTTTACGAGCTAGCCGGATTTTCGGAAGGATTATTCTGGATGGTTGCTGGGTTCGGAGCGAGTTCCGTCGCTTCGACGCTGCTATTGCTGCCTAGTACTGTACGAAAGTACTCCGGTTACGTGACAATGCAAGCTTCCGTTAGTCAAAGTCCCCGTGCCTACGATACTGTCACGAGCAGAGAGGGCGCTTTAACGTTCCAGTTCGTCAATGCGCACGCCCTGTTGCACCGGAAAGCCACGCATCAGCCGACCAACACCGTCTGTGAGCACCATTCAAACACAGCCAAACAAATCGTCGATGCCTGCAAGCACGGTGCATGCAAACGTATGGCGTGACACGAAGGTAATTTGAACATGCGTGCCAAGATCTCTGATCACAGAGCTTGCGCCGCGGAGCAGGAAGGCATATCGCACATTTGCAGCGTCATTTGAACACCATAATGGCCTATAAATCCCTTGTCAACGGAGCTCTTCTCGCAATCAATCAGAAAGTCGCCGCATTTACCATCATCCTCCTGATCATAATTCCCAACTCGATCGTAGTTGTGGGCCAGTTCCAAATGGCTTCTCGCAGCCTGATCTCTTCCATGGCGCTACGAACGGTGACGACGCTGATTCTCCTGAGCCTGGCGCGGCCGTCTCTGTGCCAGCGACGGGAGCTCGACCTGGTGGAGACCCCACCCAGCGACCAGCTAACCTACCACGGCGGCGCCGTCCTCAGCGGCGACATCCCCGTCTCCATCGTCTGGTACGGGACCTTCTCCCCCGAGCAAAAAGCCATCGTCGTCGACTTCATCGAGTCCCTCACCTCCAAGCCCGCCTCCGCTACGCCCTCCGTCGCGCAGTGGTGGAGCACCATCTACAAGGTCTACCTCTCCACCACCACCACGCGGGTCCTCCTCGCCACCCAGATCGCCGACGACCAGTACTCCCTGGGAAAATCCCTAACACTGGCCCAGATCTCCCAGCTGGCCGCCGGCGCGTCGCCGGCGAAGGGCGCGCTCGTGCTGGTGCTCACGGACCCGGACGTCGTCGTCGAGGGCTTCGGCAGCGTGCGGTGCGGGCTCCACGGCGCCGCCGGCGCCGACGCCGGCGCCGGCGCGGGCTACGCCTACGCGTGGGCCGGCGACGCCGCGAAGCAGTGCCCCGGGCAGTGCGCGTGGCCGTTCGCGAGGCCATCGTACGGCCCGCAGGACGCCAAGCTCCTGGGCGCGCCGAACGGCGACGTGGGCGTCGACGGCATGATGGTGACGCTCGCCAGCATGGTGGCGGGGGCCGTGACCAACCCGTTCCGGGACGCGTACTACCAGGGCGAGAAGGACGCCGCGCTGGAGGCCTGCACGGCGTGCGCCGGGGTGTATGGCAGTGGCTCGTACCCAGGGTACGCCGGGGACGTGCTCGTTGATAAGGATAACGGAGGCAGCTACAATGCCATTGGCGCCGGAGGACACAAGTACCTGCTCCCTGCTGTGTACGACACGGCCAAGCCTGGTTGCTCTACTCTGGTGTAGAGCGCGGGAGCAGTGACGAAATTTGACTGCACGTCGGCGGCGCCGAAGGTGTAAATATACATACATAATTGTTTCTTCGATTTGTCGTTCTTATTTGGACGATCGAGTTCATGATGTTGACGCTTGCTGGGATCGTTGGAGGATCAGAGGATCTCAGATTATGTGACCGATGCTGTGTGGACTTAAGGAGCAGGAACTGCCATTAAACAAAGTTGCCGTCTTTCAGAGACCACCGTACAAATCAAGATCAGCTTATCGAAAAATATAATACAGAAGGGATTATGTGACCGATGCTGTGTGGACTTTGGACAATCCGTCTTATTATGAAATTAACTTAATTATTTCTATGTACCTGGCTAGTTCGTTGGGCATTATATGACCTTGACTCCTTGAGTTTGCACGGTTAGGTGGCTTGGATACTTTGGTGTTATAATGATGACAGGGATGAGTAATTTAGATTTTAGAGTGTTATTCTAAGTTGTTTTTATGACGGCGGAGGTGCAAAAAAAAAAAAAAAAATGTATGCGCCTGCTATTGTCAGCGGTGGCAATATAATATATAAGCCATTGGACCGACATTTTGCTTTGTTTTTCCTAAAATTTCTATCTTTTCCGGTACATCTAATGGGAACATAACTTGAAGGTTCAAAGAAATCTATAATAATTTGTAATAGTCAAATGTTAGAATAGTTTGGAAACTTGGTTTCAAAATTTTTGCTTTGGGTTATGTACTCACATGAGAAACTTGGAGAACAGAGGATTGAATTCTTGTTAGCCTTTGCTCTATGTAAAGGATTAACTAGAAAATTTCAACTTATTCCATTATATTGGGCCACTTCATCTTATACATTGGGGAAAGTCATATATCCTAGAATATATTTGTATGTGTGAAAAAATAAAAGTACTACGTTTAATGATCTTGAACAAAAAATGCCAAAGCTGGTTTGCTTCAAGTAATATCTAGACGTAGACCTTAGAAGTTGATTAACCCCTTCTCATGCATCTATAAAGGAGTCACATGAGAACAAGGATACTATCTCTCCATTCATTAGCTCACTCATTTTCTCTCTTCTACTGTCTCTTGTGGCTCATCGGATCATACCATTTGATGAATATTATAGAACCCAAGATTGTGAATTTAATTAATAGGGAACCATGATCCGTATATTAAAGCAAAATGTCCTTGAAAATAATCCTCCATGTACATTTTTTTATAAAAGCAGTGTGCATATAACTCATAAGGAACCAGTTGAGAAGCAACAAGACTAATCACATACAACTAAGTTTAGAGTAAACAACATTTCTTCTTCAATCATCATTAAATAACATGTTGTAATCCATAATATTAGTCTATGTAATTTTTGTACTAATATATATTTTTTAATATTTTTCATAATAAATCAATGTTTCATCCAAATTTGTATAATCCCTTTTTTGAAGCGGAACGACAAGACAGTCTCCGACCCTTATTTCTATTATATATATGAAAAGAAATATTTACAGTTACATGATTGTAAGTCCAAATTACAAGCATGAAGTTTGTATAATCTCTTTGTATGTAGTATGAAATTGTTTGATATTTTTGATTAATTTAATCAAGATTCGATAGTCTATCGTGCTGTACAGTATTAAAGGACATCTTGGTTTCTAAGAAAACTAGTTTGCTAAGCATATTACCTCAACACTTGGTGGATTGAAGAATTGTGATTTCAACTAGTATGGTTTGTTTGTGACAGAAAATCAGACAACAAATAGTGATTAGCCATTGTAGATTTTATTTCTTAGTGGAAAGTTATATATGCAGACTCGAAGGAGTTGATTTTTTTGTTCCAACATTCGATCAAGTTGTTTTTCTTGGGTAGGATGGAGTCTCGAAGAGCGCCAACTCTAGTTCCTGCATCTATCACTAAGTAAACATCTCATTCAATATACTTTTGGCAATGGATGATGAATCGATTTTTGCTTCTTTCATTTTTTCTGATCTAGTGCTATTTCGCATCATCAGGTAAAGTTAGGGTGGTTACCGTCTGATGACAAGTGATTGACAATTGTGGTGTGTGGTTTATGTCTGTGCTTGTGATGTGCAGGTGTTGAACGCAGCGTGGTGATTGATGGTGCAAGGTGAAAGTCATGCGAGGTGTGCCACATGTCGATGAACTGTGAGACGACGAAGGATGGACACAGGGCTTGGAGTGAGGGACCCAAGAGACGATGTGGAGCCATGGACGGTTCACATAGTGCACGAAAGAGCAAGAATACATGGACTTGGAGATGGCGTTGGTGGAAAGTCGAACACGCATCACCAACAGTTTTGGTGTTCTGGGCCTCACAAGTGGTCATGCTATGGCCCACTGGTGCGAAGATGGATACGGGTTTCCCAATTTGGGGCTCAAAACCGGGGTTGCCTCCAAAAGGGGATAAGAGAGAGAGTCGGAGGACGCGTGACAAGATCACAAAGCTTGCGTCAAAGCGAAATGAAGTATGAAGAAGGCGGGTCCATCCTATGAGAAAAACTACTACTTGATTGTCTTGTCCCTCTAGGGTAGTAGTCTAGTTAAGTCGGTTTAAGAGTAGTTTAGATAGTAGAAGTTGGGCCTATATATACAGGCTAGGTGGGAAGGGGTGGCTATTCATCCAAGTTGCCATTCACTCATTCCTTCCACCTTGTATCTCTTAATTTCTCCTTTTCCCATCTCTTTCTTGTATGAGAAGTTGAACCAATCATTCACAGTTTGTATAGATGAGTTCCTCATGAAGAAATTGACTTTTAAGACACAAAATTTGTGCTCTTGTACTTCTCCCTCAAAGTTTTCATGTTTTTCTTTTATGAATTTTTGAAAGTATTTTTTATGAATTTTCGTTCTTCATCGTTGTTGGTTGCGATTTGAGGTGATTTTCTTGGGAAAATCAGTGCTAAGACATAAGTGAACACCGATGGGCTAACAAATCTGTCACTTGAGTACCTCGAATTTGGATTTTCCTGAATTTTCCCACCTCTTGTGTTCTTGAGCTAAAACATAAAATTCATGGCGATGTCTTGATCTTTTTGTGGAGATCTTTTGGGAATAGACTTACTACATCTGGGTGAAGCTATGGTCCAAATTTCATGTGATTTGGACATCGTTTGATCGAGTTTGTTTTTCTCAGATCTTGACCAAGTAGGAAGTTTCGGAATTTGAAACCCGAAAGTTTCAAATTTTTGAAGTGTTAATCTTTTATGATATTTCTGTTGGAATAGTTTTTTCATGCTTCTGTGATCCTATGGTTCAAATCTCATGACTTTTGGAGCTCGTTTGGTCTAGTTTTGCTATTTTTCTTGACGTGACTCTGTCTCGGCCGCACCCCGAAAGTTCCGATTCTGAAAATAGGAAGTTCTGGATTTGTAGCTGGAAGTTTGAGTTGAGTTCCAGGTTTGCTTTGAGCAGTTTGATTCTTCATCCTAACTTGTCACATTTGCTTCCGCTTTGCCTCTGAAGTTTTCTAGTATTATTTCTAATTCCAGTAGCATGTCAAATGGATATGTGTACTTGACATAAAAGAGTGGTTCATTGGGTTATATTCGGGACATAGGCCCTCTCTTTGGTCGTCCGTTTCGATCCTACAAAAGTATAAATGCTAAAATATTGATGTATTTTTTTTTCTAAATATGGTCAAATTAAACTAGTTTGTACTCGACGTCTAGCTATATGCTCCATTAGCGCACCAGTCCAGTGCAACCACGAAAAGAACTGCATCAACGTAACGTGCAGTGTGGACGGACTAGTGCGACTATTATGGTACACAGCCACAGTTGATAGGGCTGTGTGACTAGTGCGACGACGGAGATAGATGTTTGACCAAGCGGTGCCAATCTTGCGAATGATTCCATGATCGAACCAGCTGGCGCCTCCCGTCGCGCGGTCTTCCTTACGGGCCGTCGTGATTGCGTGACACGGAAAGTGGTCGGAAACCGAAACGCGGCCGGCGAGGTTTGCCTCGCTGGTGTGCTCTGGGCCGGGGGAGCATAGCACCGACCGTACCGCGACGCAGCTGGTTGCTTCGCGTCTTGCGCATTCCCCGTGCAAGTTTCACAAGGCCGTAGTCCGCAGAGGCCCTCGGAACTCAAATCGGTTCGACCTCTCTGCCGTGCCTCGGTTTTGGACGGCCGGTGCATGACCGGCTGACCGCGCGAATAGTTCGAACTCAAACTTTACGGCACGAGCAAGATCACACGGTTGCGAAACTTTGAGAAGTGTGTCGGGAGAGTGTCATCACCATGACATCCTCTCTCATTTCATGACACTCTCTTCGTAAATAACACTGACATGTCAGCAAATTTGTTGATGTGACATGATATTTAATACTTATGACACTGAAATTGGCCTAACTCTCGCCACCAAGATTCCACGTGCCTAGCAACATGGAACCACACGCAGCAAACCACCGCGCTTTGCCGCAAGTGCCATTGACTTCGCCTGATAAAATCGTCGTTTCATGCAAATTTTAGCTTCGCAGTCTGGCAACTGAACATGTGCAGCAAGAATGCGCGATCAGATTAACAGCTTGCTCTGCGGAGCAGGAAGCGTCACGTGCAGCGTCAGTGTCGTCTGAATCCTGGCATTGCGATGGCCTATAAATCAGCTGTTCGTCACACGCAGCTACTCACCCGTCACCATTCATACGTGCCAGTGTCTCATGTCCACTCTGTCCCATACACTTTAGTAGTGTTGAGTAGTGATTACTGATCAACTCTTTTCTAGTGTTATCGATCGAATGGCTTCTCGCAACCTGTTCGATGCGAGGACGCTACTGACGGCGGCACTGGTCGTGGCAAGCAGCCTGTGCAACCTCTCTCACGGCGCGCGGCGGCTGCCGGAACTGCTGCCGGAGACCGCCCCGCAGGGCGACGCGATCTCGTACCACGGCGGCGCGGTGCTCCGCGGCGAGATCCCGGTGTCCATCGTCTGGTACGGTCAGTTCAAGCCGGCGCAGAAGGCCATCGTCATCGACTTCCTCCTCTCCCTCACGTCCACCCCCCTGAACGCGACGCCCTCAGCATCCCAGTGGTGGGGCACCATCGACCGCGCGTACCTCTCGAGGTCCAACAACGCCACGACCCGCGTCGTCCTCGCCGGCCAGGTCACCGACGAGCAGTACTCCTTCGGCAAGTCCCTGACACTGGTCGAGGTCTTCCAGCTCGCCGCCGGCCTCGTCCCCGGCGACGGCGCGCTCGTGCTGGTTCTCACCGACCCGGACGTCGCCGTCGAGGGCTTCTGCAGCGCGCGGTGCGGGCTCCACGGCTCCGATGGCTCCTCCGCCGGCGACGGCGGGTACGCGTACGCGTGGGTGGGCAACGCGGCGTCGCAGTGCCCGGGGCAGTGCGCGTGGCCGTTCGCGGAGCCCGCGTACGGTCCCCGCGACGTGCCGCCCCTGACGCCGCCGAACGGAGACGCCGGGGTGGACGGCATGGTGGTGACGCTGGCCAGCACGGTAGCGGGGGCCGTGACGAACCCGTTCGGGGACGGGTACTACGAGGGCGCCAGGGACGCCGCGCTGGAGGCATGCACGGCGTGCGCGGGGAAGTTTGGGAGCGGCGCGTACCCCGGGTACCCAGGGAAGGTGCTCGTCGACGAGACGACCGGCGGCAGCTACAACGCCGTTGGAGCAAACGGAAGGAAGTACCTGCTCCCGGCCGTCCTCGATCCGGCAACGTCCGCTTGCGCTACTTTAGTGTAGAAGTAGAACGCACGTTGAGTGGATTGTTGTCAAAGGTGTACATAGCTAAATATACGGACACGGTGTATTGTAGTCGCAGTGAGAGCCGAGTTATTCATGCTCAAGAGACTTGAGTTCGTAATGGGACTATTCTAATACTAATAAGTACTACCTCCGTTCCTAATTATAAATCGTTTTGGCTTTTCTAAATTCATTGTCTTTATTATGCACTTAGATAAACGCTAGTTTAGATTCATAGCAAAATCTATGAACCTAGAAAAGCCAAAACGACATATAATTAGGAACGGAGAAAGTACAATATACTACCTCTATTCCAAATTATAGATCGTTTTGGGTTTTCTAGATTCATCATCTTTGTTATGCACCTAGATAAACGCTATGTCTATATTCATAGCAAAATCTATGAACCTAAAAAAGCCAAAACGACCTATAATTTGGAACGGAGAAAGTACACAATATTTTCTTTATTTATGACGATTTTCGTTGGGGGTCAATACTGGCCCTCCAGATTAGTGGATAAATAAACGATAAGGCACTAAGCCAAAATCGACATAAGACCCTCAGCACGAAGCTGGGTCTAAATATCTGCCTCGCCCGACCATAGAAAGCAGCCTAAAGCTCAACGGGGAACATCCGCCTCACTCGGCCCAACGAAAACGACTGAGAGCCCGCCGCGTGTCTTGGGGCGACTTTGTCTCACCCGACCCTCCGAAGGGCCCAATAAGGGAGCACGTGGGTTGTGCGATCTCCGCCTCGCCCGACCCCCACAGGGTCAGGATTTGGACACACGATCTCCGCCTCTCTCTTCGTTTGCTCCACGTGGGCCCCTGCGGTGGGGCTAGGGGCAGACTCGATGACACAAGAAGTCAATAAATCTGTACGAGCAGGCTACGCACGCCTACGTCTAGGGCCATGGCCTCCACGACACGGTCTAGGCAAAACCACGCTAGGTGGCGCCATTAGGGACGGTGAGTCGTCCAGATGTCGATTAAACATCATGCCAACTCTTTCCGGCCAGTGGCACCGCCCATAAATACGATATACGACATAAAAGCGACAGCTCCTCGCCCTGGCCACGTGTTCGTTCTTCCCTCAACTCCTGTAGCCACAGTGCCGCAACAATGGCCACCAAGTCAAGAACAAATCCTGACACCTACGACAGCAAGCAAGTACTCCGTGGCACATCAAGGAGGGTCAGACTAACATCCCTCCTTACGTTTTCCGCCTTGTACCCCTCTTTTCTTTTTCTTCTTTTTGTAAACATCGTCCTTTCCTTGAACTATAAAAGGAAAGGTGGCACCCCTTAGAAGGGGTTGGACTCTGGTTTCTTGCTAGGTTCAACACTCGATTCTCCACTCAACACTCGCACGCACAGAGACTTGGGAGCCTTTCCTCCCTCTCTCGTCAGTTTGTAACCCCTACTGCAAACTCTTCGTGAGCAACACGAGTAGTTCAAACTGGACGTAGAGCATGTTGCCCGAACCAGTATAATTCCCCGTGTCCGTCTCGCAAAACCCTCTGGATCCCCCGCACAAACCAACAAATTCTGTAAGCCGGTGACCGAAACACCGACAATATTTATCGACCATCTTGTTGTAGCTTACACGATTTTTTCCCATTCTATTATGCGCGCGGCGGCATTGCACGAGATAAGTAGTTTTGATAAAGCTGATGTGATTTATTCTAAATATTGTACATATATTACAAAGTATATTACATGATATTTACTTAAGAAAGTGAGACATTGATGTAGAATGAACTAAACTTCAAGATAGAGATAGAAATGTACAAGAAATTAGCATCAATTCTACGTACCGCTTGTGCAAAGGACGGATCTAGGGGTCGAGGGGGGCTCAAGCCCCCTACCTCCCCAAACACTATGGATATTGTCCCTCCATTTTTTAGAGGAAAGAAGGAAGAACAAGGGAGAGGAAGAGGAATAAAAGGAGGAGGGAGAAGAAGAGAAGGAAGAAAGACCCCACTAATATACTCATGGCTAGATTACAGATTCGGCAGAGAATAGAATGTGACAATGAAGAAAAAAATCATAGTTGGTTTTCTTACAATGGTAATGCTTTTCCAAAGGATCCACTAGACAAGCTAGTCCATTCTCCGAACCAAATGCACCAGAACATCAACTTCTGACATGAATTGAAACAACAAAGATAATTATCTTTGATGACTTCAATCATCCAAACCAAGGTTCTTTGATGACTTCAATGTAAGCGCTTTAACAGCTTGTTCTGGAGTGGCATAAATTCACAATAAAAGTCTTTATTCTCTGGATGTATTGTTTCTTTTTTTCTTTTACCAAAGTCAGTAAGAAAATCCCCTACCTATTTTTTTATAATTTTTATTCCAGGCCCACTTAATTCGCTTCTACGGGGAGTCGAACCTGGCCTGCTGGGTGCTACGCAGGTGCTCTAACCACTAGGCTCAAGACCATTTCACTTGTTTCTTTTTTTTCACCGAAGTCAGTAGAGGAATCCCCAACCTATTTTTTGGCATAATTGTTTTTATTCCAGACTCAATATTTCTCTCCCACGGGAGTTGGAGTTAGGTCTGCTGGATGTTACTCAGGTGCACTAACCACTAGGTTAGAGACCCTTCCACTTGTTTCTTTGTTTTGAATGCCACCGACTTGAATTCTCCCTGTGTAATCACTTTGTCGGATAGCCAGGGCCGCTTCTTGCTGAAATGTCAGTTGCAACTTCTCTACAACTTTACTGAAGATGAATTTCATGTTGATTCGAGCAACAGTGGGGTCTGAAAAAAGAAGATGAAAGTTATTGAAAATTCTATGTCATATAGGTAAATTGTATTGAAAAAATTATTTCGTCATAGAGCATGCTTTTTTTTGGAGAAGGGACATGTATTGATCTTAGCGCAATACACCGGCTCTTTTACAAATAAGAACCCAGAAAAAAAGGAAAATTATAAAGAAGTTTAAAACTCCTAATTATCTTTCTCGACGACTTCAGGGATCCGTTCGTCACCGCCGTCCAAACCGCTTCCCAATCGTCGCCGGACGCCAAAGCTAAACTCCACAAAGCAGAGGCTGCAGAGAAGGGCTTACTGCTAGGCGCAGATGCCGAGTACGCTGCCTCCCAAGCACATCGGCCTATCGCACGTAGGGTATAGTGTATTGTATAAATAAGATAATTTTAAGTGGTGGGGACGTTCGCCAGCATGATGGTGGAGGGGCCGTGACCAACCCGTTCGGGGACGGGTACTCCTACGAGGGCGCCAAGGAGCTGCGTTGGAGGCCTGCACGACGTGCCCGGGGAAATTTGGGAGCGGCGCGTACCCCAGAGGTACCCCGGGAAGGTGCTCTTTGACACGGCGACGTCCGCTCGCTCCACTTTGGTGTAGAACGCGCGTTGAGTGGACTGTTGTCAAAGGTGTACATAGTTAAATATACGAGCACGGTGTACTGTAGTCGCAGTGAGATGTGAGAGCCGAGTTGTTCATGCTCAAGAGACTTGGAACTCGTAATGGGGTACTCCAATAAGTACAAAACACAATATTTTCTTGATTTTTCCCCATTCTACCGTACCAATTAATCTTTCTGTGATATTTTAAGTTTGCTAAGTCTGAGTTATCTTTTTGCATCAAAATGCATGTAGTCAGGGTGAAAACTATGATGTGGAACAGTAAAAGGCCAATATTTGTATAGGTATCCACAAGCCCAACAGTCGACGATTTTAATGCGCATTGGATACGGCCCAACAAGCCCAACAGTCAGCGATTTTAATGTGTATTGGATTCGGCCCAACAATAGGCTTCTAGCGCCCATGGGCCACGTCCCAAACCATACAGCCACGAGAAAACCCAACACAGCCGCTTCACACTCTCCTCACTCGGGTTTTTCCTCTTTTTTTTTGAAAAATACACTCAGGCTTTTTATCGTTGTCCCTCAAGCGCGAGCACGGGCCACAAACTAGGGGTCACTTGGTTCCCTTGCTAGCTTTGCTAGCCTTGCTGGGCCCTTGCCAGGAAGGAGAGCTGGATTGGCTCTCTGTCAAAAGCAATGAAAAAATTTGCCATCACAAGCATCGAGGCAGCAGCAAGAAAAACCAAACTGACCCGACACCGCGTGGATGGACGGGATTGACCGCCGGCATGGCGGTGGACAGTGGACTGGTGGTGGTGGGAGCCGCCGCATCACGCTGAGCCGCTGACCTACCGGCCTGGCGCCGGCCGCGCGGCACACGTTGACGGCACTGGCCCGAGATGTCTCCGAGAACCTCGGCCGGCGCGGCCGTCGGCACACCGGCTCAAGTCCAAATGCCACTCACGAAAAAAAAATGCCACTCACGAAGTTTCTTGACTTCCCGTGCGCCGGCGGCACGAGCGCGAGGCGGGGAGACGCGCCACTTGGACGGACGCTGCCCCCGACTGAAACCCATCGGCCCCCACGACCCACGAGGGTCCGCGCCACCCGCCCGCCGCGACGCGTGTCGGGGCACGAGGGGCGCCGCCAGCAGCCACGTAGACGTGCCCCGCTTTGACATGGAGCGGCGCCGTGGCCGTGTGGTACGGTGGGCTCCGCCCGCTCCGGCGCGAGGCGGCGCCCGCGACGCCCTCGCCTTTCCGCGCTCCGCGTCAAGACCACGTTTCAGTCAAAGAAGCACACGCCGCCGGCCGTCGCAGTCGCCGCTGCCGGCCGGCCAGAACCGACCGGCCGCCGTGACGCCGTTCCGGAGCGCGACGCGTGGGGGGCGCGGTCGGCGGCGGGGGCCGGGGCGAGTCGGGTCAGAGCCTCGGAGTATTATTTTATTGTTTTACACGCGGTAGGTTCCGTCTTGCGCCTATGATTGATCGTTGCCCGTCGACCGGAAATTCGTTGGTCGGAGCTTCATGATTTTTTTTGAGCAGGTCGGAGCTTAATGATTGTTTTTTTGAATGGTTTTTTTTTTGAATGGTGCTTAATGATTGTTTAGTCCGCAACACGTGTAGTGGGAGACTGCTCCGTGACAAGGTTGTCTTCTTGTTCCGTTTCGCACTCGCCGTTGCTTTTTGCCCCGGGGAAGGGGAAGTACGAGACCCTGACTAGGACGTCCGACCCGACCAAAGCTCCGGCCGTCAGCCTCAGCTAAAGGCGGGCGTTATCTTGCCAACTCTGCTGCTGATGCGAGTTTTCGTGGTGTCGCACTGCACGTGTCAAACCGACTATCAATCACTTTTCAAGACCAGTTTGATCTCAGGCAATAATGCAAGTGCCATTCTACATGACCAGCTGACAGGAGCTCGATATGAAATCCGAATCAGCCAGCAACAAGCTCCCTGCGTTTGGGCACATGGTTTTGGAAGAGAGTGAACGCAAGCGTACGAAATTCCTGGCAAATTATCGCCTAATGTTGACATCGAGACATGCAATCATCTACTACGATACAAACTGCTAGAATTCTTTTTGACGCGGCTGAAGAGAACGAAACACTGCGTGTACGAAACCGGGGACAAGACAACGGCTTCCGTCACTCAGCAACAAGATAAGAGCTGACGAGAGGCGGCGGCGTCCAAAGTTGCGCGTGCATCCAACGGTCACGGTCACAGCAGCAGCAGCAGCAGCAGTGGTGCATGGCGTCACGACGGATCACCGGCCGTCGTCCACCGCGGCGAGCCCCGAGGCGTCGTCGGCGCCCAGCCGCAGCTCCTCGACGAGCCTGCCGAGGCTCTGGAACGACGACCCGCCGGGCGCCGTGGCGGCCTCGGCCGCGATCTTCCACCTCGCGGCGCTGCGCCTCATCTCCCTGGCCCTGTCCGTGTCCCCCATCATCTCCTCCACGTGCGCCGCCACCTGCTCCCTTCGCAGCGCCTCGTCGAGCCGGAGCCCGACGCCCCACTCCCCGCACGTGTACTTGGCGTTGATGTACTGGTCGGCGAACCCCGGCCAGCACACCATGGGCACGCCGCACCAGATGCTCTCCGTCGTCGAGTTCCACCCGCTGTGCGTCAGGAACCCGCCCACGGCCGGGTGCCGCAGCACCTGCTCCTGCGCGCACCACTCCGCGATGAAGCACCTGCCCCTGGTAGCCTCCAGGAACTCCTCCGGCAAGGCGTCGGCGCCGCGGTCGCCGGCGACGAGACCCGGCCGGACGGCCCAGAGGAACGGGCGGCCGGTGGCGGCGAGGCCCCACGCGAGCTCCGCCAGCTGCTCCGGGGACATCACGGCCAGGGACCCGAAGCTGATGTACAGGACGGACCCCGGCGCCTGCGCGTCCAGCCACGCCACGCACGCCGCGTCCTCTTCCCACAGGCTGAGGCCGGCGCCGCCGGGATTGTCGCCGCCGTCGTGCGCGGCGGCGTGCACTGGCGGCGGCGAGGGGCCCGATGGTGTAGACCTGAGGGAACTCGGCGCGGAGCGCGTCGAGGACGTCGGGCTCGAGGTCCTCGAAGGTGTTGAGGATGAGGCCCCGCGCCCTGGCGCAGCTGTTGGCCTCGTCTTCCTCCACGCGCAGCGCGAAGCATTGCGGGTCCAGCGTGCCGGACGAAGCTGGACACGTCGCCGAGCCGCACCGGCGGGATCCCCGCGATCCAGTCGATCGGCGTGTCCAGGTACCCGTTCGTCAGGTAGCTCTCGTCTGCCATCGTTGCAAATTCGCAACAGGTGCATGCGAATTAGCATCGCGATCATGCATCCCATCCCGGCCAAAGAGAACAAAAGGCATGCATGCAATCATGCTTGTAGTACCTTTGAGCGGCGCGTATCCCCGCTCGCGGAGCTGGCGGAGGCGGAGGGTGCAGACGAAGCCGCAGGCGCTGGTGCCCCAGAGCACGAACGCCGGGACGGCGAGCTCCTCGGCGGCGTCGAGCGCGAAGCTGACGAGGCCGCTGAGCACGACGCAGGTGACGGGTGGCACTGGCACGCCGTCGTCTTCGCGCTCCCCGAGCCGGCGCGCCAGCGCCACCAGGGGCGCGCCGCAGCTCCTCTTCAGCGACTGGTACAGCCTGAACGTCCGGTCGGGGCTCCGGCGATCCTCCTCAGACAGCCGTCGGGGACGGCCTCGAAGCGGAACCCCGTCCCTTCCCCGCAGGCGCAGGCCGCCCGTGGTCCGCAGCAGCCGCTCGTGGTTGTGCTCGGTGTTGACGAAGGTGACGTAGACGCCGCGC
Source organism: Urochloa ruziziensis (assembly GCA_015476505.1). Classification (NCBI taxonomy): domain Eukaryota; kingdom Viridiplantae; phylum Streptophyta; class Magnoliopsida; order Poales; family Poaceae; genus Urochloa; species Urochloa ruziziensis. The sequence goes on along the minus strand of CM027126.1, from coordinate 35,498,784 downwards.
GAGTGCAGGAGCTCCGCTAGCTTCAGCGTCGGGTTGATGTGGCCCGAGCACGGGAACGGGAAGAGCATCGCGTGCGCCGCCCTCCTCTCCATGGCTGGCCCCGCCTGCGACCACGGACGGCGATGCGATCCGAGCTGAGCGTGCACGGCTCCTTGCGCGCTCTCGCTCGCTGGTAGGGGTGAGTGGTGAAGAAGAAATAATGGGCGGGGTTGGAGCGTGGCAGGAGGGTCTAAATAGAGAGAGAGGCCAAGGCTCAAGAAGGCTGCTGGCTGACCCGGTGCGGTCGCCGTCGTGGCCGCCGCGGCCGGATATCGAAGCGGATATATCTGGCGAGGGATGGGCCCTAGATTTGGTCGTCGCGATCGATATATTCACGGTCTACTAGACAAGATCGTGTCGTCCGGAATCATATCTCTTCTCCCCTCGGGCACAAAATCTTGGCCGCTCGGCACGTGAGACCAAATAAAGTGCGCGCCCATCTGGACAAGCATGCTTCCAGCTCCCGTTACATTCGCAAAGCAAACAAAGCAAAGCTAGCTCCTAGTCGTGGACACGTGACTGGTCTCTGGTCTGACCGAGCCAGCAAGCCGATCCAGCCGTGACCTCACCTGAGATCGCCGGAATAACAAACGCTTCCCTCGCCCGTTTTCCCGTCGCTAGTTAAGATTCGCCGGATCCGGCCGCCGGTCCACCTACGTGCGCGCGTGGGCAAGCGATTTGTTTTCCCGATGCCGCATCCGCCCACGGCAGACGAAGATGATGCCGGATGCGATGCGACGACGCCCTGCGCTTGCAGCAGCAGACGCTGACCGCGCCGAGGATTGGCTCTGGCTCCCGCGTGCTGACTTGACCCCGAGCGCTTGTCCGCTGCTGCCTCATCAGGACTAGGGGGCGGCATCACTGCATCAGACGGGACGGGTCGTCCGCCTCTCGGTTTCCTTGTGCTTTTTTTAAGGCCCGGAGGCCGGGGGCGAGCGCGATCCCGTGCGGATCTTGGCCGGATCGGGAGGCCTTGGTCGCATCTGGGGCGGCGCACGGCATTTGTGTTTGTATACGGTTGTTGTTGTTGTTGTTGTGCCCATCGTATCATCGCGCGTCGACTGTGGATTGTGTCTGGATCGATAGATACGCACGCAATTATGCAGGCGTCCCTTTCCTGCTCTACAGTCTAGTAGAGCCTACTTGCTGCTGCTGCTCAAGCGTGAAGGATCAGTGGGGGAGATACGTACTACGCGTGAAAGATCAACGGAAAAGATACGCCACGGATCGTCGTACACGACAACTCGACCGTCCAGTCGACCGATGGAGCAGCGAAGCGTGGACAAGGCGTGAGAGAGCAAAGCCGGCCGTCGTGGAAGGAAAAGCCGTCGTCGCTATAGCTACTGTAGTAAGGGATAAAGCCACTCGAGTCGAGGTCTAAAGACTGTGCGCGTGTGCCTGCCTGCCTGCCTGCCTGCCGTGCCGCCCGCTTCGTGTGCACACACGCGCACGGCTGGGAACTGGACCCGGCGAATCGTCCTGTACGCCGTGACAGGCCAGTGGAGGATCCGAAAGCGCGCCGTCACTTTTGCGGTCGAGATGCCCGCGGGAGGACGGGGCAGGCAGCGATATTCGGCGGCTTGTTCCTCAGCCTTTTTGACCTCCTGTAGCGGCAAAGCATGTGCATGAGCACATTATTTCGAAGGAAGGCGATGTGTGCGCCCAGTTTCGCTCGCCGCCCTTTTGACGTGGCGCCGGCGCCGGAGGAGCTAGTATAGGTATAGCTGTCGTCCACGACGCCCCGGCCGCTCTTGGCCGCTCTTGGCCATAGAGTGTGCGGCGTTTGCTAAGATAACTAATCCCGCAGCGTGCTTGTCCTTTGGAGCCAACGGAAGCCATTATGCTAGCAAGGGCAAATATGTTAGGCACTTCATTTTTTAAATTTTTTTTCAGTTTTTGGACCTACACTTCACGGAACATTCCCACCATACTTGATAATTCTGTCACGAACAGGCGTGTCATTTAGCGGATCGCATCTCTGCATCCCGTACACGTTCCTTGTTAGAGCTGGCAAACGGCCATATATACTTTTGTTTGCCATGGCAAAAGTTCTGGTCCCAAAATGGCCATTGCAGGATGGCTTTTGGTTTTGGCCCTACATTGGTGGTAAAGAAAAATCCAAACCGTGCCAAACATGAGATATCCCATTATGCTGATCCCTAGTGATTCGCTGATTTTTCCTTGATTAATGTTCCTCATCCCGATCGCATTAGGTGTCCTTCAATTTTGAAGCTAACATAACATAACCCATCTTTTGCATCATAGTAGTATATCTAATGACACACTCGCATCTTCGAGCATATATGGGTCAATCTAATACATGGCGGATCGGAGTTGCTGGCGCCTGGTGGAACTGGAACGCAGTTGGTGGCCTGACCACGCGCATAGCATCATACGAGACGGGCCGTACTATTTTCACACCCATGCTGCGCCTGCATCGAGAGGGACTTGCTGCTGGTACACGTACTTGCGTCACTCCGGTTCCAGATGTTTCGAGCTGACATTTGGGAGCCTTTCCAATTTTCATACAAAAGAATGTCGTTTAAACAAAGACAACAAATTAATTAAGCAGGCTTTAAAATATGACATGACCGCAACTGCCCTTACGGACAAGCTTCGACTTTTAAGATTTGGTCCGGCGCGTTTCCGGATACTCTGCGCAGGGTTAGGTGCATCACGCCACTGATTCTGGGCTTGTCCGTACTCTCTTCCAAGCTCTGGCCTCTGATTAGGACCATCATTGGAGCGACCCTTTTTACTTGCTCAATTTCACTTGCCCGTTTGGCGTCGTGCTAAATGCTCCAGGGCTTTTTACTTGCTACTACTCGGTTCAATTCACCTAAAGCTTACCCGTCCCCACTACCGTTTTGAACTTTGAAGGAGGACCGTGTCGGCTACCGGACTACGAATCTCTACGTATCCATTTTAGCATACAAAAAAACCCGGCTGGTAAATGAATCGATTTTAAAATTTTGAACTTTGACCCTTTTTGTTTTGGAAAGGCAAGGGCTCTGCCTAATCAACACGGGTCACGGGAGTCATTAAGTAGGAGAAAAAAATGCTTTTACATTAGGACGGCGCCGTCTGAACCTTGATCTCTTCTCGGTGTGATGGTGTCGAAATTCAGCAACAAATTGAAGGGAACTTCCAGAGCAAAATCGAGGCGGATTTGAGTCCAAAGTGAGTTGTCCGGGGCCGGGCGCATTATTAGCTCCGAAAAGGAAGCATCCATCATCACTCCGTCGCTGAAAATTCTGCAAAAGTGGGTACAGGAGTTTCGGGCCGTCGCAGCGTGCCTTGTGGGCTCTAGACGGGCCTGCGACCTGGAGAGCTAAGCGGCCCACCGAGTAATGGTACCTACCATGGGCTGGGCTATACCACATGGTGGGTTGGCTCGGAGACTAGTGTTGGGCTTCTCTCATACTATTTGCTGTTTTATGACATTTTCCATTACAAATCCGATGAATGAAACATCGCTAAGAAAAGGAAAACAAATGAGTAAAAATTCCAGCAGGAAACTTTTTATACTGGGGAGTGGAGACTGCACCGATAACATGGAAATAAATCCGAATCTTTCCTGAGGGAAATCCTGCGATATTGATATGAAACCCAGTTTGGCTTTACAACGGATTCACCAAGGGAACAGCTGTGCCGAAACTCATAAAAGAATGGGGAACAATGAGAAAAGAAAACGAAATGTCTGTCGTTTGTTTTTTGGAGTCAACATCCTGAGAGACTGTTACAGACCATCAATAACTTCGTCCGCAGCAGATCGATGGAGGCTTCTTTGTTCTTCGGCCCAAAAAAAAGTTGGTTAATTTCAAGGTTTGTTGAATCCATTTGTTTGTCTTCAGTTTGCCTTCAGCACTTGATCAGGCGCCCGGAGGAGTACTGCTCGCGTTTGTGGCTCGAGCTGCAGAGGCGGCGGCCTGATCAGCTGGCTGTGATTCTGAACATTTCAGTAGCAAAAAAGCATCAGCTACTACTATATCTTGTGAGTACTAGTAAAACTTTCTAGGAAATTTGTATCAAGAACACAAGAGATGCAACACATCCATACCTGTTGTGTTAGGAGGCAGTACTGACAAAGCTTGAGGCGGTGGCGGCAGCTGGAGCCTGAAGCTGTGTGGAAGCGAAGGAGCGGGGAAGAAAGAGCCCTGAATCTGCGGCGTCGGGTGCTGCAGCAGTGGTTGCATCGCGACATGCTGTGCCGCCGGCGGATGCTGCATCAATGGCTGCACGGCGACCTGCTGCGCCGGCGGCGGCGGGAGCAGGGCCCTCGGCGTCGGAGCCTGAGGCGCCATGTACCCGACGTACTGGTGGTAGGGTGACGCCGTCGGCGAGGTCAGGCCATACACGTGAGGGTAGTAGTTCTGCAGCACTTGCGGATTGGCCATGGGCTGCTTGTTCATGAGTAATCAAACATGTAAAATTAGCCTCGTTGATTGGTACTCCGTACATGCTACTACAACAGAGTGAAGCGATAAAAAAAAATGTTGCAGCTCATGGTCTTCAGAAAGCATCAGTAACACTGGCACTTATTATATGCCACTACTACACTAGGCATGTGCAGGACAAGTGGCACTGTCAAATTTGCATGTGAGAAAAGGTAAAACAAAGGGCATGGAGGGAGCATGCTTACCTGTGGGTATTGAAAGTCAGGTGGGTACCAGTACCTGCAAAAGTTTTTGCAGCTTCTTCAGTGGCTGATTTTAGACTGGAAAAAGGAAGGGTTTGCCCACATCTGGCCCAACTTATCCACTACCACCACAGTACATGCAAAGGCTGTAAAGGCCAGAATCTAGATCATTGACCTACATTCCTACCCCAGTACTAGGGACTAATATCACGAGAATAAAAAGCTACCACCATGCTTCATTTTACAGTTAATTAAGGTGAGGATAGAGAAGCATCATCTACCTCATTTTCAAAGTCCCAATCTTAGAGAACCCAAACACAAAATGAGGGCGATGTACTGCTCCAGCATGTAATCGTGAAAGAACCGGAGTAGTGTTAATGCCGCTCATACCATTGAGCAGCAGCCATTAAACCCTGCATCACACCAACAAGTGCAGGGAGTGTTTTGTTGGCAGCGAAGGCAGGCACCCTGCCTGCATATGGGTGAAAGAGACCTACAGCAATGGCAGTGTGGGGGGACCGAGCTCCTTTTCTACGGATTCAGAGTTGAATGCCTAGATGCTGTCGTGTCGCCCCCACGAGCAACGACCGAGAGCTCGATTTGTACGGAATTCCGAAGCTGTAATCCTCTCGGACTGAGAGCTCAACAAGTAGTAGTAAACTAATCATATAATACTGCATGCACTACCATCATCCTGTTACCTGAATCTGCTGTATGAGTTTGAACAGTGTGGGTTTTGGCAAGCGAAGAAGTGGACAGACAGACAGCCAGGTTGACAGCCATGGCACTCACCCAAACGGAGACGGGTAGATCGCAGCCGGGCCACCGCCGTGCTGGGGCATCATCTGCTGAGGAGACGCCGGCGCCCTGGGGATGAAGTGCGGGCCCTGTGCCGCCGCTAGCTGCTGTACCTGCACGTGGGCCCCGCCGGCGTAGGGCCCCCTCCCTGTAACAACAATTACCTGCCATGTTATTTTCTTTTTTGATACTTACCTGCCATGTTATTGGCTGCAGGGAAAAAGGAAAGCAACAACACCACACCAAACATGAGCGCGCCCCCCCCCCCCCCCCCCCCCCCCCCCCCCCCCCCCCGCAGAGCGCAGGGGAAAATTCAGGCCATGAGCGCGCGCAACCGCAAGCGCAAGCAAAACCGACAGCACTGTTGCTTCCGTCTGCGCGTGCAGGCCGCAGCCATGTGCGCCCGGGACGCGCTACGTTACATTTGACTGGCTCTCGCTCTCTCCTCTCGCCGGCCGTCGACTCGTCGCCGTCTCGCCTGCTGGTTTTTTTTTCTTTCGCGCTCGCTCCTTTTCAGTTTTCACGAGGCAGCAGCAGACACAACGGCACTGGAAAGGCGCAGTGAAAACTGTCTACAGGCTACAGAGGCCCACCGGAGCAAGACAGTAGAGAGAGCGCCGGTTCATTCCCGCCATCAAGGCGTGCGCGTCTTCTCTTGAGGACGGACCGGCCGGTCGCTTTGCTTGTGCCGGCCGGACTGCGCAATAAAAACCCTGCAGCTGCAGCGCGCCGGGGCGACGGCAACAACGCGGCGTGGTGGTGGTAGTGTGGCACTGGTACCAGTACTACGGAGGAACAGGGAATTAGTTGGTCACAAGGACGGTGCCCCCGCAGCGAATCCAATCTTGGATTTGCATTGGCGTTGCATTGTTGCCTTCGAAACACTCCAAGCCACAAACAGCCAGCCGTCAGGGACTCACAGTCACTCAGGGAGGGGTCAGGGCTCCCCAAACCCCGGTCAGGCTCCGGTCAAAGAGGATATACGCGAGGCAGAGTATTCTAATGTGACCTGTGTTTTTTTTTCCTAGTGCCAGGCGTTGTTCACTAGGGATTGTTTGTTCCTGATCCTGATTCTCCCCTCCACTAGACCGGAGGGGGGCCTGGCCAGTGGCCACCGTCCCTTCCCGGCCGCCCATGGCCTTTACACCTCGTTCCCGCTGGCAGGGTGAAGTGAACTGGCCGCAACCGACCGACCAGGCCGGCCTCACCTCACCTCAGCCTCACCAACACGTCCGGTCAAAGCGAGAATCCTCCTACGGATTAAACAACCCGGCGGAAAGCCAAAAGAAACCGAAAAGTAATCCGGAGGGGGAGCTGTGCATGGAGCGAGGCAGCGAGCCCATAACTGCCGTTCTAACTGCCAGTTGGTCTGTGTCTGTCGTCTGCGGCGATAAGGAAAAGGAGGAAAAAAAAAGGGCAGGGTGATCGGTCGATCGGACGGCCACAAGGAGTGAGTGGGGCACGAACCCAATCGAACTGACAGGCCAGCCTGGGCAAGCTCACCCCATATGACTTCCGAGCGAGCTCGCTGCTCGCCGTGTGCTGGCACGCAGGGCCGTGGCTTTACTCGCCCGACGGGCCCGCGCGTCAGCGTCGGCTGCATATACCGGCCGTCGGCTACCTCCCGCTCCCGGAGAGGAGAGCTTGTCCGGTGGCAATGGCGAGGGGACGGACGAGGACGGACGGCCAGTCGTGTTCGTGGTGGCTACTGGTGATCGAGCAAGGATGGCAACGGGGTCGTCGCGTCGGGAGGAGCAAACGAGAACAATGCGCGTGTGCGGTGGATGGATAAGGACGCTCAAATTCTCTTTGTGATTGTCACTAACCTCGTGGCTGGGCGGGGCGCGGCGGCCCCAGCGAGGCAATGTTGCAGTTGGCGCGCCGCCCGGCGATCGTCGGGTTCGGGTCCTGCACCGCGCGCAGCGCCGCCTCCGGCTCCCGGAACGTCACCTGCGCGTGTGTGCACACAAGTACACGGCCACCTCCTCAGAAACGCACACGGGAAGAGAGAAGAACAAGGGGAAGGGGAGAGGGGGACTCGGCGGCTGGCTTACGAATCCGTAGCCCTTGGAGCGGCCGGTGAGGCGGTCGGTGATGACGACGGCCTCGAGGATGTCGCCGTACCGCTCGAAGTGCTGCCGGAGCCCCTCCGAGGGCGTCTCCCACGCCAGCCCGCCCACGAACACCTTCGTCAGCGTCGTGTCGCCGAACCGCGACCGGTACGGCCGCGGTCCCCCGCCGGCGCCGGCGCCGGCGCCCGCCGCCGACGACGACGGCGCGGCGGCGGACATGGCGGCGCCGACGAAGCCTCTTGCAAGCAAGCAGCGGGGAGCGGGAGCTTAGCGGGCACGCGACAGAGAGGCCGCCGGGGTCCGGGGGCTTGCCTGCTACTGCGCGTGCCTTGTTTGCGTTGCGGTTGCGCCGCGGCACGCCGCCGTGCGGTGCGCCCGGTCGCTCTGCGCGTGGCTGGTTTCGGAAGCGGACGAGCCGGTTGCCCGTATAAAACCTCGCTGTGATCGAGGTGGCTTAATGATCGTTGGAGAAGGGGAATCTGATGATCAGGTGGGTTGGGTTGGGTTGGGAGGGAGGAGGAGGAGAGAGAGACGAACGGACAGACAGGTTGCGAGGGGTTTTGCGCTGGAGGGGACGGTTTGGATGGAGGTGACAGCTATGCTGACTCTTTTAAACCGTTTCTTTTCCCCTTTTCTTCCCTCTTTCCTTTGTGTACCCTCCTCCTCTTGTGTTTCTCGTAGTAGTTTCTGAGAATTTTGTATGACACGCAACCTTTAGAGCTTCTTTCATATTTCCGTGCATCTCGATTTTCCTTTCTTAAGACTGTTTATCTAGAATTTGATATAACTTTTACATGCTTTTTGAATTTTTTTTATAAACAATACGGTTTGAACATTTTATCTGGAAGTAGTATTAAAGACGAGCTTTGGTGGTTTCTATAGATTTTTCTTATTACTTTGCAAGCCATTTTATTACTGGAAACAACTAATAAACGTGTACCTTGGCGGTTGGTAGGCCTTCTAGCCGTTGAATTTCACATGTGAGTGCAATGCAAGTAGTATATTCGAAATCTCACTCTAGAAAATAAGTTACCTATCCTAATATGAGAAATTTTCCTACTACTATCTCCCATGTTCTACTCTCAACTATGACGTTGGACACCAATTTTTTCCCTCTTTGGCTTCTTCCTCGTCTCTTCTTCTCTGAAGTTCATCCCCAAATTATACTCGTCCACAATTTTTTTAATTCTACCTTTTATCATCCTACCTATCTTAAAATCTTTATTATGATTTTATCAACCATGCATCTCCATGACCCTCATAAAGCAGAGACAACCATTACATATATCTAATGCTACCCGCTGAGCAGATATTAGCGACTTATTCTGGCATCTGTGTCAAGCGTTTTTGCTTGTTGAATTTTGAAAACATGTATTTCACAAGAAACAACATCAACAATGTACTTCTGGCAGTTGTCAAGTGTTTCGATTGCTGAATTTAGCAGACACATATTTTCACAAGAAACAACTAATAAACTACTATCATCGACTTACTCTGGAAGTTGGCTGGATTTTTTTTAATATTTTCGTGCATCTTGATTTTCCTTTTTTAAGTCTATTTTACACATGTTTTTGAATGTTCTTTTATATCTCACATACAATGCGGTTTGAAGTACATTTTATCTGGAAATAGCGAACGAGCCGATATTGAAGACGGCCTTTGGCGGTTTCTAGGGATTTTTCTAATTTCTTTGCAAGCAATTTTTTTACTGGCAACAACTAATAACCGTGTACCCTGGTGGTTAGTAGGCCTTCTAGCCATTGAATTCCGCATGTGAGTTTGATGCAAGTAGTATTTTCAAAATCTCATTCTGGGGAAATAAGTTACCTATCCTAATATGATAAATCTTCCTACTACTATCTCTTATGTTCTATTCTCAACTATGACATTGGGCACCCCAACCATCCATCCACACCAATTTTTTCCCCCTCATTGGCTTCTTCTCCGAAGTTTATCCCCTAATCATATTTGTCCATGATTTTTTCATTGTAGCTTTTATGAGCCTACCTATCCTTAAAATGCTTATTAGGATTTTATCAACTATGAATCTCCATGACCCTCATCAAGCAGAAACAACCATTATGTACGCCTAATGCTACCCGTTGAGCAGATATTAGTGACTTATTCTGGCAGTCGTGTCAAGCGTTTTGCTTGTTGAATTATAAAAAACATGTATTTACTAGAAACAATTAATAACCAGGTATTAACAACGTATTGGCAGTTGTCAAATGTTTTGATTGCCAAATTTAACAGACACATATTTTCACAAGAAACAACTAATAAGCTAATACCATCGACTTACTCTGGAAGTTGGCTGGCTTTTAGGGTACCAATTGTCACATATGAGTGTTGAAAATTACATGACAACAAATGAGTTCATCAGAATTTAAAAGTCTAGTCTGGTGCCCCTATATTCCATCCTTAGCTATGTTGGCATCCCAAACATCATCCCAACTTTCTCTAATTTGTATTCGTCTTCTATCTTATTATGTAAAGTTCGTCTCCAATCTACCCATCCATATTTTGTCAGTTATACCTCTTTTTGGCCACTCTCTTCTACAATATTTCTTCTAGAATTCTATTCACCACATTCATGATCTTCATGTATAAGAAGAAGAAGAAGTAATCGTTACCTACAGCTTACACTATCTATTTAGAGAATATTAGAGATTTACTCTTGTAGATGGTGGGCATTTTGTTTGATAGATTCTGCAAAACAATATTTTTCGTTGTAAACAAATAGTAAGCTAATAAGATATATTTCCTATGGCAGTTGCTAGGCCATTTTACACAAGAAAGATAAACTAACTACCCAAATTTGAAATGCCATTCTGTCGCTCCTCGTCTTCCATCCTCAAATGCATTGGCGCCCCAACCACCAACCTGTCTTTTATTGCTATAATCAATTGTCCCCTGTTCTACTATGTTCTTCTCTAAAATTCATCCTCGACCGCTTTCACTTCTTTTCACTCTACTCGCCTATCCACCTAGTTCCATAATTTCTTATAGGCTTTTTCTATGTCCTCCATAATCACTGCAAGATCATCCCAACCTTTTCTAATTTGTATTCGTCTTCTATCTTATTATGTAAAGTTCATCTCCAATCTACCCATCCATATTTTGTCATTATACCTTTTTTGGCCACTCTCTTCTACAATATTTCTTCTAGAGTTCTATTCACCACATTCATGATCTTCATGTATAAGAAGAAGAAGAAGTAACCGTTACCTACTGATGCGGGGGCTTGCCCGATCTTCTCAGTAGGATCGAGGGGATAACTTGACCCGTGCAACCTGACGAACCGATGGCACCAACAGCTGCCCGAACAGCCATCTGTGACAAATGATTTCGCCCAACCACACGCTTTGGTCGATGTCTAACCTGAACCACGCAAGGTAGAGGCAATGCTCTTGCAAATCACAAGGAAACACAACAACAAATGGTAGAGAAATCTCCCAATCCTCAAGGGGGCAACTATGGCACAACCCTAAGGACAAGAGCACTTGGCTTCTCTGAATATTTGTTCTCAAATTCGTGGTTACGGTTTCCTACTGTACCACAAGGGTCATTTATACTAGGAACATCCCTCCTAATTGGTCTAGGGGCCTTGGACATAGGCCCAATACGAAAATCTAATGTCTGGAACAAAACACGACTTGCCCAGTTCGGCCGAACTGCACACCCAGAACAGTCTTTACTAAATCAGCCATAGCGCTCGCTACAGAACTCCAAATGATGATCCGTCAGTTGCGTTGGAAAGTAGACTTCAAGACGCTTCCAGAGGTATAGGATAACCATGGTGAAACTTCTTGGATTGGTACATAATTCATCGAGAACTTGGAAGTCAAAATCTGGAACAGCAGCACTCCGTCTGCAAGCCGCTTCCCTTCGCGTGTTGAGGAGCCTACTCATACATTGCACATTCTTCAAACCTGAGCACAAGTAATGTACCACTATTAGGTAGTAAATAATTCTTAGTAGTTGCATGCTCATACTCAGTAAGAAACGAGTTCACCTCTTGTTGTAGTTGTTGCATTCTCGTCCGAGTCATTGGTCCCTTGTTGACATTCCTATCTTGTTCAACACATGGATGTGTGGTGCTGTGAGAGTCACTAGGTATGTCCTCATCACCTACAACTTACACTATCTATTTAGATAATATTAGAGATTTACTCTTGTAGATGGTGGGCATTTTGTTTGATAGATTATGCAAACAATATTTTTCGTTGTAAACAAATAGTAAGCTAGTAAGATGGATTTCCTATGGCAGTTGCTAGGCCATTTTGCCATTTGGATCCCAAACATAAGCATGACGAAGATCTTGAAATTTTGCACAAGAAAGATAAACTAACTACCCAAATTTGAAATGCCATTCGGTCGCTCCTCGTCTTCCATCCTCAAATGCATTGGCGCCCTAACCACCAACCTGTCTTTTATTGCTATAATCAATTGTCCCCTCTTCTACTATGTTCTTCTCTAAAATTCATCCTCGACCGCTTTCACTTCTTTTCACTCTACTCACCTATCCACCTAGTTCCATAATTTCTTATAGTCTTTTTTCTATGTCCTCCATAATCACTGCAAGAAGTAGAAGCAACTATTACGCACACCTAATGCTAGCCGATGGCTATCACAACATAAAAACTACAATACTTTGTGTACTCTTGGTTTGATTGTCTTGCATTTTTGTTTTTTACATTGAAAACATGTACAAGTGGGTGTAAATAGCTTCATTTGATGGCCGACTAGTCATTTTTCCATTATATTTTGTGCTTAAATAACATAAGCATTAAAATTGATTTGAATGCAAGAAAAATTCTCTGTAGCTAGGTTCCATCAACCAATATTTTTAATAATCTACCCACATGAATAAATTTAAGGATACAAATCATATTCTACTTTGAGTTACATTGGCACCCCTAGAGGCTGAGCCACCTTAGGGCCATAGTGGGATCTGCCATCTACCCCCTCCCGACGAAAAGTTTGAAGGGCGTAGGATATATCAACATATACTGCAGCGGGATCTGCTCCCCCCCCCTCCCCCCACCCACCAAAACACAATCCTCCATTCGTTTGAGCAATTCTGTTGGCTTTCTTCCTCTAATTATTGTGGTATTGGCAAAACAAAACGAAGATTTGTGGCAACTACTCCTTATACCATTGCAAAAGAAGGTCTAGTCTCCTACTAATGTCCTTGATTCTTAATACTAATGTAGGTTGTAGTGGCTCAGTTTGCCTAACAATTGATGCTGATGTATGTGCTCGAATTGCTATCGTCCATCTTCATGTGGTTGCCTTACCACCACTATTGATCTCTATACATGTTGAACTCTATTTGGAACTAAGTTCAAAATTACAAGCACACAGTTCAAAATTACAAGCACACTTGTGGAAAGATGGAATTACTGAATTAAAATTTATTGAGGTAAGGAGTGACACTTTAGGGAAAGTAATTTGCTACACGTAAGCAGTCTCATAAGTCAGCTCATGTAGTGCCATGTAGGATTTTTGGTGATGTGGAGGAGATAGAGCAAGGTGAGAGAAAGAAGTAGTTGTTTCGTGAAATAACCATCTCATGAGCTAAAATGAAGGACTATGAGACTACTTTCCACCATTGTGCGAGTTGTTGTTTCCATCCAACTTATAAATTATTTTCTATTATTCTCTCCATAAATTAAGGAATGTGGTATTACTATGAAGCAACTAAAAGTCTAAAACAACAACCCGTTCTATAAGTTGTCTGTTATGTCGTCTCGAAATTATGTGTCAATGCATGAGACCACTTATAATTTGGCACCAATGTACTTGCCTTTAGGACCTCAAAAGGAAGTAGTAATTTTGAAATAAGTAGTAGAATAAGTTTGTGTTGCTACGCTTCTAAATCTGAAGGAACTGGTAGACACCATAAGCGTTCAACAACTTAATCTGATGTGAACATTATGTGGTAAATAATCTAGCCATTGTTTGGTAACATGGACGAGCAAATTTTTTTAGGTGTATGATCTTTTTTTAAAAAAAAATAGAACTCATGTACTAGCTACCAGCTGTTGAATCATTACCCAACTGTACTTCCTCTACAGCAGACATGTTCATACAATGCAAGACTTCACGTGTCCCAAGCATATTAGTGCATCTAGCTATATATGCATGGATATTTGCATGTAGTGTAGAACTATTGATCCATTCAGCAGAATTGTGCATGGAATCAAGTTGATTTTGCTGATTAGATGCAATATACCTAGGAGCAACGACAAAAAGGAACAATTAGTCAAAGTTGTAAATCAAAGTTGTAAACCTGGCTAGAAATGGTTTTGGACCGTCGCCACTAATAATCGTTTACTTTGGGGATAAGGCAAACAACATGGTGAACTCTGTGGAAAGTACCGGAGGTGGCAGATTAGTTTTGAGCATAGTAGAAAATACCAAGGCCTTTTTGTTAATTTTGTTGGAGTGCGTGCAGAGAGACGATAACAAATCCAATGCAACTGCTATATGAACGAATCTGAATCTTACAATAGCTTCGTTCAGAAGTTAATAGCATTTGGATTTTGCGTAACGGCCGCATCCTTAAATTTACTGCAACCTTGTCAAACTCACGAAAAAATAAGTAGTGGTGGCCGCAATTCTCACCGCCACGGAATCACATTAACCTTGTACGTGCCTACGGTGCTAGAAATATTAGATAGGGCACACATGGCGTCACGTTATGATTGGCCGGTCTCGCTCTCACCTGTCAAGGAAACGTGTATCGTAAATTTCTAGGAAGCGTGCTCTTGAAATGTCTCCGTCGTCCCACCTGTCAATGACACATCTGGATCAGAACATAGTAGTATAACTTTGCTTTACACTGCATAATGATACGTCTCCTACACATATCAATTAAAAAGAAATGCATCTTCTTCTTTGACTACATTTCTTGGTGTGATTCCCTCCGATCATTTCCATGCGTTCCTTTTCTTTCCCAGCAGACGCCAATCTTGACGTACTGTCAGCAAGTGGTGCTGTCGACATGCACGAGAATTGGCGACGGGAGTGTGTTTTAAGTTCGCCAAGCGTTACAGCACGTCCCGTTGGAACGCACTTGGTCGCAGTAACTTTCGAAGACATTGTTATTACATGAGAACTGTGGTACATTATTGACAGCTGAAAATTGTACACGGCTATGAGTGTCAGTGTGTGTGGAACGTGTCACACTTCCTTTTAGGCATAGGCATCAGGTGAACCGTCCGCGACACGAATCATTCTAGGATGATTTTGTTGTCGTGCCTGCCTTTTTTGTGCGATGCATTTTCTGTCACCTCAGCTAGGTACAGACAGATATGACTTGAGAGCAAAATCGATCTTTAACCAGTGAAGCGACCATGCTTTGTGATCCGGCGATTGGCTAGCTGCAGCTAGCACTAGCAGTATACCCAACAAAGTGATAAATAAGCAGCCCTCGCATCGTGTTCCCCTGTCATGTATAGTTAATTAATTAGCTACATGCCCATACCTTGTAACAGTTCTTTAGGGCTGTTTTCCAAAAAACATCTCTACGGCACCTTGATACCTGCTGTTAGCAAATGCTCCTATGGGCTCAAAGCCCACAGACATTTTGCAGGCAGGCAGGACTGGTACAGAGCCATGGGCCCAAAGCTTGACTAGCCCATAACATTTGTTCTTCTGTAATGTGGTTGTCTGGGCTGATGGCTATTAGTGGCCCTAAAAGAAAGGAAAACATTACCTTGAGTTTGCTTTTTTTTTTGGGAGGAAAATTAAAGTTATGAGCTTTTCAACCACGTTTGTAAACGACAGCGAATTTCGGTAGTACATTCGCAACTTGTTTGGATATGCTGAACCGCTCTAGAATTTTTCAAGGGAATTTGATCCCAATTCCTCGGCCTAAATTGGCTCGAAATCACCACACGGATAGCCCATATCCTTCTTTGCAATAATCCTTAATTCTTCAGATCTATGATACGAAAGAGGATGATTGTCATACTTATGCCGAGTTTTAAATTTATCTGTGCCATCTTTTCCAAAAGAAAGAAGAAAGAGAATCTATAATTTGCAAAATATCTCTCATGACAAGTAAAGATATTTACACCACTGTATCAAAGATGCCTACATAGTAACATCTTGAAAAAACATCTTGGAAAATTTCAAGACCTGTTGGCCCACCATATGCATTTATAGAGATAGAATGTGCATGCGAGTACCTACATTTATATTGTGCTTTTGGAAAGATTGACTACTGGGTGTCTAGATGGATGAAAAAGAGTGAAAAGGTGATTTTTTTTTTACATTAGGCCGTGTGCTTATAGAGAAAAAAATAAACTGACATGATTCTCTAGGCGAAACTTTTCGGTGAAACTAAACACACAGTACATCAACAAGAGAGAACATGAGAGGTGATCACATACAGTCTCCCCGTAATTACTTGTAGCTAAAAAGTTTGAGGTGAAGCATGAGCCTGCGTATGTAACATGCACCTTCCACGTTTCACCAGGCACCTGCACTTAATCCACGTAGACCAGGTTCTTCCTTGCCTCTGTCTCGGGATGAAACGGTCTGAATGCGTTGAAGAAACAGCCGCCGTGAGTCGCCCAATTCGCTCACCATCGAGTGATGGCCGCCGTAACACGAACGCTACTCTTTGACCCTAAACTAGCAAACAGCAAATCTGCAATGGAACAAGACATCCTCTCCACCTGCACCACAACTGCACGACCCGGTCGACATCGCCGTTCTGTCACAACACAAGTTGCAAAGCAGCTGCCATTCCTATGCAAAGATATTTGCTCTTGCTAAATACAGGTAGTAGGAATACTAATCTGGTAGAGTCTGTATGTAGTAGTATAGGTGTCACCAGTGGCGAAGCCAGCCTGGAGACTTTGGGGGGGGGGGGGGGGGGGGGGGCTGGTCACCTCATCCTTCCTCTCTTTTCTTCTTCTCCTTCATTTTTCCTCCTTCTCTCTTTTTTCTTCTTCTTCTCTTTGATTCATGTCAAAAAAAAAGGGGGGGGGGGGGGGGGGGGGGCTTAGGGGGGCTTCATGGGCAGCAGGCCGGTAGGGGGGCCTAGCGCCGCCCCTGGGTGTCACATCAGTGGAATCAAATTCCTCGAATATACGGATTTGACACTTACTAACGACTCTTTTAGAGTTCAAATTTGGTACTTACAACTTTAGCGTCCTTGTCCTTAATCGTATTTAATGCCAAGATTAGGTGATGCTAACCTGCAACTGATCATACTCCAGTCGAGATGACTGATGGTTTAGGATATGACAAGGAGAGGCGGGGCCCAAAGATTAATTGGCCCAAAGGAGATTCTACGGTGAGCAGAAGAGGCGATAAGCCAATTGGCATCTTGCAAATCAGGGTGTGTCATGTGTGTGGTGTAGGAAAGAAAGAAACGATATGGGACACGCGCTGATACAGAATGAGAGCTGAGTAGAGTAGCTGACCCAGTGAAAACCAGAGAGTCACACAACATTATTGTTTTTTTTTTATTTATCTAAAGTGAGCCTCATTCGTGCCTTGTAATTTTTAATACTTTTGATACCCGTTCACGCAGGACAAGAGCTGTCTACTTGCCTGCTAAAGCTCAACAAGCAACACCTCAAGCTCAAGGTACATGAATCCTAAGAAACAAGGAGTCCATTTTACATGTGCAGAAAAGGAAAAGAGACCAAGAGATCACGGTACCACGCCAAACTGATCACAATCTCCAGGGTCACAACGGCAGCAGTACTGTAATGCGAACCTTTTGCTGCAATTGGCAGTACACAAGGAGACAGTAGCCCAACTGCCAACCATCATATCCTTGGCCATCGCCGTCACAACAGAACACCCTGAGAGCGAAACCGCTGCCCCCGTGCTTGCGGTCCCGTGGTACCTCGAGCTCAATTTACAATTCTTGCTCCCTCCATTGTTCCATGGCCATATGTGTGTGCGGCGCGAGGTTAGGCACACAAGGCACACTGCTAGGCGCACGCTGGGTATCGTCATTTTTTGGAAGTTCTTCTGAAAAGTGAAAACCTAAGCGAAGTAGTTGCTGTGAAAAAATTATATGGATAAATAAGTCGTTTGAAAAAAAAAAATTTAAACATAAAAAGTTGCGAGGGAAGAAAGTTAATTAAAAAAAAGTTGGGGAGACCATGGGAAGAAGCTTCATGGCGTGCGCCACCTAGCAAGTTCGATTCTGTACGTGCGACGACGTGCCGATCGTGATGGATGGTGTCGTCCATAGACCATAACTCCATATCCTGGCTGAAGGCTCTCTAGTGAATGGGATCATGGATATGCATACGGATATGGGTACATACAACCCATACGTTTCTCGTATCGTATCGATCCTGCCGCGCGCCATGATTTTTGTCCCGTCGAGAAATCTCGAATGTTAGCTTTTGGCCTTAAAAAAAAAACTGTCGCGTCGAGCGTCTCGCATGCGATTCATGCACGGAGACGAAAAGTGTGTCGAAGAATACCGGTACATCGCGGCAACGTTCGCTTTCGCGCCCCTGCCGAGAATCGTGATATGCGTGTATATGTATAGTAGTAGTAGCGGCTACCGGCGCTGTCTGCACAGAAACGGCCATGCCCGTCACGTTCCGCCGGAGCCCGCCCGACCGCGACGCCGCAACCAACACGAGAGGCGCCCAGGCACAGACGCGTCGCACACCCCAGGCGCGCGCTGGCGAGAGGATCCAATGGGCGCCCGCGTATAAAAGCGACGCCATGGCGCGGCGAGTTCCTCGTGCCAAATTATCTTCTTCCTCCTCTCTCTCATACACACACACACGACACGCCTCTCGCAGTCTCTCCTCCTCCTGCATAAAAGGCGGCGATCGCGTCGCTGCCTCGCTGTGGAGCTCATCATCAGAAGTTCAGAACACGCGGGCGGCGATCACCGAAGCTTGCCTAGATAGTCAAGGTGCTCGGCGTCGGTGGCGGGGATCGTTTCAGTATTCAGTTCATTGATCGATGGCTATGGAAGCGGAGGCGGTGATGCGGCGGCGGCCGTTCGTCCAGGCGGCGGCGGGCGGCGACGGGGAGGTCGTCTCGGCCGCGGGCGGGGCGGCGCCGGCGCCGGCGTTCCTCGACGCGGAGATGATGACGGGCCGGGCGGTGGACCCGGTGATATGGGCCGACGAGAAGCGGATGAAGCGGGAGCTCGTGGCCTGGGCTAAGGCCGTCGCGTCCATGGCGGCGGCCGGCAACATCACCTCGCCCTCCACGGCGCCGTCGTCGCCGTGGCCGACGTCCACAAGACGCAGGGGGTAATGTGTACATGCAGTTCCTTCGTGGATTGATCGCGAGCTTTGTAGATAGCTGATCGAGCCTTCCCCTGATTCGGTGCTTGGTCGGGGAATCTTCACTTCAGATATGAGTGAGCTTATCTGAAGTATGCAGAGCTGGGGAATGGGCCGATTCTGGTGGGCACGGTCTCTAGAGGTCTCCAGAGAGAAAAAAAAAACTAGTACACCTACTCCAGGAAGATGCATGTCTGGCATGGAGGGCACCAACAGCTTTCCCTCGATTCATCTTCGCCTTCAATTCATTTGACAGCATCTCTTGTCATAGCTGTTGATATGCTGATTCTTGGACGATAGGAGTTCTTGATGTACGGTACCGTACTGTAAATGATGATCATGGAAAACGTAGTACAATGTATTCTTTTTCTCCAAGCAGCTGTATATATACTGTTATAATATAACTACCAGCACAAACGCAATGCGGCACGTGTTTTAAAAAAATATAGCGTGAGAAAGAGTCATAGTGGCTAATGTGTAGCATTAGAAAGAGTCTTGACTGCTCACGTATATGAACAATATAGCGTGAGAAAGAGTCCTAGGGGTTTACGTGTAGCATGAAAAAGAGTCCTGACTGTTCACGTACTTGACCCATAGGTCCACCTGTCAGATCAATGTATCTTTTGACGATTGACCGTCAAAATTCTTTCGTCCTTTATAGATATCGAGCACAAACTAACCTTCTGCAATCTACTATCATATCATTAACTTCCATGGTTACAGAATGTGCGAATAGTGCAATGCAATTTCAGAGCATATATACAGTTCGGTTATAATGTCTTCCACATCTTACGGCAGTAAGTTAAAGCTAAGGTGCATGCATGCTCAAGTTTTTGGTATTACACCGAGGATGTTTTTGGATGATTAGAATTTCTTTACAAACGTTCAATTCAGGTCGTGGGATATTAATCCCAATTCCTCATATTAAATATAAATCCATTTCAGAAATATATGATGATGCTCAGAACAAGCTAATTAGTTTGTTTTGCATGCAACACGACATATACATGAAGAAAAAATTACTCCCCTAAAATATAAGCAAAGTCCGAATAACTCTCTAAAGTATGTTTTGGTTCAATTTATTACCTCTAAACTGTCATTTGGTTCAACTTACCCCTTGATATAGTTTGTTATTTTTTCTCCTCCATGTACCAGTGAAATTTTGAGTTCAAATTTTGCAAGATGATAATAGACTCTGCTTATACTTGAGAAAAGTAATTTGGAATTTTTCCATACATGAACGACCACACAAATTTGAAAAAATGGGACCGGATCGAGTAGGTAGGTCCCATTGAAGAAACATAACAAACTATTATGTGCTTAATTATTTGTGACAACAAAGCAAGCTAGCCTATTATTACAATAATAATTAATTAGCTTCTCTTAGATGGAGCTAGAATCATCTATACCCACTTCACGTTTCCTATTCGGTTTTATAGTTATGGGTGCCATTTTTAAAGGTTGAAAATCAGACTTTTTCCAAAAAATAACTAAGAAAAAGCATAACCCCATGGTTCGATAGAACCTAAGCGGAGCTGCCATTACCTGCGCAAGCCCATTTCCCTTAGGGCACGTACAACCCGTCTGTAAGGCCCGTCTGCGTGATGTTTTTTTTGCAAAAAAACCCCTTCGAGGCAAGATGACGGGGCGCAGCGTCGTCTGACGAGGCGACGGGGACGTCCCGTTCTCCCAGGCGGAATAGACGAAGTCGACGCCGTTGTACGACCTCGTCCTCTAGAGGCGACGCCGCGGCCGGATCCCGCGCGAAAAACATGCAGATCCTGCCTTGTCCCGCATCGACGCATTTGCAGTTTGCGCTAGATAGTAGAGAGCGTCGTCGCCTCTTGCTCGGTTCACGTACACCACCGTCTTGAGCAGCTGGAAGCTCGTGCTCCCTCTTCCGCTTGCACCCTACGAATGGCACGAGTACAATCACAGGGATGCCGCCGTCGCTGCCGGCGCAGGGCTTGGAAAGGCTCAGGAAAGAAAGGGACACACGCACATGAGCTGGCCGAGCCGGCCGACGGCGAGCAGCGGCGCAATAGCGACGGCGGCCGCAGAAACTTGTAAGTTCGATCTGTTCCTACCCTTCGTTGAGCTGATGTTCTTCTGTTCTTGCCGATGCAATTTTATCTCCATATATTTTTTCCTACAAAATTTTGAGATGATATGCCGAAAATAGTCTTGCAAGAATCCAATTAGCATCCAATCAATATTCCGAAGATTGAGGCTCCCTTTCTGGATTGATGTTTCATGCAGGGATGCCAACGGAGAAGCTCTGATTTTTTGGTATTGTTCCTTACCTTTGTGGGTGCGTAGGCCACCTGTTCGACGCAATGCCTCCGAAGGCCACTACGCGCTGGGTGCCGTTCAACCGGCCGGAGGCAACGTCCCGCAGGTGAGGATTTGGCTGACGGGCGGCTGGAGGTCGAGCTCCTGAATAGCGGCGAGGACGACGAGCACAGGCTCTAGTTATCGTCTTCCCTCTTTTCATGTGTTTGAGAAGAAAAGTGATGAGAGAGAGGGAAGAAGGGTGACACGCAATGATATACATAAAATTGTTTGTAATTGATCCTAACTACGTACAAAGCATTAAAAAGTTCAGAGATGAACCCTGTCTGTGGGTTGTATGACCTGTTTTAGTTATGTTTTTGTATCCGTCTGTATGATAAATTTGATGTGGTTAGAGACGGCCCTCTGTCTCTGGGTTGTACATGCCCTTAGCCATCGATGTCAGTGATTGCCAATGCAACACAAGCACGCTTCGGTCTTCACCTTAAGCCATAACTGTGCTGCAACACATATCCCTCCACCCGTACCATGAATTTCGGTCGGCATCACCGCCATCTCAGCCAGTTCTGTTTATATGTTTTTCGGTCACAACGAGGTTGTGTTGACTTATTCTATCTTCTACTATCTTGTATAATAGTATTGAAACAATCAAAATCAGTCACAGTCAGCGAACCAAAACTGGCTGATTGTCACGGGACAATTTATAGTATCGATGGCTGAAATCTTAGCTCATCGACACTCAGCCGTCATTGTGATTCAAATAGTATTTTGCAATTTTTGTGCATTGAGGACGTCGTTGAATTTTGCTGTTACGTGACACTTACGAGCTCGAACACGACATAGACATTTGCTCATACATGCCAGACTAATTATGAGCATGGTGCTAAATAAATTTTTTTAATTAACCTGGGTAGGCAGGTTACACATATTGAACCAAACCAACTAAGCTACGAGTAGTTAGGCCTCCTCCAAAGGTTGAGTCAGCTGCTAGCTCTTAAACCATACATGTCATCCAAGAGATAGTACAAGAGATAATTCCTCCAACAGACTATCTCTTAGGCTATCTCTTATCGCTTTTAATGACTACACGTATACAGATGATGTGATGATAAACTGCACACCAGATCTATATGGCCCCTGGTGTGCTAGTACACATAAACAAATATCTGTACTGATCTGAGCACAATATTAGTTTAGACATAAACTTAGGAATAACAATAAGGTGCATTTTTTCCACCTGCTAATGTCCGTACAAAACATGATAGCTAGATCATGTTAATTTTGTTTACAATGCCGAAAGAAACAACCAGAAATCAGCCATGCATATAGCATTCAGGGCACAAAAGAAAGTAAATCTAATTGCCTTCGTCGAACCAGAATCACCAAAAGCTTGAAAGCAGCCACAACATTCAACTTCTATTAGAGAGAGAAAAATGAGCGCCAATCAGTGCTAGAACCACAATGAGATAAACCAAATTACAAGTGAAAAAACTTACTTGAACAGCACGACTGTTTCACAAAATCACCAATACACGAACCCTCCTGAGAAGAACAGATCATATTGTAAGTAAAGGTGTAGAATACTAAGTTTAGCATAGAAGTTAAAGAATTGTACACTAGAGCTTACATGAAATGAATAACAATGACTAATTATTTTGCCTATTTTGAAACCGTTGCCAAATATGCTCAATTAAGTCATTTTTCAGTTGGCTATGGATTGGTTTGGATCTAATGGCAGCATTTCTGCGTCGCACACCACTGAAGCATGGGTGATCGTTACTCCCTGCTTGTACTTCTGGTGGAAGAACAATCGATGTTCCTGGGACAGCATTCAAGTCAATTGGATCTTCAACCATTTCTCCCTCATCTTCCACTATCATGTTATGGAGAATAACACAAGCTTGCATGATTTTTCGAAGAACTTTTTGGCTCCATGATCGTGCTGGACGATGCACAATGTTGAAGCGACGTTGCAGCACCCCAAAAGCACGCTCAATATCTTTCCGTTTCCCTTCTTGTTCCCTTGCAAACAACTTGTGCTTCTCTAGATGAGGAGACCTTATAGACTTTACAAAGGCTGCCCATTCTGGATAAATTCCATCAGCAAGATAATATCCTGTGTTGTACTATGTCCCATTGACAGTAAATTGGACCTGGGGAGCTTCACCTTTTAGTGCTTCAATAAACAGAGGGGACTGGTTCAGCACGTTGATGTCATTATTGGACCCAGGAGTGCCAAAGAATGCATGCCAAATATGAAGGTCATATGATGCTACAGCTTCAAGAATAATGGTTGGATGCTTTTGGTCACCTCGGGTATATTGTCCCCTCCATGCATTAGGACAATTTTTCCATCGCCAATGCATGCAGTCAATGCTTCCTAACATCCCAGGGAATCCACGAGACTCTCCAACTTGGAGCAAACGCTCCAGATCCTCAGCTGTGGGGCGGCGCAGGTACCTATTGCCGAATACTTCAAGCACACCTTCCACAAAGTTTTCTAAACACTCTAGTGCTGTGCTCTCCGGAACCTTCAAGTACTCATCTCTTCATGTAAATTATCATCATCATCATCCTTGGCTTTGCCTTTGCCTTTGCCATAGCGTTGTTTCTTAGCTTCATTCCTCCCCATTGGATATTCCTTTTCTCCAATATCTTCTTGCATCACTGAGTTGCCTCCATCATCCAAGCCCCGTTTCTTTGATATTTCAATCTCCTCCAAGACTGCATGCCACTTGGGTTCATGTCGGAGAACCTTCCAACAATGTAAAACTGTGAAGGGACCTTCCTTATAGTCTTCCACATAAAACTGATTAGCCATGTCTCTCAACTGGTCATCTGAGTATCCACTAGTGTAAATTGATGTAGCCTTCTTCCAAGATGCACAGAAAAATCCCACCCATCTCTTAATTCTTTGCCATCGATCTTTGAGATGCTTTACTTCTCTTTTCCGACTAACAGGTGTAGTGATGTTGTATAATTCAACTACATCTCCCCAGTAGCTATCATTTTTCTTGCCGTTCCCATTGATCGGATCATTTGAGTGGTACAACCATGCACTCACCTACATTTAGCATATAGGATTAGTACTAGCATGATGTGTAAAGTTGCAAAATAAAGGTCCAGAATTTTACTTACCAATCGCAAGTCCTCATCTGGTGACCATGTGAGGCGCTTTGTAGTCCTAACTTCGTCTCCATCATCTATGTTGATGAAGGATTTGGCTTTTGACCTCGATTTACCATGCTGAGTGCCTGAATCAGTAGCCGGTGCTGTAGGTGGCCATGGTGGTGGAAGCGAGACATGTGGTGGAACAAATGGCTGCTGACCAGTTTGCAAAAGGTTTACGAAACCACCAGGTGGGCGAAAATCCATACCACTGAAATATCAAAGGACAAGATCACGACTATAAGCAAGGAAAAAACAATTGATACAATATGCATGCTATAATCTGTGCTGTCTCAACAAATAGGAATACTCTTTTTGCCTATTGAAACAACACACTAGCAGGTGACTAAATGTCAAAACAAATTATTTCTTACCAATCTGGAACCCAGGATTGAATGGATTGGCTTGTGGCATAGGTCCGTTCCACCATGCTGGAGAACGTAGAGAGCATCATGAGTTGACTCCAATATCCAGGAAGCAGGTACTGCAATCCATACCAATGTTCAGAGTTTACCTGGTTGGATTCCTGGAGGCAAAGCCATTGCGCCAGGAGCAGCCTGAACGGAGGCGGATGATGTGGCGCCAAAACACCCAGGAACAGTCGCATCACTTGCCGGCGGCGGCGGCGGCCGCGGAGCTACTTCCCGCTTGGACCGACGGCCCATCTTGCTGTACAGGTTGCCGGCACGAGGAGCAGATTCGTGGGTGGATTCGTCAACACGATGCGGGAAGAAAAGATGGGGAGAAGAGGAGGGAGTGCGCAGGCAGGAGGATTTAGGCGGGCGAGGTACAAGAATGGCGCGCTGGGGAGGGGATTTGCGCGCGGGAATCTGGTGCGGCGCGCGGGCGAAGGCGTGAGGTGCTCGAGGGGGATCTGGAGAGGGAGCAGCGGATCCATTTTTTGACGACGAAGAGTCATCTGCCGACTCTTGCGCTGGCTCATACGACATCGATTTCCTGAGCGAGACAAGCGTGGGAATAGGAGATAGCTCGATTGATTTTTGGCTCTCTCTTTCCTCCACATAGGATATATGCTGATGTGGACATGTGAAGAGCTAGCTTACATGGCACCATTGGAGGAGGCCTTAGCGACAAGGTAGTTTATTCTTAAACTAGCTCCTCTTAAACGGAGCTAGAATCATGTAGGCCCATTTTTCGACAGCGTGGACCTTTCATTGCAATAACTCGTGAAATTTTCTTGTCTATGAATTGATGAGAATGACTGCAACACTTCAAGCAGTGCAATATAATATAAATTTCTTGTGCTATTTTTTTTCAAAAATAAAGAAAAGAAATTTTTAATTGCTAGCAACCACATCAAGATGTGGTACATAAAGCAGGAAAAAAGTGATCACCATCACCTAAGCGGAGCCGCAATTACCGGCCCAGGTCATATTCGCTTGCGATCGTTTGCCTCTTCGCCTTCACCCTAGCACACTGACTTGACCGGTCGGCAATTCGGCATCGCTGGCTCTGTCACCGCGCAAGTTGCGACACCGACGGCTGAGATCTCAGCTGATCGATGCCGATCCGTTGTTGCGATTCCACCAGTTCTTTTGCAATTTTTTGCGCATCTTTAACGATCTCAGCTGTTAAAGATTTGCTGTCGCGACATGACACGTATCGGCTCGAACGCGACAGAGATATTTGCTCATACGATAAGTACAAAATACTTGAATAATGTAAAATAATACTAGTACTAAAATATGTTCTTCAAATGTACTCACTCCGTCCCAAAATAAGAGTAGTTGTAGGAGATGGACACGGAGATTAAGGAGGGACGAAAAAGTAGAGAGCGCACAGAAAACGAGAAAGGTAGAAGTGGAGAGAGATAGACATAGGAGTTGCATTGAAAAGCGAGAACTACCATATTTGTGGGACAAAATTTGAACTCTAAAACTACTTTCTTTTTGGGGACGGAGGGAAGGGAGTAGCCTAATTTATATTTGTCACATCGCCAGTGGTATCGAATTCGTCGAATATACGGATCCGCGCCGCCGTCCTTGATCCTGTTGAATGCCGAGGTTAGGTGACGCAACGCAAACCCTGCAACTATGCTGGTGGTTTAGGAAGAGGATAACGAAAGGCTGGGCCCTAGGATTAACTGGCTCGAAAAAGATCCTCATGGTCATGGGGCCATATCTGGTGTAGGTGAGAAAAGAAACCGATATACCATAATATACTGACATGATGGGGCATATAGGCATATGCATTGTGCATCGTCGGAAGGAGGCTATGATCAGTATGGTTGACAGGCTGAGCGAAGTGCAACCACATATCATGACACGAAACGAATCAAAATCTCACAGCCACAAACGCTCACGTCTGTGTAGCCAATTAATTTGACTGTAGACCACCCACAGCAGGCTTGATCGATACTACTCTCATTCGCGACACTACCACCTGCTCAGGGCCTCAGGCTCAAGAAGCAAGCTGCCATGCGTCGCCTCTGATGAAGCTAAGAGTATGTGCAGAAGAAGAGCAAAGATTTTGTCGGCGGAGGACCAGACACCACACACTGATTGTGACAACCCATGGCTTAATAGGATTGATACAATACTTATACCAACAAGTTGCAACTTCTTTCTTGAAGCTCATCTCGAAAGAACTCTGAGGTTAAGCGTGCTTGGCCAGAAGCAATTTCGGGATGGGTGACCTACCGGTAAGTCCTTCCCAGGTGCGCATGAGTGAGGACAAAGTGCGCAGAAAAGACATGTGTTGGTTTGTGAGGATAGTCTTGAGAGTCCCAGAGAGCCTCCAGGGTAAGCGGGCTCGTCGGGGGGAGGGGGGTTACATTTGGTATCAGAGCCGATTCTCGCAGTCACGGGCGCATGGGGTCGCATTTGCGCAGGCATCGTGCGCACGACTGGTGTGAGCCCAGAGTGGCCACACATCATGGCGCATGCGCTGGCACTAGGCACATAGACGTGGCCGGAGGGGACATTCCTAGCCTGGGGTTGACCGACGAGGGCGTCGATCTCCTAAGGGGGTGAGACTGTGACAGCCCTGGGCTTAATAGGATTGATAGAATACTCATACCAACAAGGTGCAACTTCTTTTCTGGAAGCCCATCTTGAAAAAACTCTAAGGTTAAGCGTGCTTGGATTGGAGCAATTTCGGGATGGGTGACCTACTGGGAAGTCCTTCCCGGGTGCACATGAGTGAGGCCAAAGTGCGCAGAAAAGTATGTGTTGGTCTGTGAGGATAGTCATGAG
Source organism: Urochloa ruziziensis (assembly GCA_015476505.1). Taxonomy (NCBI): domain Eukaryota; kingdom Viridiplantae; phylum Streptophyta; class Magnoliopsida; order Poales; family Poaceae; genus Urochloa; species Urochloa ruziziensis. Next base: position 35,471,270 of record CM027126.1, on the reverse strand, counting down.
AGTCTTAAAAGCTGCCAGGGTAAGCGGGCCCGTCCTCGAGGAGGCGAGACGTTACACTGATGATCTCCATCTATGGTTCATTTTATTTTGTATAAGCAGCACTACCATGTGATGAACCTAGCTACTCCCTTCGTCTCAAAATAAATGCAATTTTAGGATTTAAATTTGTACCATAAAAAAAAATGCAACTTTGACCTTTCAACCACACAAGACAATTGTCTCCGGAAGAATCTCATACAAAAGACAAACCAATGTCTAGATATTTCTTACAAAAGACAAAGGTAATTTGATAATTTTACACCTAACATTGGTTTACGTGCTCAAGCCTAGGATTGCATTTATTTGGGACCGAAGGAGTAGACACTAACAGTGCGGAACCTCCTTTCAGGGCAGCTCAATCCATCCATCGCCCTCACGACAGGAACCACGCTGAAAGCAAAAAGGGAGATCGACCCCGCGTGCAGGTCCAGAACTCCACAAGACCAATAATGCTCCTGCGGAGGGCTCCTCGGTCTGCCGGTCTGGTCACCAGTGTCGAGACACCGTGGAGAGCTGAAAATTCGTTCCGCTAGCTCCGCTGCGGCGCGCGAGGCCATCGGACAACGCACGTTTGCGTGTGCACCACCGTTCCGCGCACGCAACGACGACGACGAAGATATGCATCCCCTGCGTAGCGCAGCAGCTCACAGAGACTTAGAGCAGAGATACAGGCACGTACTGCACAGTGCGGCCACGTCGCTCCCCACGATACTCTGTCGCTCGATCCACTCGTCCGTGACCGTGATCCGACGACGATCGAGAACGAACGATCCTTGTCCCGGCACGTTCGCTCCCCGAGAATCTCGTATCCGGAACGTGTTAGGACACTGTAGGGTGTCCGGCCGGTGTCGCCGCTCGAACAGATGAGGCCACGCCATGCCGCCATGGTGCCCGTCCCATTCGATCCGCGACGCCCCCGAAACCAAACCAAATCGGATCCGCCCGGCGCGCGGCCGGGCCGACGTGGCACGCTCCGCGTCACACGATCTCTCGTCTCCGGCGCGAGAGGAATATGCTTTGCGCTTGCGCGCCAGATATCGCCCGAGGAGGCCGCGCGTTGACCGAGCTGCCCGCGTATAAAGACGACGGGAGGGCGCGGCGAGTTCCGGCCTCGTGCCAATCAATCTTCCTCTCCCTCGCTCGCTCCTCACAAGGCTCACCACCGCACCCACACCCAGCCTTAGCAGGAGGGGTGCGGAGCGACCACGAGGCAGCCAGATCGCGAGGATCGTTGCCATGGCTCTGGGAACGGAGATGGCGCGGCCGTTCCCGGCCGCGGGCGGCGGCGACGAGGAGGTCTCTGCGGCCCGGGCGGCGTCGTCGGCGTTCCTCGCCGCGGAGACGACGACGGACCGGGCGGTGGACCCGGTGATCTGGGGCGATGAGAAGCGGGTGAAGCGGGAGCTCGTGGCGTGGGCCAAGGCCGTCGCGTCCATGGCGGCGGCCGGCAAGAGCACCTCCCCCTCCACGCCAACGACACATCGTCGCCGCGGCCGTGTATGAGAAGCTTGCCAATAGGCGATAGACCGATCAACGGGCCTTCTCCAAGTTCGGTGCATATTGTCTGGATCTTCACTTTCAGATATCAGTGAGGTTGAGTATGCCGAGCACAGAGCAGGAAGACTGCCGATTCTGGTGGGCACTCTCCAGAGGAAAACTACTTCAGGTTCAGGAAGATGCATGCTACTAGCTTGACGTCAGGCATACTTTTGTCCACCGGCACAGCAGTTTCCCTAGAATCCTCCGTTCTTCTTACCCTTCAATTCATTCGGCAACATGTCTTGTCACGGTATTAGGAGGAAACGGTTTCTCTTGATGTATATAGTATTGTATAGGATGATAATATCAAATGTACAGTGTAATTGTTCTCCCGAGAAGTTGTATTTATACTGTTATAAGTTAGACTATTCAGTAACATTGATGAAACATACATGCATGTTACATCAAAAATTCAAAACTAACCTTCTCCAACTAAGCTCTTGTGGTTTATGAATTGAAGGGCATGATAGTAACACTTACATGAATTCTTTTGTGCCGTCTTTTTTCCCCCAAAATTAAGAGCATACGTCATTAATTTGCAATACATTTGTCATGACAAGTGACGATATTTGCTAGCAACCACATCAAGAGGTGGCTAACTAAAGGGGAAAAGAGAAAGATATCACCGTAAAATACTTTGGAAAAAATAATGACACTACGAAATCCACGCCGCCATTGCCACAACATGAACATTCTTCACTCTAGGACCGCACTGCATCACAGAACATAGATCCTTCCACCCATGCCATGATTCAACCCCATCCGCGTTGCCAGCGCTATCACGGCACAAGTTACTACACCAACGGCGGAAATCTCAGTTGATGACGCCGAGCGATGAATCATTTTGATTCAGTCGGGTTCTTGCAATTTTATCATAATCGGGGCATCATTTTAGTTTTCCCATCGTGACATGACACATGGAATGGAAGTCGAGTTTGAGCTCGGATGCAACAAAGATTTTTTGCTCATATCCCTTCAATCCTAAAAAATAAGTCATTATGTCATTCAAAAATTTAGTATATGTATCACTCTGCTTTTAAGGCATTTAAAAATACAGGATTTCAAATTTTTCTTTAATTAAACCTTATTTCTTTTCTACCAATCTTCAAAATATATTTTCTAAATCAAACTATGCATTTAATTGGACATGTGTGTTGCATTTGTATGTTTAGAAATCCCTCTTTCTAATTCTTGGGTTTGATATTTAAATCCAATTTAATTCCCTATCTCAAGCTCTTCCAAAATCCCCCAAATCAATGTCCATTCCAAGCCTCACATGAAAACCCTACTCAAATTTGAATCCCTATTCAAATTTAAACTCAAACTCTTGTTTAAATAAATAGAAAAGCCTTTTAAGATGATAGATGGGCCGAACCCCGCTTCCGGCCCAGACATCCCTCGCGGCCGTCGCCGAAGTCCAACTTCCACCCTCCAACTCTCAGCCCCGCTCACCCATTCCCCTCCACCGGCCAGCCCGCGGCCCACTCCTCCTCTCCGCTCGGCCCAGCACGCGTGCGCGCGGCCCACTCTCCCTTTCTTTCTCTCCGGCCCAGCTCGCGCGCGCAGACGTCAGCGCGACGTCACCCGCTCTTCCCCTTCCTCCCTCCTTTGTTTTGAGCACCGCTACCGACGTACGCAAGCGAGCACGCCGTCGGCGCTGCCGCTGCACCAGGCCACCACCACTACGACGAGCCCCACGTCACCACATCACTGCTACCACTGCTGGCACCGCCACCGTGGCACGCCGTCAGCCGCTTCTCACCGCTCCGGCGAGCCGCACACGCCCACATCCCTTTGTGCTACCCCTCCCCGCGCCGTCGCCGGTGCAGCTCCACCGCGCGCCGCCGGCGAGCCTCTACCCCGCCGCATGCCCACCAGTGCGCCGCCGCCTGAACAACCACCCCACCGGCCGTCGCACCGACCGGCACCACGCGGCCGCCTTCCATCAACGCCGTTGCCGCGCCAAGCTGCCACCGACGCCGCGCGCCCCACGCCGCCGCCAGCGCTGCTCTATCACGGCCTGCACGCGTGCCGGTTGCGTCCACCGCCGCACGCGCCGGACGTCCCGCGCCACGCCGCGCCGCGCCGCGTGGCTGCGCACTCCTCGCACGCCACTGCGTGCGTCATCCCCTTTAAACCGCGCCCATACTCTCCCCCGACCACGGACACCCACGACGCCACCGCCACCACTCGATCTATCTCCCATGGTCGAGATCCGCTCCAAGGAGACGTGCCCGACGCGTGTCCTCACCCCCGCGCGCCACCGCACCTGTGGTGCGGCGCGACCAACCCCGCTGGTTGAGTTTGAGGCCGCCACTGCCGTCATCCTCTCCCCCGGCCGGCGCCACGCGGCGGACTCCGCTCCGCCCTCCTTCCCCGCTGCACGCAACGTGGCCGACGCCCGCGCACCCTCCTCCACCTTTAAATAGGGCCAGAGCCCTCCCGTCGGACAAGCATCCCGTCGGGAGCCGAGCTCGAGCTCTTTCTCCTCCCCCAGTCACAGTCGCGCCGCTCCCTCCCCTTTCCTCCTTTCCATCCACCACGCGCGAGAGCCCCAGAGAGCTCGTCCACCCCTGGCCATCCTCCGCCCAGCCCCGGCGGCCTACAGCCCGCCAGGCCGCCTGCCGGCCGCCCTCCTCTCCTTCCCCTGCTCTGCCGGTGAAGAGAAAGGGAAACAAAGGAGAAGGGGAAGGGGAAGAAGACGACGACTATCGCCCGACGCCGTCCTCTCCCCCGCCTCCTCTCGCTGCTAGGTGGGCCGGGACGGCGCCGACAGATGGCGTCGTCGCTCCCGCCATCCTCCTCTCCGCCTGCTGTCACTGACGCGTGGGACCGAGCCGACGCCATCTGCTGGCGCCTGACGCCGTCCCCGCCACCTTCCACTGCCACGTGGGCCTAAGGCCAACGGCGTCGGTCCACGCCGTCGCGCGAACCTCCCCTGTCCGCGTGAACCCGGTCCATGTGGACCGAAGACGCCTGGGCCGCGTGGTCCACCGGCCCGTAAGCGCGGTGCACAGCACAGTGCACCGGCCGGCCCCCCGCATCTCTGAAAATACTAGGTACACCCCGAATTCGTACACAAACATTTATTTCAAGTACTTCCTTCACTCCAAAAATTCTCCTAAAAGTATTAGAAATATTTCTAAACCTATTATAACCATCTAAACCATTTTAGGATATTTGATGACCCCAAACACAAAAAGTGCAACTCTCATCCAATAGAAAAGCCCCATTAGTGTACCCCAAATATTGTCATTCCTATTCCAAAGCTCCATAAAATCTCAATAAATTCCCATAAATACTAGGGATTATTCTAAAAATTTCTATATGCTTGTTGCCCTAGGATTTATACCCTAGCTCCAAAATCCCAGTCATACCATCATAATGCCCAACCGGAGCACCGTCCAAACCCCCGCATAAGCTGTTCTGCCGCCGACCGAAACCCTACCGACGTGCTACCCAAACTCCGTCCCATCAACTCTTGGAAAGCTATTCATTGACTTTACAAAGGCATTATCAAGATTCCCATACCGTTAATTATTTAGAAACCTATTTCTAAATAATTACTATAATCATCTAAGCATGTAGGAATCACTCTCCCACCCAAACCCTTCTAAGCATCGCCATCATATTCATCGATTATTATCCAAATAATTGATGGATAAATCATCAGAGTATCCAGGGTATCCATACCCCCCTAGATACTATTTTATCGAAACCCCTGAACTTGTCATTCGGGAATTATTTCTTAGAAATCCGTATAACTCCCCGGCCATTCATCCCGAGGAAATTGCTTATCAATTTTCAGAAATTCTATCCTTTGAATCCATTAATTACTTATCATAATTAATGGATTATTTTCCCAGTAACCCTAATACCCCCTTATTGTCCTTTATCTTTTTTCGCTATAGGAATTGTTTGATGTATTGTTATACTTAATGTTATTTCTATATTTTATGGATCGATAGGTCGATGGCCTGACCAGGCTCCGATCGAGATGTCGAAGCTTCGGAAAGCCAGAAGTCCAAGCCTGGTCAGCATCGGATACGTATGCATTAGCGGACGTCCAAATACCGTTACTGAAGGCAAGTCCTGGCAACCACCTCCTTGATCATGCCAGTCCCAGTTCCTATATAATAAAATCAACCAAGATAATAATATGTACTGCATATTTTATAAAATCATAAGGAAAACCCTCTATATTTCACCTCTGCCTTAATTTAGAGCCATTTCTACCCAAACAACCCATTAATAACCCCAATCACGACCTATCGATGACTAGGTGTTATTTAGAAGTAGATTTCTTAGGAACTTTCTGAATATATAATTTACTATGAAGAGCTCCTAAGAGATGAGTGTGAATATAAAATGAACCAACTAATAGAAACCCCGTAAGGATGGACTTATGAGTAAGGGAGGCAGTCTCGACAGCGGATCCTGTCCCAAAGGCTTACTCTGGTCGTATAAGGACCGATTCACGGGAGAGTCTTTCTAATGCCAAGTACCGCCGTACGTGCCAAAAAGGTATGGCCTCCAGGAATACCTATTCATGTGAGGCCTTGATCCACACCCCACTAGCAGATCCTAGCAATCCATCGCAAGGAGCCGAATGATTGGTACAGTGGCCGACTGAGGCAGAGGCCGAGTAGCTCTCGGTGCCTAGTCATGCACGGTTGCCAAGTCGAGAGACGGGTGTGCTAGAGACAGCCTCAGACAGAGGGCTGGGACTGGGCGGCACGGGTTGACTAGAGTAGAGGGTCAGAGACCCTGAGGGCCTAAGGCCCCAATTTATGAGCTCATACCCGGGTTGATATCCGCAAGGCGGATGTTAGTAGCCCCTGCTTAGCCCCAGTACTATTGTGGATGGACCTAGGGAATGCTGTTTAGAGATAGACACCAGCGGGTAAGGGTCTCGTAGGTCAGTACCGCCCTTCGCGGGGGTATGGGCTGACCGAACGTATGACATAGTGTACAAGCTCTGCAGAGTTATTAACCTATCCGGATAGCCGTGGCTCACGGTCATGAGCCCATCTAGTTAAAGCCCCCGTTGATTATGACTCACCTTTAATAGAATATGAAATGAAGAGACGGGCTAAGACCCGAAGAGAGCAAGGCATAAGAAGGCCCAGGAAGACCCTGATGGTCTCTGGGACAGAACTAAAATATGGGAACTGGCAGGGATGAGAATTCCCCTCTAGTGTCAAACAACTTATTATTCCCTCGACTCCTCCCCCTGTTTTAAAACATCACCTTACTTTGCATCTTCCATCAGAGTATAACCCTTACGTCTCACTTCCACCAGAGTATAACCCTTACGCCTCACTTTCCTGCATATATTATAATTTTTTACTTCAGGCTTGCTGAATACCAACTATAAGTGTACTCAACCTTGCTTTTAATTATTACAGGTACATGTACGTATAGGGCACTACAATTCCTTACCTCCATGGAATGAGTTATAATACTCTCTCCGCTAAGGCAAAGGTAGTTACTCTTTTTTTGCTGCGCCTTTTATTGCTTCAGATTCTAAACCTGTGTAAAATCTATATCAGCGTACTGATCTGATACATGTGATTAAAGGAATTCCAAAGGAAGGTCCCCACAGTATGTGCATGTGGAAGTCAATTTGCCCAGTCTTCAATGATGTTCATATGGGTAAGTGTGCGCGTGTTGTGAGTGTCTCTGTTCTATTGTGTAATTCGCAAAAAAGAAACTAATATATAGGAGCAAGCAAGATCAATGTGTCCTATAACTTCCCCAATGACTTCTTTCTTGGGACTGAGAGTACGTACATACAAAATACTAATCTTACAGGCTAGCGATTCTTTTATACACTATCTTGGTAGTCTCTATGTTAATGGTCACAAGATGCATTAGAAAAAAAATAAAATCTAAAAATTATCACAAACATTGAAATATCCTTCGTCAATTTGGTAGAATGTAATCATCACAATGATAATAACTATTTGATATATATATATATTTTATAAAAAATATCCACTTCTCTCGTGTTCATCTAAATTACCAACCTATACCAAAAAATAATAATCTAAAGCAACTTTCTAAATTTTCTATCTAAATTATCCACATATACACATATTAATAATAACATAATATCTAAATCAGCATCTAAATTAACTACATATGTTATTATAAAAATTCCAAATATACCAATACATAATTCTGCCAGTTGTTGATATAGAAAATAATATATATAAATGATATGCGTTACCATGTAGACCATGTATATATGTATGTAAGAAGCAAATGAACAATGTTTTCCATATAACACAGCTCAAATTAAGAGTTCAATTAACCAATTGTCAAACACATAGGCAGGAGCAATGCAAAGTGAAAATAAGCTATATATGAATGTGGAGAAATTTGCATGGCATGCATCATTGATAACCGGAGTCTATCACAATAGGATTAAGATATTTAAGTATGTGTATACCTATATAAGTTTCGTTTCAGAATATTTAGTTAATTAAAGATTTAGCTTTATGATAATTTTGATTACTAGCTACGAGCTATAATTTTTGATATCTTCTAATACCTATACCTTTCAATTGCTAGTTCATACAGAAGAAGCACTAGTTGTTGTGGACTACTATAGAGAGTCTAATTTATTAGTGTCACATCAATTTGGTATCAAATTGTTCGAATATACAGATATGTTGCTTGGATTAAATGCTGAGATTAGGTGAGGCTAACCTGTGATGATACTTATGGCTTAGAAAGAGGATAACGAAAGGCAGGGCCCCAGGATTAGCTGGCCCGAAAAAGAGCCCACGATGGCGATAAACAAATTGATATCTTGTAGATCCTCACGGGGTTGTATCTGGTGAGAGATAAAAAACGATACCGTGATATGCATCGAGTATCGTGCATCGTCAGAAGAAGGCTTTGATCAATGGCTGACAGGCTGAGTGGAGTGCAACCACGTATATGTTGTGACAAGAAACGAATCAAAATCTCACGGCCATAAACGCTCACGTCTGTGTAGCTAATTAATTTGACTGTTTAGACCACCTACAGTAGGCTTGACACTCTCAATCGAGACTACCACTACCACCTGCTGTCCTGCTCAGGCTCAAGAAACAACGAGCTGCCATGCGTTGCCTCTGATGAAGCTAAGAGTGTGTGCAGAAGAAGCAAATATTTTGTCGGCAGAGGACCAGACACCAGACACTGATAATGATCACCATCTATGGTTCTTTTATTTTGTATAAGCAGCACTGCCATGTGATGAGCCTAGCTAGACACTAATTAACACAGTGCCGAACCAGCAGCCCAGCACCAACCTCCTTTCAGGGCTAGCTCAATCCATCCATCACCCTCGCGACAGGAACGACACGCTGAAAGCAAAGAGTAGAGACCCCGTGCAGCCGTGCAGGTCCACAACTCCACAAGACCAATGCTCCTGCGGAGCGCTCCTCGGTCTGCCGGTCTAGGTCGTCACCAGTGCCGCGACATCGTGGAGATGGATTTCGTTCCGCTCCGCTGCGCGCGCGAGGCCATATATGGCCATCAGTCATCAGACAACGCATGTTGCGTGCACCGTTCCGCGCACGCAACGCATCAACGACGACTTCCTCCGACGACTACGGTGTCTGCGCAGCACAGCAGCTCGCAGCAGCTCAGACGAGAGACACAGGCATGCACGTACTCCACAGTTCGTGCACCTCGCTCGCCACGACACTCTGTCGCTCCACTGCTGGTCCGTGATCCGACGAGGACGAACACGGATATCTACGTGTATTATCCGTGATAGATCCATGTTGTCCCCGCACGTCTTGCGTGCTCGCCGAGAATCTCGTATCCGGAACGTGTTAGGACAGTAGGTGTCGCCGCGCTCGAACAGATGAGGCCGGCCATGCCATGGTGCCCGTCCCATTCCGCGACGCCCCAAACCCAAACCAGATGGATCCGCCCGGCGCGCGGCCGGGGCCGACGCGGCACGCTCCGCGTCACACGATCTCATATCTCCGGCGCGAGGAATATGCTTTGCGCGCCAGATACCGCCCGAGCCGAGAGTATATAGACGACACGAGGGCCGCAGCGTGTTCGCTCGTCACAAGCAGCTAGCTCACCACCACCCGGCCTTTAGCATCTCTATAGACTCTAGCTACTGGTATATGCGCCGAGAGCGTCGCTAGCTACGTCCTTTGCTGATCGCGCGGATCGTTGACATATGGCTCTGGGAGCGGAGATGGCGCGGCCGTTCCCGGCGGCGGCGGGCGGCGGCGGCGACGAGGAGGTCTCGGCGGCCCGGGCGGCGGCGTCGTCGGCGTTCCTCGCCGCGGAGACGACGGACCGGGCGGTGGACCCGGTGATCTGGGGCGACGAGAAGCGGATGAAGCGGGAGCTCGTGGCGTGGGCCAAGGCCGTGGCGTCCATGGCGGCGGCCGGCAACAACACCTCCTCCCCCTCCAAGCCGTCGACACATCGTCGCCGCGGCCGTGTATGAGACGCAGGCGATAGTGTGTACAGTACGTCTTTATACATAGATCCTTTTGATGGATCGGCTAGCTTGTACATAGATCGATCAATGAGCTGAGCCTTCCGCTGATTCGGTGCTTGGTCACGGGTATCTTCACTTCAGATATCAGAGCTTACAAAGTATGCAGAGCATGCATAAAGCAAGAAAACTGGCCGATTCTGCTGGGGCAGTCTCTAGAGAAAAAGCTACTGATGCATATTTGTATGACAAACAGTTCCCCTCGAATTCTCGATTCCTTGTTCCCTCTCAATTCATTTGACAACATTTCTTGTCGTAGTTGTTGTGCATATGCTGATTCAGAGAGTAATTGGACTTCTTGAAGTACCGTATGGTATAGGATGATAATGGCAAATGTGCAATGTAGTTTTTCTCCCAATTGCAAGCAGGGCTAGTTGTATAGATACCATTACAACTATTGAGTGGCATTGAAGAAATGTACATCAAACTAACCTTTTTCTAATCTACTCCCTCCGTTCCAAAATAAGTCATTCCAACTTTCTCGAAGAGTCAAACTATTTTATTTTTGACCAAAATTATAGCGATGACTTCAAATATTTATGATACCGAACGACAGTTATACTATGAAAATATATCTAATGAAGAATCTAATGGTACTTAATTGATATCATAAATGTTACTACTTTATTGTATAAATTTGGTCAAAGTTGAGAAAGTTTGACTCTCCAAAAAAATTGGAATGACTTATATTTAGAAACGGAGGGAGTATTATCATATCATTAACATCGGGTAAGTGTTCACTCTTCATAGCTGGTTTACATACAATATGTCAATAGTACAACATGCAAGGTATCTCAGAATTTGTATTTTCTGAACACAATGGAGAGCAGCGTGTCCCTCCCTTAATAGAAGGATATAAAAAGGACCTTTCATTGCAATAACTCATGATGAACTCATGTGCAGTGGCAGAGCGTGAACCAGCCTACAGAGGTGGCAATTCTTCAGGTTTTAACTAGCACTAGAACATGAGGCGCGCTATGCGCGCACTGTCATGAGCTAAATAATATTTAAAGAATATATGTTAGTATAAACTTATGTCATGTTTAAGAACAATAGAAATAAATACAACAATTCAATAATTCCACATGCAGGGAATGGAACATTATTATTGTACAACTTCAGTTGAAACAAAGTATATGGAATCAGGAAGAATTTACACGTGAACAAAAGAAAATTCCAATAATATGATTACACCACCTGCCATGAGCAATGACATCAGAGCATCAATTAGCACCATGATTTTACTTCCAAGAGAACAGAACGACAGTGATATGTGTGACATAAACCTTAACACTAAATACTCAAAGAAGGGAATATTTATGATAAAGCAATAGGCATAGCGAAAATAGTATGTTCTAATCAAATCACATCATAATATCTTTCTGTTGAGTGATAAATACATATAAAACTGCTATCACAATTCCATGTACGGGAAGCCAGACGGGTTATGTTCATTATCACTGAAACTGAAGGAGGCATGAGCATGACCCTTATTATGCATCATGGATGACAAGTATTCTTTCTGTACTCATCAGTCTCAAGTTGGAAACAATTAGTCCCAACAGGAGACCAAAACAAATAGTAAAAATATCAATTTGTAAGAATTAGTAATAGCAACGGACAGACAGCTATAGTACAACAAACAAATAGGTAGAGTGCCTTGTCATATCCCATTAGTTGGCTCTTAACATTATCGTTTGTTGTGAGAAGCCAAATTCGAGATTTTACAAAACAAAATTCAGCATGCTGCCTATTTCACTGAAACAGTGGCAGGCAAGGACCTCATTATCATCCTAAAACATGAGTAAGCTGAGTCCCAAATAAATGGAGCCTAGTAACTATCAATGATAGGAACAATATTCACCCAAGCCTACTTTTATCACACTTTAACTATGAAAAAACAGCCGTGCAGTGAATATATAAGGATAGAACCTTACAGGTATTTTGTCAGAAATAATGCTCCGGTCAGATTAAGTACAGACTGCTGCTTCTCTGTACATAATTAAGAACATGTTGGAAATTAGAGCCTATAACTGTTATCTACTTCTTAAGGAGAAGAAAATCTATAATCAATCTTTGATAACTGAACCATGTGATTGGCAGCAACGATAAGATATGCAGTTACTCATATTGCATAAACATAATAGCATAAGTGCATAAGCAAACCATTCTCAGTACACAATGGCGTTCGTTAATCATTTGGTATTCATTGTACTAAACCTCAACTTCTCTAATATGGCCATGCACACAAATTTTGCTGGCAAAACAACAATTCTGGTGTAAACAAACAAGGACGCTATACCTGTTGCTTGGGGAACCCTTTGCACTCCCCATAAACAAGAGCATACTCAAGCAACTCATCCCTCTCAATCATCGTTAGGAACTCCTCCTTGGTGATGAAGTAATAGTCTTTCCCATCAATTTCACCTGGACGCTTGGCCCTGGTTGTTGCTGTCACGACAAAATGCATCCCTTCCCTCTCCGCTTGGAGCCTCTGGAGAGAAACCCAGCCTCCATGGTAAGTGCTTTTACTCAATATGAAAAGCACAGAAATAATGCTTCCGATCAGATTTTTTGTACATAATTAAGACCATGTTGGAAATTAGAGCCTTTAACTGTTATCTACTTCTTAAGGAGAAGAAAATCTATAATCAATCTTTGATAACTGAACCATATGATTGGCAGCAACGATAAGATATCCAGTTACTCATATTGCATAAACATAATATCATAAGTGCATAAGCAAACCATTCTCAGTACACAATGGCATCCTATCCTATTAATATAATTTGAAGACTACAATTTTGAAAGGCAAAAGCTAAATCGTACTGAATTGCATTCACATAAGAACAGAGCATGTGTAGCATAGCATTAGGATGTAATCAGATATGGAGAATCAAGCAGTCTGTTTCATATTAGAAAAAAGGTTTCATGCAGAATGAAAGCCGATAAAAAAACAACAAAGGTTTCATGCAGATAGTCCGTTGGAAATAAGATATCACCAATTTTCCATAAACGTGTCACCAAAAGGTGATACATAAATGAACAAAGATACGTTGATAGAAATTTTTGACACTGGAAGTAGAGAATTCATGTTTGAGATTTCTTTTTCAGGTATAAGAATTAGAGGGTTCTACATCTCCTACACAAGTATAAAATAGTTAATTGAAAATACTAATAATCTCAGGCCATTGATATGAAACCTTCCTATCTGTTGATATGCATCTCATCAATGTGTTTTATCTGCACCTTGCAACAAAAAGTGTTTTATCTGCTCTTGTGAAACCTTTACCAAGGCAAAAGCTTACCTGGATGCCCCACCAAGGACAGGTAAACACATGTAAAACACTTGTAAACAAAACCTAACAACCTATTTGTGATTATATAGAGGCTCTTGAACACCAAAAGAGTAAACAAACTACAGAGCCATGGGAATATCCGGAACCTCTCCGTCAAAATCAACAAATCAACTACGTGAATCAGCATTTATTTATAAAGCTAAACAAAGCTTATTTGTTGTCAATGCAAAATATCATTGCTACCCCTTTCTCCAGTTTCCATGATTCTTAGTAGGATTGCTAAGTCAGTAAATAAAAAAGAAAGAAATGTGTAACCCGCACTCTGCGGCCTAGCTACACAGACAAGGGGGAACACTGCTATTTACACAGTTCATGGTGAGACACAGAGCAGCCTAACAAGCAGAAGGAGCAAGACTGTTTCACCTGGAAGAGGATGTAGCAGCTTGGTGAAGGTCTTGCTGATTGCTGGCGACGCCGCTGGTGAGGAGGTGGGGCATGGAATCAAGCTGCGGCTGCTGGTGCTGCAGCTCCATCTGCGCCCGAGATGAGATGTAAAATTGGGCGATTTTGCACGCAGTAAAATAACATTAGGTAACTAAATATCACACAGAGTCTTGAAAGAAGAAAATGGCCTAACGCTGAACATGAGGAAGACTTGCCTGCGCCAACCTGCAAAGATGACATTCAGAGCTTGTCCTGAAGAAGACATTCGGAGCTTGTCCTGAAAAAGAATCAGTAAAAACATCAGAATCAAACGAAGTGAGCCCAAGTGGACTGATGAAAATGGTACTTCTAATAGATTAATTTTTTAGTAGCTTTGCCAGTACACACACTTCTAATAATGGTTACTTCAGTTCACTGATTATTCAGAGTTTCAGAGGTACCACCTCTACAAACCGCGCACATAATTGCCAGCAATATGAAACAGATGGCAGATTGGCGATGCTCAAACCCACATCACGCATGCCACCACTAACAGAATCAGCCAACAAAATAGTACCAATGGGCCATCATTTAAAACGGACATTTCATTTAACTGCATTTCACATCTTGTGATCTTACCATGAGCTAGCACAACATACAAATTTTAGCAAACTGTTTTTTTTTCAAACCCAAATCAGAGAGTATCCAATACCAGAATGATGGAAATCTCCTCTCCGGTCTGCAGTGCACAAACACACCTGCAAGCAAGAACAACAGCAAAGTTAGCACATTTCTCCCTAAAAATACAACAAAAGAGTTTCTTTTTTTTAATTTAGAATGAATCACTGAGCTTGCTAGTTCCTCTTGAAATCGAAAACTAAACACCAGCATATTGCATACCTCATGCAGGTGAGGGCACATTAAAAAATCCATAACCATATACGCCCAGACTGTATGGATTATCGATCTATCTAGAAAAAAATGGAAGGGAGGAGCAAGTCTTACAGCTCCTGTCGATGGTGAGGGAGGCAGCGGCGCGGAGGGAGAGGGTGGGCGGCGGCACAAAATCCAGCGTCCCAGCATGAATTAACTATAACAAGGCACGTAAGCATCCACAGCTTGAGGTGGCTGTTGCGCTCCCCAGTTCTCACTGGTTCGCGCAGCTTGGAGCTCCCTCCCCATTATTTATTGGAGCTCCCCATGGCGGCAGCCATGGTGAAGGCGCGTGCAGCGGCAACAAAGAAGGGCCAAAACTTCTAGGAAGGAAGTGGAAGCTCACCAAGCGCTAAGTGAACGAAGGCGACCTCAGGTGCTTGCAGCTCGATGTAGAAACGGGAGACGACGCTGGCTGGTGCATTTCATCGAGTAGCTCGAGGGCGATAGTCTGATGGCGCTTGGCAGGCGCTGTTTTGCCGATTCCCGGCGAGCTGATGGTCGGGACTGGGCGAGGAGGTGACGGAGAGGTCGAGCAGGAGGTGGAGGAGCTGTGGGCGACGTTGATTTGGTTTTGGTGGAGCAGGGACGACGAATCGGTCGGGCGGGCGAGCTCTACTCGTGCTCGGTTTGGCCTCTGGACAGAGGAAGAAGAAAGAGAGGGAGATAAGGCCGGCGGCCTGGGAGAGGATAAGGCCGGGCGAGCAGCGAGCCAGGATGGCGAGGAGCAGTGGAGAGGACGAGCGAGGACGGCAAGCTGCAGTGAGGGGCTCAGGCGAGGCGGCGGTGGCACGGCCGTCAGCAGCATGGCGCGCGACATGGGCTCGCGGAGCAAGTGGCGAGGGTGAGGTGGAGGCGCTAGCACGTGGAGGGGTAGTTGGAGACGGGACATCCATGAACTGTGGCTGATGCGCGCCTAGACGCGGCGAGGAGGGGCCAGGCATGGACGGCTGCTCAATTCCCTGTTTAGATGTTTCGCGAAATTTTTTTCGAGTACGTTCCCTCACATGCATGACATATTAAATGTAGTCGAAAAAAATAACTCATTATATGAATGGAGTGTACTTCGCGAGACGAATCTAATGAGCCTAGTTAGGTCGTGATTAGACAATAAATTGCTACAGTAAACATGTGCTAATGATGGATTAATTAGACTCATTAGGTTCGTCTTGCGATGAACTGACATAATCTGTAATTAGTTTTGTAATTAGTCTATATTTAATACTTCAAATGTGTGCCCGACATACTGTAAATTTTTTCGCGAAACATCTAAACGCGGCCTGCTCAGCTCGTTTTTTCGGCGTGGGCTTTGACGAAAGGGACAGCGTGACGACTGACGAGTCAACGCAGAGCTCGTTGCACCTGCTGCGCTCTGCGTGCTGTCGGGGAAAGGCGGAGCGGAGGCGCCAGGCGCGGGAGCAGCGGGAGCCGGCGCTGATCGCCACGTGGCCCGTGAAACGCGGAGAGGGCAGGAAATCCCACCTCCCTTTAAGAACCCCGATGTATAGAATGGCTTATACTTTGTGGGCTGAATTAGCTAACTGCTAACCAATAGGCTTAACGGACTACAATTTTTTGCATGGCGGGGGCCGGGGGGAGGGGGGGGACCCCTCTAGATCCTCCCCGAGAATGATAGTAACATTCCAAGAAGTGACCACCATATCACAAAAAATGAATTTGATAAAAAATAATGCCACTACAATTGAAATCCATGTCGCCACTAGCCACAACAAGAAACTTTTCATTTTAGGTCCACATAACACAGATCCCTCCACTCACACCATAACTCAACCCAGTGGCATCGCTTGCGCTATAACGGTGCAAGTTGCCACATAGATGTCCGAAATATCTATTGACCGATGATGCCAACCGATCGCTTGTAGTTCAGCTGGATCTTGCAATTTTTGCATATCGGGGACTTCAGCTCGAATGCAACAAATATATTAATTTGATCATGTGGTCATATTCCCTATGTCTAAAAATTCATTCTATGATTCAAAAATTCAACCCGTAGTTCTTGTCATTGTTACTCCATTTAGCATGGCATCTGAATGTGGCAGTCGATTTACAACAATATGGCTAATGAATACAAGGGGCAAGTAAGATCACTTCATGCATCTATTTCTAATCTGTCCTATAATTCGTCGTATGACTTGTTTTTTTAGAATGGAGGGGTACGTACAAAACATAGAAAATGACCATTAGTAATCTGGTTAGCTAGTATTTCTTTCATATACCTTATCTTACTATTACTAATTGGAGACTTTGTCGTATCCATGTTAATAGCCTCAAGATGCATTAGAAAAATAGATAATTTCTAAAACAATGCTCATAAAATAAGAAATATTTGACTGTCATTTTGGTAGAATATAATCATCCTGATAATAGTAGATTATTTTGTTATCTTTAAATTTACCTACTTTTTCCAATAAAACATACATAAACTAACACTGCAATCTTCATCTAAATTATCTATATATGTCATTATGAAAAGTAATTTAAAACAACCATCTAAATTACCCACATATGCAATTATTAAAAATTACACAAAACCTAAAGCTACATCTAATAAATTAACTACATCTGTTATTAAAAAATCTAAAATATACCTATCATAATTCTGCCATTGTTAATATAAAAAAATACTAACTCATGGCATACATGCATCATATGTGTTACCATGTAGACCATGCATGTATACATGTATGTAAGAAGCGATGAGGATAATATTTTTCACCTTACATAACTCAAACTAAAAGGCTAATTAAATACTTGTTAAACACATATAGAGATGCGATGCAAAGTGAAAAAAAACAAACAAGTGATGTGGAAAAAGCGCATATAACAATTGCTGACTAAAGTCTATTTCAACAGGATTAAAGACAATTAATTATGTACATATATAAGTACTATTGTGTTAGAATATTTAATAAATTGAAGATTTAACTATACAATTTTTATTATTATCTATGAGCATTAATTTTAACAGTCATATCTTTCGAAATTGCTAGCCCACACGGGACACATCGCCAATGGTATCAAATTGCTCGAATATACGGATCTGTTACTTAGCGCCGTCGTTGATCATTGAATGCTGAGATAATTAGGTGATGTTAACCTGTGGTGATACTAGAGGTTTAGGAAAAGGATAATGAGAGGTGGGGCCAGGATTACCTGGCCCGAAAAGGATCCTACGCTGAGCAGAAGTGGCGATAAGCAAACTGATATCTCGCAGATCCTGTTGTATCTGGTGTAGGAAGACAAAGAAAACGACACTGTTGAAAGATTGTGCATCATCAGAAGACGGCTGGTCGATGAATGGTTCACTAAATTACTTAACCAGGTATCCTGACATAAATGAATCGAAACCACACTCGTAGACGTTCACGTCTGTCCAGTCAATTTGATTATTTAGACCGCCTACAGCGACACTGTTTAGGAAACTCCTCATTATTGCTTAATATAGTTGTTACTCTATCATTCCTCGTTTCACAAAAGAAAAAAAATGTGTTGATACTCCTGTTCGAGATACTGCCGCCTGCTCAAGCTCAACAGCAGCAAGCAGCACCTAGAGCTGCTTGCGTCGCCTCTAAGGAAGCTCTAGAATCTTCATGTCAAGCAAATGAAGCAGAGATTTCACTCGCGTCCCCCGCGTCGTCCCCAAGGGGCGACTCGGGAGGAACCGCCGCCGCCGCCCTACAGCCTGCCTCCTGCCCTTCCAACCCCGCGCCGCCGCCGGAGAGATGCGCCGGAAGCCCGCGCGCTCAAGGAAGGTGGCGGCCGAGCTGTTTTTTTTCCCAATTTCCTTCTCCTCAGACCCATCTTCAGCCGGCGTCAGATCTAGATCTCGTGTACTTGATCGGGGCTGAAGATGCGCACCGTCTTCGTCCGGCTTCCCTTCTCCCTGCCATCAGCGCAGCGCTGGGCCTGGCTCGGGGGTGGGCGGCGGCGGAGGTAGGCTCTGCCCGTACTCCATCTCCGGCGAGACTCGGCGGCGGCCACAGCCAGACGGAGGCTTCGGCGGGGGCGGTCGTCCTTCGTCGGGATCTGCTCGAGACGGACGAAGGACGCCGACGTGGCTAAGTCTCGCCCAGCCCACTCTTTCGACGTCTGGTGGCGGCGGCAGGGGCGAGCTGGGGCGGCATCTGGCGTCGCCCACTTTCCCCTCCTCCATGGATCTGAGGTACCTCTGCCTATTCGTTTGAGCGCCATGCTGCGTGTAGTGCTGGAAGTTGGAGACCCGGCCGGTGGCAGAGCCTAAGCGCCTGGTACGAACTTGGGTGTCTGATACCGGCGGTGGCGCAACAGTGTAGACATGGATGGGTGTTCGTCAGGGTCTAAAGGTTCTCGGGCAAAAGCTTTGCGCGGTTTTTGACCGTCGCCAGCGATGGCGGTGCTGTGGTGCATCGTTCTCCTTCTCGAAGGCATTGCTGTGAGGACCACGACATCCAGGGAATTCTCCAGGTGAAAGCTAATGAACCAATGGTTCGAGTGGCAACAACATCTTCGGTGCTCTACTGCAGGGGTGGTGCTACTTTGGAGTCCTTGGGATGGCGATAGGGGTGCTTTGTGTACTCGACGATGGCCAAGTCGTGTTATTGCTTTTGAATAAGGAGTGTTGGTGTTCGTGTTTGGAGATCGACTCAGTGCGGTATCTACGTGACTAGCAACAAGAGGTGTTCAGCGGTCAAGACATGGGTGAAGCGAAGTCTCAGAAGAAGCTCGAAGCTTAGTCTCTGCTTTCTTTCTTAGCTTCTTTCCTTCTTTTTTTTCCTCAGTGTGAGGTCTTGGAGTCTATGTGCTCATGTACTTTCTGGCTATGTGGCCAGTTTTCTTGGCTGTAAGCGCTCCCATGGAGTGACGGAGGCTGGTTTTTCCATAATCTAAAAAAGAAGCAGAGATTTCGTTACCAACGTACACTGATCTCCATCTTAGTGTCTTTCTATTTTAATTAAGCAATGTCATGCGATGACTGATGACCCTTGCTAGCCGCTAATAGCAGTAGTTGCCGGACCCCTTTCACGTCTTAATCGTCCGTCATCCATCACCCTCACGGCAGGAACTACACGCTCAAAGCAAAGACCCCGTGGCAGCGCATGCCCACAAGAAGTCCACAACTCTCAATATGCTCCTGTGGAGCTCCTTGGTCTGCCGGTCTCTCACCAGCAGCGGCGCGGGCTCCATGTGCTCTCCCGCTGTAATTCGGAGCTGGATTTGATTCGCCGCCCCCATCCGACGAAGATGTCAGCGTAGCAGCGGCTCACAGGAGACACGGGCACGTATACTGCACTGTGCGCACACGTCGCTCGCCACGATAATGTGCTCTACCCAACAAGCAAGAACGGATATATCTACGGCTTTATCCGTGTGATCCTTGTCCGGCCCGGCACGTTTGCTTTTCGGGCGTGCCTCGCCGAGAGGATCGTATCCCTATTCCCTATCTGAAACACGTGCCCGTCCCATTCCTCGCGCGGGATCGGAGTCAAAACGCCGGGCCGCGACGCCCCAACCAGATCGATCCGGCCAAGCGCGCGCGCCCGGCGGGCAGACACACGCGCGGGCGCGGCCCGGTCGCGTCACACGATCCCCCCTGGCGCGAGGAGAATATGCGCGCCAGATATTACGCGAGCGAGAGGTCGCGAGCCACGCTTGGCGCCTGCGCGGTGCGCGCCCGTGCCCGTGTATAAAAGACAACACGAGGCCGCGGAGAGTTCCTCACTTCCAGACTTGCTCGTGCCAGTACCCTCGCCCCTCCCAGTCCCCACAGGCCACAAGCCCGTAACCACTCGGCACTCAGCCAAGCGCGCGCAGAGACCAACAAGACGTCAAGACGGAGGCCGCAGACCGATCGATCGTCGGCAGGAGTCGTGGTGCTCGCGCGGACCAATCGGCGACATGGCTTTGGGAACGGAGATGGCGCGGCCGTTCTCGGCCGCTGGCCGCGACGACGGCGCCTCGGCCCAGGCGGCGGCCACTGTGTTCCTCGCCGTGGAGACGACGGACCGGCCGGTGGACCCGGCGATGTGGAGCGACGAGAAGCAGATGAAGCGGGAGCTCGTGGCGTGGGCCAAGGCCGTGGCGGCGTCCATGGCCGCCGCCAAGAACGCCTCCTCCTCCGTGGCTCCACCCCACCGTCGCCGTGTCTGTCCATGAGATCGAAGCTGGCGATAGTGTGTTGTACGTGCAGTTCCTTGATGGATCGGCCGGCTTGTAGATAGATCCATCGATCAACGAGCCTTCTCTCCGAATTCGGTGCAAATTGTCATCTGAATCTTCACTACTTGAGCTCAAAAAGTATGCAGAGCACAAAAAACTGCCGATGATCTGGTGGGCAGTCTCGAGAGAAGAACTACTTCAGGAAGATGACGGGGCTTGCTTAATTTTGTCCTCGATTCTTCTTCCCCTTTAATTCATTTGACAACATTTCTTGTCATACTTGTTTTCCGTATATATATGCCGATTCTCGAAGTAAAGGAGCTAGCTCTTCATGTACCGCGTATTGTATCACGTGGCGGCGTGGTGTGGGCTTGCAATATTATATCATTAACAATGTGTAAGTATTCGCTTTTCATGCTTCTATAGTTTACAGAAAATGTCTGAATGGTACCAGACCCGTCACGCCATCTCTAAATTTGTAATTTCCGATGAACACAATGGAGAGCTTGAAGAGCATGATGGTAACACTTCAAGAAGTGCTACATAAATTCCTTTGTTTCGCCCTTTTCCAAAATTAAGAGAAAATCATTAATTTGCGAAACAAATGTCATGAAAAGTGACAATATATATTTGCTTGCAACCACATCAAGAGGTTGCTACCAAATAAAGGGGGGAAAGATAAAGGAAATAGAAAAGTAATTAGCCGCCCGATTCACTTGCTATTGAACGAGTGCTGAGTGTTGTGCCGCCATCGCGCAACGTTAACTCTCTTTCACCATAGGACCGTACTACAGTCTACAACACAGATCCCTCCACCCTCACCGTGATTTGATCTTGTTGGGTAATCCTCCTCATGATGGTGGGCAACGAGGAGAGTAAATACTCCTAGTGAGCAGCCCCACATGTAAGGGAAATGAAGCCTAAGGTGTGGACCAGCCTTGGGTGACTTTTGCACCAAGTGTGCAGCCTTCTAGTTGAAGGGAAAAGCCTCCGGAAACAGAGTAAGAGAGAGCCACGAAAATTTCAGGATAAGCCTCTACACAAGGAGAAGAGAAGAGAGGGAGAAGAAGGGAGATTGGAGAGGAAAACTTGCAAGAGAGCAAGAAGGCCGGATTCGTCCTCAAGGTTGTGAAGGTTCAGATCCACATCCTTGGTGCCTCCAATCTGTTGTTCCACCATTATTGGTGAGGTCCTCCCATACTCGAGCTCGTAGCCACCAAATCTTGTTGTTGCTGTCCAAGATTGTGAAATCTTGATGTATGAGAGCCTCTAGTGCTATCTAGAGAAGAACTTGTTGTAATCCCTACAAGCATATAGTGGAAGAAGATTTGACTGGCTTGGTCCCGTGGTTTTTCTCCAAATTTGGGGTTTCCACGTTAAATTTGGTGTCTCTTTGGTTAATGCGTTCTTGCTGCAATTTTCTCGATTATATGTGTGATGCATATGTTGCCTTTCGTGAATAGATTGACATCTTGGGTCTAATTCCGCTGTGCCACTAACCTGCTGCGTTAGTGCGGTTTTCCCAACAGATCTTGTCAGCGTTGCGGGTGCTGCCACATTCAAGGTTTTTTTTACCGCGGTTTTCTTGGTTTTTTTGGGGCGGCTAACCGGTCCGGTAAACCGGTCAAACCGGCCGGTTAACCAGTAGGAACGGTTTGGTAGGGTCGGTTTTGAGCGGTAACCGGCCCTATTTAGCTACCGGACCGGACCGGTTTGACCGGTAACCGGTCAAACCGGACCGGTTCCCAACAGTAAAAAAAACCCTGGCCACGTCACTCACGGGTGAAATCTCAGTTGTTCAACGCCGAGTGACGACTGATAGTTGTGAGTTTTCTAGTCTCTTGCAATCTTTACACATTGGGGGCGTCATCGTAGTTTACTGTTGTGACTTGACATATGGAATGAAAGGCGGCCTTCAGCTAGATTGCGACAGAGATATTTGCTTGTACTTTGTACAGAATAGGGCTGGTACTAATCTGGCAGGCTAGCGGTTCTTTCATGTCTTATCTCTCACAAGATTGTGTAAACAAATCCTAAAATTCTCACAGAAATAAAAATATCCGGCCATCAATTTGGTAGGTTCCAATCATGTAAGAATAACTATTTGAGCTATTATGCTTTTAATACAAGTTTGCAAGAAGCGATGATAATAATGGTTTCTATGTTACATACCTCAAACTAAGAGTTCAAAACACTTGTCAAATATGTATGGAGGTACAATGCAAAGTGGAAAGAAACTATGAATATTAAGAAAAGTGTATAGTAGTAGCTAAATAAAACTATCATTATATGATGAAAATAAGTATGTACATATTTATATGAGTTTTGCATTAAAATATTTTAACAAATTAAAGAAAGAGCAAGTTAAACGATTTTGATTATTAGCCACAGACTCTAAGTTTTTCAAATATTTTTAATACCTACGTTTTAAAAAATTGTTAGCCCATGTGAAGCGCAATTTGAAGATTACGATAGTATTTATACGTGTCACGTCATCAGTGGTATGAAATTGCTTGAATATACGATATGTTACTTAGTGCCATCCTTGATCGTGTTGAATTCTGTGCATTGATTAGGTGATGTTATCCCGTGATGATACTGGTGGTTTAGAAAGAGGATAATGAAATGTTGGGCCCCAGGATTAGCTGGTCCAAAAAAGAGCCTGTGAGCTGAAGTGTCGATAAACAAATTGATATCTTGATCCTGAGGGGTTGTATCTGGTGTAGTAGGAGGAGAAAGAAATGATACGTGACAGGATGGGGGCATGCATTGTGCATCGTCAGAAGAAGGCTGTTGATCATATATACTAGTCAGATTAGCACGCTACGGCGCTACTATAAAATTTTTATGTTCTGAAATGTTAATAAAATAACATATATTGCTTGTATTGTGTTAGTAGTAACATTGTATTGATTATTAAATCAAGAAATCAATTAAAATAATTAAAAGTTTAATTGATCAGTATTAGAATATAAATTCATCCTTATACCTTACATCATTGGTTATTTGAGTCTGAGCGCCATACAATAATTTTCGTGATTGAGAATTTGATAATTATTAGGCATTTATGTTGTATTGGTTCTTTAAGCACGATATAATATTTTTCAAAAATTGTAAGTCCTGTTTTGCAAAAAAAATGGTGGGCCCCACATATAGTGGTCCGTGGGTCCCACGTACGGGTATGCGGGTCACGTGGGCCCCACACACGCGTGTCACGTGGGTCCCACGCATGGTGGGTCCCGTGGGACCCATGAATAGTAGCACCTAGCCTAGGATTGCTCCAATTCTTGGAGCTTTAATATATGGGTCCCACGTACGGGTATGCGGGTCACGTGGGCCCCACACACGCGTGTCACGTGGGTCCCACGCATGGTGGGTCCCGTGGGACCCATGAATAGTAGCACCTAGCCTAGGATTGCTCCAATTCTTGGAGCTTTAATATATAGGAATAGATATCGGTGACCATTGAGTGAAACCACATATCATGACATGAAATGGTCGATTCACAACCGTAAACATATTCACGCCTGTCCAGTTAATTGATGGTAATTGGTAAGCACCAATGGCGACACCGGCTACTTTGCAATCTGCATGCATCCCTCTAGTGCTGTTGAAACTCTAATACGAGATTACAGTGCCACCGCGCTGCTCGAGCTCAACAAGCAACACCTGGAGCTGCCTGCTGCGTCGCCTATAATAATGAAGCTCATAATAAGAATAATCTTGCGGTTATATATGCACAAATGGCAAAGATTTTGTCATCACAATTCACAATCAAGACACCGATCTCCATCCAGGGTCCTCTAGCTTAGCCACTAACAATGCGGAACCAGCACCATGCATACTTAATTAACCTACCCCTTTCACGGCTCATCAATCCATCCATCACCCTCTCGACAGGATCAACCACGCACGCTGCCTGAAAGTGAAGACCCCGTGCAGGTCCACAACTCCATATGCTCTTGTAGCTAGCCTTGTATAGTCCCGTGGAGCTCCTCGGCCTGCCTGTCACCGGTGCGCGCGGCATGTGTGGTCCCGTGGCAAGTGGCATCACACTGGACGTACATATACAGGCACGTACTGTGCAAGTGTGTACGTACAGTGAGCACACGTCGCTCGCCACGATACTCTGTCTGTTTTTCCATGGACCCCTGATCCGATCCGACAAGAACGGATACGTATACAGGTTATCGGAAATCAACACCAGAATGGTGGCGCTAGGTGAAAATGAGCACATGAGTTTTTTTACTGTTAGCAAATAATGCGTAAACAAGATCGAACACGAGACACAGATTTAACGTGGAAAACCCTTGCGGGAAAAAACCACGGGCGCCAACCGGCGATCTTCACTATAATGAGAGAGTTACAACGCAGGGAATACAATGAGTCGTCTTCTCATCCCTTGCGGCTTACAAGATGTAGATATGGGTGGACTAAACTGACTGCAGTCAAATACGGAAACAAATCCGCTAAACATACAACCCGAACCGTGGGCCCTCCAGGCGTCCCCACAAGACACACGTTATAATTCGGATCATATCCAACAAACTCCACCTTGAGACGAATTCCATCTTGTAGCAAATGAAGTATCAACAATGAACTCACTTCAATAATAATTGATCACCGACGCCGAAAGTCACTAGGACTTCAAACTTTAATACCAACTAAGCGTGAGCATAGCTCAAACTTAGCTGTAGGAACAGGCTTAGTCATCATATCAGCGGGATTGTCATGAGTACTTATCTTGCATACCTTAACTTCACCTTGAGCAATAACGTCTCGAATAAAATGATATCTCACAGCAATGTGCTTTGTTCTTTCATGAAACATCTGATCTTTAGTGAGACAAATAGCACTTTGGCTATCACAATGTATAGTAGTGCAAGAAGAAACCCCGCAAAGTTCAGAGTATAAACCTCTCAACCAAATAGCTTCCTTACAAGAATCAGAAACAGCCATATACTCAGCTTCAGTAGTGGACAAAGCAACAGTAGCCTGCAAACTTGCTTTCCAACTAACAGCACAACCACCAATGGTGAAAACATAACCTGTGAGAGACCTCCTCTTATCCAAATCACCAGCAAAATCAGAATCAACATAACCAACGAGTCCATCTCTAGATTTCCCAAACTGCAAACAAGCACTAGAAGTACCTCGAAGATATCTGAAAATCCACTGAACAGCTCTCCAATGCTCTTTGCCAGGATTAGCCATGTATCTACTGACAACACTCAATGCATGAGATAAATCAGGACGAGAACAAACCATGGCATACATAAGTGAACCAACTCCACTCGAATATGGGACTTTAGACATGTATTCGATTTCTTCATCTGACACTGGACATAAATCAGAGGATAATTTGAAATGTGCAGCTAATGGAGTACTCACTGGTTTTGCATCATGCATATTAAAACGACGAAGAACCTTTTCAATATAACCTCGCTGAGAGAGGTATAACATACCAGATTTTCTATCTCTGATAATTTCCATACCAAGAATTTTCTTAGCTGCACCCAAGTCCTTCATCTCAAATGCTTTACTCAATTGTGCCTTCAATTTCACTATTTCTGATTTATCTTTAGCAGCAATCAACATATCATCAACGTAAAGAAGCAAATAAATAGCTGAACCATTAACTGTCTTCAAATAAACACAGCTATCATAATCAGACCGCTTAAAACCATGAGAGAGCATAAACGAGTCAAATCTCTTATACCATTGCCTAGGAGATTGTTTCAAGCCATAAAGAGATTTCTTTAATCTACACACAAGGTTTTCTTTTCCAGGAACAATAAAACCTTCAGGTTGGTCCATATAAATGTCCTCTTCTAACTCCCCATGTAAGAACGCAGTTTTAACATCTAACTGCTCAAGCTCATAATCATGCATAGCAACAATACTCAAAAGAGTGCGAATAGAACTATGCTTCACAACTGGGGAAAAGACATCATTAAAATCAATACCTGGAATCTGGCTGTAGCCTTTAGCAACCAACCTTGCCTTATACCTTGCTGGCTCAACCGGAGAAATACCCTCCTTCATTTTGAAAATCCATTTGCAACGAACAGGCTTTTTATTCTTGGGCAATTTTACTAAATCCCAAGTACCATTCTTTTCAAGCGACTCCATCTCATCTTGCATAGCGGTCATCCAATTGTTAGAATCAGCAGAAGTAATAGCCTCAAAATAATTAGAAGGTTCTGCACCTTCAATCTCTTCTGCAACGCTTAAAGCATAAGCAATATTGCATTCTTCAATTAATCTTTTTCTTGGCTTAGAAACCCTTTTGGGCTTATCAGCTGCAATAGAATGTTGTGGAGGCTGCACAACTGGAGAAGAATGCTCAACAACAGAAGAATCATCAACAATTGGTAAATTATCATCAATAGGTGCTTCTTGTACAGCAACACTATCATTTTCTGATGTATGATCAGAATCAATAAAATGCTCCACCTGCACACTTGTTTTCTGCTGAACAGGAGCACTAGTAGATAGGTTGTCAGGCAACATAACAGATTCATTAAAGATAACATTCCTGCTAATCACAACCTTCTGAGTTTGTGGATTCCACAATTTATAACCTTTAACACCAGGTTGATAACCAAGAAAGATGCACTTAATAGCTCTAGGCTCTAATTTACCATTATCAACATGAGCATAAGCAGTACAGCCAAAAACTCTCAATTGCGAATAATCAGCAGGAGAACCAGACCATACCTCAATTGGAGTTTTCTTATCAATAGGAATGCTGGGTGAACGATTAACAAGATAGCAAGCAGTGGAAGCAGCTTCAGCCCAAAAACGTCTATTCAAGCCAGAATTAGACAACATGCAACGAGCCTTAGAGATGATAGTCCTGTTCATACGCTCGGCTACACCATTCTGTTGAGGTGTATAAGGAACGGTGTAATGCCTAACAATGCCTTCAGCTTTGCAATATGCTTTAAACTCGTGTGAACAGAATTCCATACCATTATCAGTACGAAGCTTTTTAACCTTCTTTTCAGTTTGGTTTTCAACCATAGTCTTCCACTCTTTAAATGCTGAAAATGCTTCTGATTTATCTTTCAAGAAATAAGGCCATACCTTTCTAGAATAATCATCAATAATGGTCAACATATAACGAGCACCACCAAGAGAAGGCTTGCGAGATGGTCCCCATAAATCAGAATGCACATAATCAAGCATACCTTTACTTGAATGAGTAGAGGTATTAAATTTCACCCTTTTGTGTTTGCCAAACACACAATGCTCACAGAAATTCAACTTGCTGATGCTATGCCCATCGAGAAGACCTCTCTTACTTAACACTGCCAAGCCAAGCTCACTCATATGCCCAAGACGCATATGCCAAAGATTAGTAGCATCAGAAGTAGATAATGAATTAGAAATTACAGCGGCATCACCTGTAATTGTAGTACCACGAAGACGGTACAAATTGGCAGATTTCAAATCACCTTTCATCACAATAAGAGAACCTTTTGACACTTTCAAAACTCCATCTCCACCGGAGTACTTGTACCCTTTGCCATCAAGAGTACTCAAAGAATTAAATTCTTGCTCATAGTTGGAATGTGTCTCACATTTGTCAAAGTTCTGATAATACCATCATGCATCTTAATCTGAACAGATCCAATGCCTATAATGTGATGTGATCTATCATCACCCATACGAACAGAACCACCTTGGACAGAATCATAAGTGATGAACCAATCTCTATTAATGCACATATGAAAGGAAGCAGCGGAATCAAGAATCCATTCATCACCACTATTTGCACATCCAGCAAAAGCAACAAGAACATCTCCACCATCTGAATTAACATTGGTGGCAGCAACAGAAGCATTACCTTCATCATCAGATTTACCTTTCGGTCTGTATGTGCCAGTTCTCTTTTCCTTGTTCTTCAATTTATAACACTCAGAAATAAAATGAGTGTCTTTCTTGCAATACTTGCAGAATTTGTCATCCTTGCCTCTAGACTTTGAACGGCCCCTGTAGCCATTCGAGCTCTTGCCTCTATAACCATTATTAGAATTCTTTTGTGTCCTGCCACGAACAGACAAAGCTTCTCCAGTGGAAGCGGAACCTTCAGAAGACACCATCAGTTTCATCTTCTCTTTGGCTTGCAATGCCTCATAAACATCATGGATGGTTAGAGAATCACGACTATATAGAATAGTATCTCTGAAGTTTGCAAAAGAACTAGGCAGTGAGCACAAAAGAATAAGACCCAAATCTTCATCATCATAAACTACCTCCATAGACTGTAGGTCAGCAACGATCTCCTTAAAGACCGAAAGATGGTTAAGGACAGAGCCACCTTCTTGCAACTTGTGCGTATATAACTTCATCTTCATATGCATCTTGCTTGTCAAATCTTTTGACATGCAAATTGACTCCAACTTGAGCCATAGAGCAGCTGCAGTTTTCTCCTGCAAAACCTCTTGCAAAATATTATTTGAGAGATGAAGATGAATATGAGACAAGGCCTTACGATCTTTTCTCCTCTCATCATCGGTCCAAGTCTTTGAATCCTTGTTCCCGAATTTCTCAAGCGCATCATCTAAATCAGCTTGCGCTAAAACAGCTCGCATCTTGACTTGCCATAGAGCGAACCTTGTATCTCGATCCAGCAGCGGAATATCATACTTCATAGAAGCCATTGAAAGAAAATAACCAGAAGAATATAATCTGCAGTAAATAAATCTAGGAGTAACCCTAGCAGAACCTGCAGCCTGTGTACACCTCCCGTGTACGAATAGCAAAGAGCTAAAAATCTTCTCTGGTAGATCTCTCGTGTGGACGTAGCAGAAGATCGGTGAATTTGATTCTTCACGCAGGAAACAGCGGCAAGCACTCCTTGGTCTTGATGCACGGCAACGGCAGTAAACAATCTGACACCGTCTTGACCCGTGTGCAGCAGCGGCAGGAAGTCTCTCCTCCGCCCTGGGACTTCGCGCAGAACAGCAGCAACAACAGCTTTGTAGATGCGACGGAAACGGCGAGTCCGCCTCCGGTTCGTTTTCGAACTCGGCGATTTCGCCAAGAAACGGAAAGATCAATTCCGTCAAGAAACACACGCCAGATCAGCGTGCAAAGACACGCTCGCCAGATCGACGAGACTTGCGCGGAGCAGATCGAAACCGCCGTAGCAGATCGACTTTGGCGGCGGCGATGAACAAGGGACTGAACCCTAAATTTTTTTTTACAATCTCGTGCCAAGCTCTTGATACCACTTGTTAGCAAATAATGCGTAAACAAGATCGAACACGAGACACAGATTTAACGTGGAAAACCCTTGCGGGAAAAAACCACGGGCGCCAACCGGCGATCTTCACTATAATGAGAGAGTTACATTTACCCCTTTTGTAATATCGCCCATGTAACAGTACGCTTGCTTCTCCTTCTTAAATGACATGGCAGTGCTCCTGCCTTTTTTTTAAAAAAAATATCCGTGAGCCGTGAGCGGCACGTTTGCTTTGCTTTTCGGTCGTCGGTTACCTCGCCGAGGCACGTTTGCTTTGCCGCTCGAGCAGGGGAGTCAGACGCCGGAGCACGACTCCCCAATTCGATCAACCAGATCGATCCCAGCGTCTGGTGGCCAGGCAGATGCGGCCTGCTCCGCGTTGCACGATCTCTCGTCTCCGGCGCGAGGAATATCCCCGGCCGTGCCAAATCCTCCGTCCCATAAAACAAGTCATTCTAAACGTTTCAAGACAGATTAACAAAAATGTAAAATGAATCTTGATTGCCCCTATCATTTAGCCAAATTTAGTGCTAATCCGACTGTCGCATGCCTACGTAAACATGCAAACCTGTCAAATCGGGTAAAACGACTTGTTTTTGGGACGAAATTTGAATCACAGAATGACTGGTTTTTTGGACGGAGGGAGTAGCTCACGACACGCAACCTCAGCCAATTGCCAATAGCGGCTACGTTCTTTGCTGTGGAGCACGCGGTGAGATAAGAAAAGTCAGAAGCGCGCAGACCCAAGTGCAGGACAGAGTCAGAGGCAGGCAGCTCGACCGATCGGCCGGTGGTCGGCAGGAGTTCGTTGGTGCCCTGACATGGCTCTGGGAGCGGAGATGGCGCGGCCGTTCCTGGCCGGGGTCGGCGGAGACGAGGAGGAGGCCTCAGCAACGGCGCGCGCGGCGACGGTGTTCCTAGCCGTGGAGTCGGACCGGGCGGTGGACTCGGTGATCCTGGAGCGACGAGAAGCAGATGAAGCGGGAGCTCGTGGCGTGGGCCAAGGCCGTGGCGGCGTCCCTGGCAGCCACCATGAACGCCTCCTCCTCTTCCACGGCTCCACGCCATCATCGTCGCCGTGGCCGTCCATGATGAGAAGCAGGCGTTGATCAGTGAGCCTTCAATTCTCCAATTCTGTGCATATGGTCACCGCTTAACCGGAATCTTCACTTCAGATGCCAGTGAGCTTTAAAATGTACGCAGAGTACGCAGAGAGCAGGAAAACTGTCGATTCTTGTGGGCAGTCTCCGGAGAAAACCTACTTCAGGAAGATGCAAATCTAGGATGAGGAGCTTACTTTGTCCACTGGGACAACAGTTTCCCTCAAATCCTCGATACAATTTGATTTGATAAAATTTCTTGTCGTAGTTGTTGCCCTTGTGCTGATTCTAGCTAGGAGAGTAAATGACTTCTTGATCGATGTACCTTATTGTATATAGGATGATAATGGCAAATGCACAATAATGTAATTTCTTTTACCGGGCAGTTGTACATATGCCTGTTAGAACTACTGAGTAACATTGAAGAAACATACATGAATACATCAAAAACAACCATTTGCAATCTCATTAACATCAGGTAATAAGATGCAAGGCTATCTCAGGCCTTTCGTTGCAATAAGTCGTGAACTCTTGTGGTTTATGAACTGAGCATGATAATAACACTTCAATGTTTCTTTCTTTCGTATTTTCCCAAATTAAGAGAAAAACATCAATATGCAAATCATCTCTCATGAAGCGACAATATTTGTAGCAACCACATCAAGAGATGGCCACTTAATGGAATAAAAGCAAAAGAAATAATAAAGTAGCCATATATCCCCACAAAAGGAAATTGGTAGAAAGAATGCCACTATGAAATCCATGCTGCCATTAGCTGCCCAATTCACGTGGCAGCACTCTTCACCCTAGGATTTTAGTGCAACATAAATCCCTCCACATGCACCATGGCACGATTCATCGGCATTGCCGGCGCTTTCACACACATATGGCTAAAATATCAGTTGATCAAGTTCGACACCGCGATTCCGCCAGTCTCTTACAAATTTATTTGCAAGGTTTTCTTGCATGACATGACACGGAATAGAACGAGCTGATTGAATGCGGCAAAGATATTTGCTCATATGTATGTACAAAATATAGAATATGCTTAGTACAAATTTGTTAGGCTAACAATTCTTTCATATATTTTGTTATTACCACTAATTAGATACTCCTTCATTTTCATGTAAATACTCACAAAATACACTAGAAAAATAGATAAATCCTATTTCTCAGACATATAGAAATATCTTACATTGTAGACTTTCATAATCATTGCCATCCGATCTATTTAATTATTATCAATTTTTTTGAATAAATCAGTAGGGGAGGGCCCTACCTCTATTTTTTTATATATAGTAAAGTGATATGTACATTTTACCCAAAGGCTGGTTTGACTCTCAAAGTCAACAGCTTCAACTGTGTAACAAAAAGTTCTTCCAAGTAGCGAAAGAAGTGGAAGCATTATAAAAAAATAATCGCATTCCTGTGACACCATATGGACCAGCAAGCCAGAATGAAAACGTCTCTGAAAATATTGCTACCAAAGTCTTGTCTAGCTGCAATAATCTGCTGCAGTGGATCAGCGCTATTTGTCCAGTTTATGCCAAGAAAAAGCCAGCAAGCTTGGCTAAAAGGACAATCCATGAAGAGGTGCCACCTTGTTTCTTCCACATTTTCAACACACTGAACGCATTAATAAGAAGGGAGGGACATTGTCTTTCTTCTGAGAATGTTTCTGGTGTTTAGCCGATCCCTTAGCAGTAGCCAAAAGAAAAATCTGTGCTTGTTCTGAACCTTGGATTTCCACAACCATTTGAAAAGGGGTGATGCTTGGACAGTGCCTCTAAGAGAGCAGTAGGCTTGCTTGAAAGAGAAATATGATGTACCCCAAATGTAGGACCAACATTCATGATTATCACCAGAGTTATCAAGTTCACTCAGCATGACCTCTAACTCCAAGATTTGCTCATTAGCCACCTGGGACAAAGGCAACCAGAAATTGTTTGTATCAGCGGAGCTTATGAATTTATGGACCGACACCTTACTAGTTCTTGCAGAAAGAATGAAGCTGTGAAAACCTCCATTTCAGTATGCCTAGATCCCATTGGTCTGACCAAAATGCCACAGTATCCCCCTTGCCAACGTGACATGAAGCAATTATGAAGAAGTTTTCAGACAAGGACATTATATCACGCCACCAAAAAGAACCCACATTCTTCCTCATATGTGGTGGCTTGCCATTCCTGTACAAGACTTTCTAGGTGAGCTCAATCCATGGCAGGTTTAGCTTGTTATAGAATTTATGCAGGAATTTCAGCAACAATGTTGTGTTATGAGTTCTAAGATCAATAATACCAAGACCACCATCCTCCTTTGATCGACAGGCATTTTCTAAGCTACCAAGCATCCCCCTTTCTTGGTTAAATCCTAGCATTCCAGAGACAATGTTTTCTATATTATCAGCTTGATCCAAGATTTCCAGGGGGACTTGCATTGAACACATGTAGAAGGTGGGCATAGAAGAATAAACAGAATTGACAAGGATCAGTCTCCCAGCATAAGTAAGGAGCCTAGTGATGCCCATGAGGTGTTTCTCCATTCGGGTTAGGATTGGCATGAACTCCTGAACATATGGTCTCGTGGTTCCAAGTGGTAAGCCCAAGTATGTAAATGGGAAAGAACCAATTTGACAGTTTGGAGCAGCAGCTAGAGGTGTCAAATTAGCTTGATCAACATTAATTGGTACCGAAAAGGACTTATTGAAATTGACCTTCAAACCTGTGGAGCTGGCAAAAGTGTGTAGGATCTCTTTTAGCTTGATAAGCTGTGCTGCATCTGCTGGCATAACAAGCAATGTGTCATCAGCATACTAAATAATTGGATAGTCTCCACCAAAATTCGGCCCAAGAGGATGGGATATGTCTCCCAATTCTGCTGCCTTGTTAACCACTGATTGCAAAAGGTCAGCACCTAGAACAAAGAGCAATGGGGATATGTCTCCCAATTCTGCTGCCTTGTTAACCCTGCCTGACACCTCTCTTGCATCTGAAAGGCTTACCAGGAACACCATTAAGGAGGACTGATGAGGTACCAGAGGAGAGAATTTCTCTAATCCAGCTTACCCATCTTTCTGAAAAACCCTAATGCCTTAGAACCTGTAAAATGACTTCATGCTCAATCTTGTCAAAGGCTTTCTCAAAATCCAACTTGAGTATAACAATTTCTCTTTTGGATTTATGACAGATGTGAAGAAATTGGAAAGCCCATGCTAAACAGTCTTGTATTGTTCTACCCCTGATGAAGCCATATTGATTATTATGAACACTGTAGCCTATTTGCTAGGAGCTTTGTCAAGAACTTTAGTGAGTAATTCAAACGGGATATTGGCCTATAATCATTAACTGTTTGTGGATGCTCTATCTTTGGGATCAGGGTAATAAGTGAACCATTTATGCTCTCAAGGCTCAATTGCCCAGCAGCAAAGTCATTGCACAATCTGATAATATCATCCCTTATAATAGTCCAACACCTCTTAAAAAACATGCCATTAAACCCATCAGGCCCTGGAGCATGGTTAGGAGGCATGTCCTTTAGAACAACATCAATTTCTTGGGCAGTAAAAGGATTATCCAGCTCAGGTAAATCCACAATCTGCAAAAGACTACTCAGGTCATAAGCCATCTTTGTGAATTCACTAATCCCCAACCTGTCCTTGTAAGCCAACCAGAGCGCTGCTGCTTTTTGTTCATGATCACTAACCCAAGTTCCATCATTTAAAAGGAGGCTAGTAATATAATTACGCCTGAATGAATAAGTTGCCATAGCCCGGAAAAAAACTAGTATTTTCATCTCCAAAGCAAACCCATCTTGCAGTATTCCTCTGCTTCCAGTAAGTTCTTTTAGCCTCCAATAGTTTCAACAGGTGCATCTGTATAATAATTCTGAACATACTTTCAGCTCTACTAAGAGGTCTTTGATCCTCCAGACCATCAATCAGAGCAAGAACAAAATTGCAATCATTAATTAGCTTCCCAAGCTTGGACAACTGTTTGCTCCAGGCCTTAAGACCAGCTCTGACATGTTTGAACTTAGCTGAAACTGTCTGTGCAGCATTAGCAAAATATGGTTATGTATTCCAATGCAAAGCTACAGTCTGTAGAAAATCAGGAAAGTCCACCCAAAAATTTTCAAATCTAAAAACACTGGCTTTGGGAATAGCAGTTCCAATTTTAATCACAAAGGGTTTATGGTCTGAGATTGGCCTGCCTAGGAAATGTACCGAGGTTGCTGGATAGGACAGTGCCCAGGAGGTAGAAGTGAAGACCCAGTCCAACTTCTCCAGTAGAGGATCATCCTGCATGTTACTCCATGAAAACCCTTCTCCATCAAAAGCAATGTCAACCAAATCCGGGTGATGAATGAGATCATTAAAAAGTAGCATGTCATTAACATTGCCACCAGGCTTGTTTCTGTCCTCAGCTGATCTAATTAAATTGATATCCCCAGCAAGAACCTAGTCATCAAAAGAGGTGCTGTCAAAGTTGAATAACCAATTAATGAATGCTGCTTTGTCAATAGCAGAAGAGGGGCCATAGATATTTGTTAGATGAAACACCTTTCCTGACAGATTGCACACAAATTTCATGGTGATAGAATAAGAGTTATTGCTACATAAGGCCGCCTGGGCGCTTGCAGCATTGCGATACCCACCACAGTCTGGGTTCAGACGCCTGCTTCGACGAACGAAGGGCACATCTAGATGTTCCTTGAGCTTGCGGGCACGTCTCTTGCGAGGAGTCTGAAACAGAGGTCCTTCAATCTCCTTCACTTCATCATCCTCACTATCCGAATAGGGGATGTTGACGGCCATTATAACCTCGTAGTGACCGTCAACATTTCGGTAAAATGAGGATGATCATACCATATTCCATGCATAAAACTATTTTTATTGACAAATTCCACAAGTTTTGGATGAGTTGTGCTTGCAGGATGAACCAGGAGAAACAAGGGCCAAACCTGGCACAGGGCCAGGCCGGCCGGCCTAGGCCAGGCCGACCGGCCTCCCCTGGCCAGGTCTGGCCACGTCACTGATCCACAAGCCATGCCAAGTGCCCAGGATGATCAAGAACTAGTGCAAACAACGTCGGTTTGATCCAAGGACCCGGAAGGCCTAGAGGTGAAAGCACATGGATTGAAGGGCCCACATCCTAGGATTCTCGGACAAGCTTCAACTAAACGCAACTGTTACCGACCTTGGGAGAGCATCAGGACCATCCATGCAAAGGACGGTGCCAAGTGGCACCAGGGCCGGGCCGGCCGGCCTAGCTGAGGCCGACCGGCCTCCCTCTGTGGCCGCCACGTCTCCTCCTTCGCGTGAAGCTTAAGCAGGTCCTTGGCGTGCTAATGACGCTGACATCCACCCCCTGGAGGCTATAAAAGGCAGCTCATTCACCTTGGGAAGACACACACCACATCACTCAAGTCTTTACTTGAAGGGAGCTCTAGTATCTTTTTCATTTCTTAGATTAGGATTAGAGTTGGGAGTAGAGTCGAGTCGAGCTTAGCTCGGATCTTCGGAGTCTTCGGAGTTCTGGTAAAGCTCTTGTATCCTTTCCTTCTTTTGAAGAGTTTATTTATATAATTACTTTCTTACTTCAGAGCTTAAGTTATCTTTTATATTTCTATCTTGCTCTTCTTTTAGAGTAAAGATCTTGCTCTCTTTAGAGCAAAGTCCTATCCCCTTTAGTTTTAGTATAGAGTTTAGTTTAGCTCTACCGGGCTTTATCTCGCGGGTTTGCTCGCCTTGACCGGGCCGTAAGACGCCTTAGGGAAGACGGGGATTTCTCTTGACAGGCCTCAAGAGAAATCTTAATCATCGAGTGCAGACGTGGTGTCTGGCTTGTTGATTAACTAGGAAGTGTGTTGCACCCCACGGAACTGCAGTGGTAGGCGGCAGGTGGTGACAGCCCTGTCCGTCCTTCGTATTCCACCACGTTCGGGTGTACTCATAACAGTAGTGCTGAGCCCGGAGAACCCCCTCTCTCATCCCGTTCTGAGGTTCTCCCGTTCTAGCCGTCGAAGCGAGCTCTGTTCCCGGTATCTAAGCTAGGGTCTAGGCTAAGGCTAGAGTGCCTTTTGCTCTGAGTTAGAAAGAGTCTAGGTCCGGTCTCTCCCAGCGTCTTTCCTTTTCTTTAGAAATAGGTGCTCCGTGTGTCGCTGGTCTTTCAGACCTTCTATCCGGTCATTAACTTGACCATTATCCACCCAAACCGAGAGTTTGTGCCCCTGGGTTTGTGGCTTGATATTTCTGGCAAGATATATCATTTCATTCTTCAATACACTTTAACCATCTGCTTCCCTGCGGAAATATAAATACGATACCCTGGGGTTACTCCCAAGGTGAAGTGCTACAACGAGATATATTCTGTGCGCTTGCAGAATTAATTTTGCATACAACGACATATATCTACGCGCTCTTGAGCGTTGCTAAAACGTGACGCTAAGGAGTGCCAACAAGCATTTCTGGCGCCGTTGCCGGGGAAGCAATTGGCTAAAGTTATTGTTGAATCATTTGATTATCTTTACAGATTTACCAAACCACTAACCTTAGTGACCTCACCACTGCAACATTCGTCTATCTTTGATGTGTTTTGCAGGGTAGTGCATGACTGGTTTCAACCTGCCATCAAACTTTGATCCAAATCCAGAACGCATTGGAAGAGTAGTGCGAAAGAGAGTCGTACCTCCTCAGATTTCACTCAGCTCAAGCAATATACTCGAGTCGTCATCCGACTCCGAGTCCGAATCAGATTCAGATTCGTCGTTTTCTTCAGCCCCAGAGTCTCCAGAGATTATGGCTCAAGCAAAGAAGACTGCTCCGTGAGTTCTCAGCTCCGTCAAGCAGCAACTTCTCGGGACTGTCTAACGCACAGGAAGGTGCATTTGAGCTGAGGACTGGCCTGGTAAACATGGTTCAGGCCAGCCCTTTCTGCGAAAGGCGATTGAGGATGCGAACGCTCACCTTCGGAATTTTCTGGAGGTGTGCAGTACTATCAACCCTAATGGCACACCGATCAACAACATCCGCCTTCAACTCTTCCCATTCTCCTTGCTTGGGAAAGCAAAGGAGTGGTTTTACGCTAACAAGGCATCATTCGAAGGACGCTGGCAGACTTGCGCAGACGCATTTCTGGCCAAGTACTTCCCGGTGGGCAAAACCAATACCCTCCGAGGAAACATCACTAGCTTTCAGCAGCTAGACGGAGAGACAATTCCCGAAGCTTGGGAGCGACTGCAAGAGTATATTGCAGCCTGCCCTCACCATGGTGTGGAAGATTGGCTGATTACCCAGAACTTCTTCCACAGCATGAGCCGACGATCGCAAGAGATGTTGGATGCAGCCGCGGGAGGAGCTTTCCTCTCGTTGGATGTAGACGCAGCGAAGGCGCTAATCGAGAAGATATCCACTCACCAGAGCTGGATAGGAGAAAGACAAGCTCCCCGCAAGGGAGTACATCAAATTGACTCCGTTGATATGCTGGCCGCTAAGATGGACCTCCTCTTGAAGAAGATGGAATCTCCTGGCAAGGAGATGAATCAGATCATGGAGGAGAGAATCACATGTGAAATGTGTGGAGAGGCAGGACACTTGGGCGACACTTGCCCGACGACACAAGAAGAAGCCTATTTCATTGGGAATAACAACAATTCAGGCTTCCGTCCTCAACAAGGTTGGAATTCCAAGCCCAATTTCCCCTTCGGCCATCAGCAAGGTAATGGCTCTAACAACGGTTTTCAACCGTCGCTAAAGGACATCTGGTATGGCCAAAAACAAATTAACGATAGCATTAGCAAGAAATTTCTTGCCAATGATAAAGTTATGGAGTCGATGGCCTCCCAGATAGAAGCTTTTAATTCTGTCGTTAAGAACCAGCTGAGCTTAATAAAATGATTGAAACACAAGTGGCTCAGCTGGCTGCATCCTGTCCTAACCCAAATGCGGGAAAGTTACCCGGGCAACCGGAGGTTCCTTTCAAGGAGAATGTTAGCGCGGTGACCACGCGGACTGGCAAGTCCACGCGGGATCCACACAATCCACAAGATGCAGGTACCCGACAGAAGGAAGCTAGCCAAGCCGAGCCGGCCGCCGAAGAGGAAGACGACGAGGAAACCACCCCTGTCTCAAAGGAGGGGAACGAGGCACCACAAGCCTCAAGCGACAGCCGAGATCCTACTTTCCTCCCGTTCCCGGAACGGAGGAGAAGACCCGTGGCCGACGAACAATTTGACAAGTTCGTCGAGGTAATCAAGAAGGTATACATCAATATACCACTACTTGATGCTTTGCAGGTCCCGACATATGCCAAGTACATCAAGGATATACTTAGCAACAAGCGGACTCTACCCACAAGAGAGAT
Organism: Urochloa ruziziensis; assembly: GCA_015476505.1. Classification (NCBI taxonomy): domain Eukaryota; kingdom Viridiplantae; phylum Streptophyta; class Magnoliopsida; order Poales; family Poaceae; genus Urochloa; species Urochloa ruziziensis. The sequence continues at coordinate 35,431,647 of CM027126.1, read as the reverse complement.
GGTACAGCTGACTGAGGAATGTAGCTATGCTATACTCGGGCCCCACCTCAAGAAGAAAGATCCTGGCTGCCCTACAATATCATGCTCAATTGGAGGCCATGACTTCGACAACGCCCTATGTGACTTGGGGGCGAGCGTCAGCGTAATGCCCAAGGTAGTCTTTGACCACCTTAAACATATATCGCTTATCTCTACACCCATGTGTTTGCAGCTAGCGGATCAATCGATCCGCTACCCCCATGGAGTCGCAGAAAATGTTTCGCTCAAGATCAGGGATTTCTTCATCCCTATGGATTTCATCGTCCTAGATATGGAAGCCGGAGCAACGAACTCTCTCATTCTTGGGAGACCGTTCTTAAGTACTGCGAATGCGAACATCGACGTGGGACGTGGGACCATTCAACTTAGGATTAACGGAGGGACCGAGAGTTTCTCTTTCCGTCCTAAGGAGATCCCCCATCAAGTCAATATGGTCGAAGAAGTCATGCCCCGAAAGTCCAAGATGCCGAGCGTAGAAACGCTCATGAAGATGGTGGAAGCCTTCGCCGCCAAAGAAAAGAAGAGGCATGATCGCTATTATGCACGGCGAAGGATATCGAGAACCAAAGCGCTGGAGGAGCAAGCAAAGCGCGATAAGGAGGTTGAATCCAAGTCCCGTCCCGTCCGAAAGGAATGGCGGGTAAAAGCAGTCCCGAACAAGGATTCGGAGAGTTCCGCTCAGGACGAAAAACTCGAGACCTCGCCATAAGTTATATGGTACGTATCCTTGCATTGCATATAGAATAGGTTTTTCATTTCAATTCTTTTCATTCAGCACAACACGTTTAATTTTCGAAGCTTGCATTCATATTTCATTTATGCATTGAGTAGCATATAAAAAAATTTCGGCCAAATTTCAGGCCGGCCGGCCCCACCTAGGCCGGCCGGCCCCACTTGTCATTTCCAATGGCCAGATCACAGCAGCAAGGAACAACCACATGTGGGAAGGCACGACACGAGAGGATGGAGAAAAATGGGCATGACCCCAGGCCGAGCAGCCCCAGGCAGGCCGGCCGGCCTCACTCCACCGTCGTCGTCCCATCCTCACCTACCGGAGCACCAGGCACAGGGACGTGACCACCGACGCACAGGATGGGCACGACCGGCGCCATGTGCAAGCTGAACGGCCTGCCACAGGCCGGCCGGCCTCCCCCTGCTACGCCTCTATAAAAGCCGGTGCCCAGCTCAGAAGGAAGTCGCCCCAAGCACAGATATGCATGCATCCTGAGCTTCTCCCTTCTCCCTCGTCTGAAATTCAAAAATCTCTAAGTGAGGTTAGAGTTTAAACCACAAGAAAATTCTGCTAAAATCCATCCTTGAATTCTTGTGAGAACAAACCCCTGCCGGTTGAACGAGAACGTTTGTGGTGGTTCTTACCCCACAAGAACGACTAACCGAGTTGTGGTGATTAATCTCCCACAAGAACGCCTAACCTCTGATTGTCTAACCCCTGATTTCCTTCGGGTATTGTGAGACTAACCTTTTGCAGGAATCATGTGGACAAGGACACGCCAGACGACACGTGGAGTCATGACCAAGCTCAGCTCTTCAAGCTCCCGCCGCTCTCAGGGATCATGTGCCTCCCGGGACACTATGTCTGTCGACTCAACTCGACAGGACACAGAGTCCCAGGAGGAAGAAGTGCCTCGAAACAGGCTCTGCATCCGGATCATGACTCGGGTCGAGCACATCATTGCTCGATCCGAAGAAGAGAGAACAGTGCTGGACCAGCTCCAGGGCCGCTACTACACACATGCCAAGTACTTCGACCCCATGCTGCTGATCAAGACCGGTCTCGGAGGAGACATGGAACGGGCTTTCAACAATGCCAGATGGCAAAACTTCTACCCCGTCCCGGAAACAGGTTCACACTTTCTCACAATGGAGTTTTTGATGAGTTTGAAAATCGAAGTTCGTCCCAACGAGACAAATATTTGCTTTTGGTTTTTCAACAAGGATTTTATCTTAACCCCGAAGCAACTCAGTGAGGCTCTTGGTTTCAACAAGAGATGCATCATTGATGCCAACCTGTTGGTGACTAACCACCGGTACAACCGTGCCGCATGGTGGGATAGCATCACAGGCGAGCCATCCTCGGGGAAAAATAGCATCACTGCCATCCAAAACCCCACTCTTCGTTTTCTGGCGAACTGGATCGCTATGGTGGTCCACCCACGCGCTGACTTGCGTCTTTGCCTCTTGCCTGATTTAGAGTGCCTTTATGCCATGGTCAAGAAAATTCGTTTCTCACTGGTCATGAGCATGCTTGATGACTGGCAAAGGTTAGTCACTGGCCGAGCCACAATTGACATAACCTCGCTAGTCACCTGCATTGCCACCCATGTTGGTGCTTTGCAGGGCGCTCAAGTCACTTTCCTTCCCGCTACACAAGAGTATCAGTCTTGCATTGGTTTAGACCATTTTATCTAGGGTCACTTGATGCGCGAGGGCCCTGGCCATACTCTTTTCATGTGTTATCCTGGTTTCATCGACGAAGTCGAGCTTCCATGCCCAGCTTTGTCGCTGAGATCAGCGAAAAGTCTAACCATGCAGCTTAGAAGGTGGGAACCCGCTCGCCACAGTGTTGCAGGCCTTGCAACACGTGGCAGGCGAGCCAGGCATGACAATGAAGCCGGAACTTCTACCGCACCTCAGCCCGAGTACCGCTACCAGCAGCAGCCCGAGTACGACTACCAGCAGCCGACGGAGAACCCCACTGCCAACATGAGTTTTGAGGAGGCGTTCGACTACCATCAAGGAACGGCAGGGTACGGCCCGCAGGTCGGACCATCCGCCTCCGCCAGGTATGACTACGAGAACCCGGTCTCCCGGGGGATCGCTGATCTTAGTACCAGGTTGGAGACGATGACTCTGCAACAGCAGCAGCTCAGAGTTGAAGTTGCACACAACACCGATCTCACGCAGCAGAACTGGGGGATGACCACATCCCTCCAGACCGACATTCACGGCTTCTTCGACTACATGCACTACGACCCCAACCAGTACTACCAGTGAGTTTAATCGAAGCTTGGGGGAGTCTTAGGTATGATCGAAAGCCGTTGCCGTTGCCTTGCCTTGCCTTTGCCTTTGCCTTGCCTTGCCTTTGCCTTGCCTTGCCTTGCTATGATAAAATAAAATAATTAAATGCTAAAAAAATAAATAAAAATAATAAATAAATAAAATAAAATAATCATAATAAAAGCTCCAAAAGATGTCTTTATGTATGGAATTATGGTTGAGAACCTCTGGAATGATGAAAAGTTGCTCTGTTTATGCCCTCTAAGTGCCTCGTGCTTAATCCTTTACTCTTGAGTATTTGAGTTCGTTGGCATTTAAGGATCCGCCATGATAAAACTATGGGAGTAAGAGCACTTGTTCATTGTTTAAGTTATTGTGAGCGTTGATATGGTTTGTTTCGAGGTATAATTGCATGCTTAGTAGGGAACCTCTCGGAAGTTTTTATAAAATATTACATGGTGAATCTTCCTCGATGGTTTAAAATGTCCTATCCAGAGCCTAAACAGTTATACATTTGTTGAACTACCATATGCTATCTTGAGTTGCTTTGAGTCTTGTCGAATGGTGAAGTCTGCTTGTAGAAGGCACTTGACATTTACCGGTCTTCCCATCCACCTCAGCCTCAAAATGTCCGACTAGTCAAAGTCCCGCTCCGGGGTTGACGTCCACCTTCGATGACATACACTCACCTCATCATAAAGCTCACCCCAAAGGTCCTCAGTTACTCCATACAAAGCTGAATACCTCTCTGTTACCAAAGTAAGAGAAGAGATGTATTCGAAAAAAAAGAAAAAAATTGGAGACAAATGCTCCATCTGAAAAAAAAGAAAAAAGAGAGAGAGAGAAAGAAAAGAAACATCTCAAAAATATGAGAGAGAAAAAAAATAAGGAGTCCCAAGACCTTTGAGCATCACACCTTCTCCCTCTCCATTTGAAACCCCATGAATTCCAAAGACCGGAATTTGACGAGTGCCATCGCTCGCGGACCACTCTTCGACTCGACAACAGAAGTAACCAAGGTATGCCACTCTTACCCTACCTACAACTCCACTTCAGCCATAGTGTAGGGAAAAATTGGTCAATCCCAACCAAGAGTGAGGATTAAACACCTTGAGTGACTCGAGAGTACCATCGGAGAATGAATAAACCATCTTTTGAAAAATTCATATCTCCGAGATGGAACCTGAAAAGTTGCAGGAAATACTTTAGAGATGACCGTTCAAACTCTCAATAGCCCAAAACGTGAACCGCTGCAGCCCCACGTGGAACCATGGTATGAGTTCTCTTTTATGCCAACTTATTTAAGTGATTCGTTGAGTTTTGGCTTAAGCACAAGGTACTTTAAGAGTTACACATTGAAGCAACTCCTGACCTACCGAACCTAGAGTTTTAGCCTTGCTCGAGGACGAGCAAGAGTCTAAGCTTGGGGGCGTGTTGACGGCCATTATAACCTCGTAGTGACCGTCAACATTTCGGTAAAATGAGGATGATCATACCATATTCCATGCATAAAACTATTTTTATTGACAAATTCCACAAGATTTGGATGAGTTGTGCTTGCAGGATGAACCAGGAGAAACAAGGGCCAAACCTGGCACAGGGCCAGGCCGACCGGCCTCCCCTGGCCAGGTCTGGCCACGTCACTGATCCACAAGCCATGCCAAGTGCCCAGGATGATCAAGAACTATGCAAAAAACGTCGGTTTGATCCAAGGACCCGGAAGGCCTAGAGGTGAAAGCACATGGATTGAAGGGCCCACATCCTAGGATTCTCGGACAAGCTTCAACTAAACGCAACTGTTACTGACCTTGGGAGAGCATCAGGACCATCCATGCAAAGGACGGTGCCAAGTGGCACCAGGGCCGGGCCGGCCGGCCTAGTTGAGGCCGACCGGCCTCCCTCTGTGGCCGCCACGTCTCCTCCTTCGCATGAAGCTTAAGCAGTTCCTTGGCGTGCTAATGACGCTGACATCCCCCCTGGAGGCTATAAAAGGCAGCTCATTCACCTTGGGAAGACACACACCACATCACTCAAGTCTTTACTTGAAGGGAGCTCTAGTATCTTTTTCATTTCTTAGATTAGGATTAGAGTTGGGAGTAGAGTCGAGTCGAGCTTAGCTCGGATCTTCGGAGTCTTCGGAGTTCTGGTAAAGCTCTTGTATCCTTTCCTTCTTTTGAAGAGTTTATTTATATAATTACTTTCTTACTTCAGAGCTTAAGTTATCTTTTATATTTCTATCTTGATGCTCTTATTTTAGAGTAAAGATCTTGCTCTCTTTAGAGCAAAGTCCTATCCCCTTTAGTTTTAGTATAGAGTTTAGTTTAGCTCTACCGGGCTTTATCTCGCGAGTTTGCTCGCCTTGACCGGGCCGTAAGACGCCTTAGGGAAGACGGGGATTTCTCTTGACAGGCCTCAAGAGAAATCTTAATCATCGAGTGCAGACGTGGTGTCTGGCTTGTTGATTAACTAGGAAGTGTGTTGCACCCCACGGAACTGCAGTGGTAGGCGGCAGGTGGTGACAGCCCTGTCCGTCCTTCGTATTCCACCACGTTCGGGTGTACTCATAACAGTAGTGCTGAGCCCGGAGAACCCCCTCTCTCATCCCGTTCTGAGGTTCTCCCGTTCTAGCCGTCGAAGCGAGCTCTATTCCCGGTATCTAAGCTAGGGTCTAGGCTAAGGCAGAGTGCATTTTGCTCTGAGTTAGAAAGAGTCTAGGTCCGGTCTCTCCCAGCGTCTTTCCTTTTCTTTAGAAATAGGTGCTCCGTGTGTCGCTGGTCTTTCAGACCTTCTATCCGGTCATTAACTTGACCATTATCCACCCAAACCGAGAGTTTGAGCCCCTGGGTTTGTGGCTTGATATTTCTGGCAAGATACATCATTTCATTCTTCAATACACTTTAACCATCTGCTTCCCTGCGGAAATATAAATACGATACCCTGGGGTTACTCCCAAGGTGAAGTGCTACAACGAGATATATTCTGTGCGCTTGCAGAATTAATTTTGCATACAACGACATATATCTACGCGCTCTTGAGCATTGCTAAAACGTGACGCTAAGGAGTGCCACCAGGGGACAAGCTTGATTGGTGGCCTGACAGGACCAAAAACACGTGCAGGGGCAGCAGAGGCCTGACCAACCTGATCATCAACACAAATTGATGCCAAAAACCGCCGGATGTTGTGTCAGCCACATAAGAAGGGACAATGGTATCAAGATCGATGAAGAGAGAATGAATAGATCAAAAACTGAAATGAGATACTGAAAGATTCAGAATAAAGGGTATGGAAAACAGGCGGGTCACCTTGTCCACAACAGTAGCATTTGATTCGGGCTCAGGTGCTAGAACCACCAGTGCCTGAGCATTCTCAACACCGACCACAACAAGATCCCTTTCAATTTGCAGATCATAGCTCTGTCCTGCTGGAGCCTGTATCTCCTCATCAGGCTCCTCCACACCATCATCAGCAGCTGACATCTCTTCATTAGCACCTTGATTCCCACCAGCATCAGCAACTTGATTCCCACCAGCTTGATCATTCAGGGGTCCCGTTGCCTCAGATCCCCTGGGTCCCATCCAGCGCGGCGGCACATGTGGCAGTGGATGCAGAGGACCATCGGGTGGAAAGTAATCCTCATCCCCCAGGATGGTGACACCAGTCTTTTTCAGAGCAAACACAGGGCAAGTCCATGAGCGCACCCGAGGAGAGAGACCCACAGAGACAACGATGTCATGCGGAATTTCTGCATCGTCGTGCAGGTGCACCTTGACCACAATCCGAGCATGGTTATCTGTGTCGTACCAATAGCGAAGCAAACCAAAGCCTGCTAAAGCTTTCGAGATTGCAGTGTTGTTTCTAGCATCTTCTGGAAACATCATCACCATGAGCCAAGCTTCCCGATCTAGATCTCGTTCCCTCACATTTATCCCAGCATCATGCTTGATGAACCAAAGCTGGTACTCTGGACTGAACTAGATGATCCTACCAAGGAATCTCTCCCTGTCGACTGGACTATGGAAACGCACAAAAGCGTCACCGATTGGAGAGGGTTGTACCTGAGCCAGATGAACACCCATGGACTGGGCAAATAAATCCTTAAGCGCTTCCGCCGTGGGGGCGAAATCCTCCTTCGCAACAGCAGGGGTGAAGAAGGCAATCGCTAGGTCCTCGTTGTACGCATCCATGACACCCCCAATGTAGGTGTACAGGCGCCTCGGTGCTTTAGCAGGGTCATGGGGGATGACCGTGAACCCCCACGGAGCATGAGGGCGCAGGTCAACGGCGAAGTTCGCCATGGCCGGCGACGGATTTGGCGAGGTGGGTGGGGAGCGATTTTGGGGTTTTTTCCTGTAGATAGGGAATGCGGGGGGTCAGGCTGGAAACCATGGTCGGTATTGGCATTAAAACCTGGCTGGGGGGTTGCCCTACTCATTGATGGTCTGGGGCTCGAAACGGGCCTGAAAACTTTCCTCTTTTGGTTCCAACATGCCCGGGCCAGATGGCCATAACCAAAGCAAGTTTTGCATCGAATCTTAGACGTGCATGAATCAACAAGATGTAACGGAGAAAGGCAACGAAAGCAAACATGTTTAGTAGGTGTCGTAGATTTAGTTCCTGAATTGGGGGCGTTGCCAGGTGTGGCACGAGATTTGGGGAGGCTCGCGTGATCTACGGGTTGTTCAAAATTTGAACGACCGGCATGCTGGACTTGCCTCGTCGCCGGAGAACCTTGTCGCCGGGGAAGATCCTTGCTGAAATTGGTAGCGTAGTACGAGGAGGGGAAAGAGATCCTTCGGAACACTGAAGTCCGGTGTGATGTTGGCTTCTTGCCTGCCTCTGAGACTACCTGAGCATAGGTTTTTTTTGGCAGGGAAGAGGATGAGAAAGATCTAGTGGTTGGACTCGGAACAGCACCAGCTCGCCGCCGACGTGCCGGCAGCCATTTAGATTCTTCTTCCTTATCATACATGGCCTTTTCACGAACAGAGTCCGGACCACCATTACACCAAAGAGTGAAATGAATTGTAAAACTTTTGCACACAAACGATCGCAAGCGATGAACCATGATTCCCACTCACTTGCAAGAGACCGAAAAGCGGAAGGTCCAATCCGCAAGATGACCATGATGTGGGTCATTAATAAATGCATCATCTCTCCTCTCTACCAATCATATTTACTCTTTATCTATCGTATTATTATCAAAATTACCCACTTATATCACTAAAAAGTCTAAACTAACACTCTAATCATTATCTAAATTACTTAGCTATGCCATTATAAAAATAATATAAAGTAATATTATAAAGTCCATTTAAATTACCCACATATGCAACTACCAAAAATAATATAAAGGAGCCCTTAAATCTACATCTAAATATATCTGACGTTATAATAAATTATCTAAAGATATGCCAATACACTATTCTTCCATTGTTAATATATAAATACTAACTTAAGCTATACATGCACGATATGTGTCACCATGTGGAGCATTTATGCCAGAAGTGATGAGAACAATGGTTTGAATGTTACATATCTCAAACTAATAATTCAATTAAACACATATGGAGGTACCATGTAAAGTGAAAAAAAACTACGAATGCGGAGGAAAAAATGTATAAAGTCTATCAAAATAGGACGAATATAAGCTCATAATTGTATAAGTATTTTGCTAGAATATTTTTAAAAATACTAAAAAAGAGTGAGGTCAGAAATTTTGATTATAAGCTAAGGGCTATAATATTTTTAATATTTATGTCTTTTGGAATTGCTAGCCGTGTACATGGAGTAATGGTTGATGAATTACAATAGCCAAGTTTATATTTAGTGTCACGTTGCTTAGTCATACCAAATTTCCACAACATACGGCGTCGTCCTTGATCCAATTGAATTCTATGGAAAATGATGTTAACCTGTGATATACTAGTGGTTTAGAAAGAGGATAACGAAATGTTGAGCCCCATGATTAGTTGGCCCGAGAAAAGAGCTTATGGTGAGCAGAAGAGGTGATTAAAAAAATTGATATCTTATAGATTCTCATGGGTTGTATCTGGTGTAGGAGAAGAAAGAAAATGATACTGATAGAATGGGTCATGCATCATGCATCGCCAAAAGAGAGTTGACCATATCAGTGGTTGAGTGAAGCCACATGTCTTGATGTGAAATGGATTGAAATCACAACCGTAAACATTCAAACCAATGTAAACAAGCCTAGGGTCTCCATCTTAGGGTCTTCTATTTTAAGCAGAACTGTCATGTTGGTCCGTGGCGGAACTGTGGAGTGGCCAGCAGGGGCCATGGCCACCCCTAGTGCAACAAAAACAAAAACTTTTTACAACCTCCTCTTACTAATGTTTGTTTCTACTCCAATTCAAACCAATGTAAACAAGCCTTATTTCCCTAATCCATAACTTCTAAACTATTTCAAATTTAATAATTTCTTGCCTTATAATAGCATAGGATTTTTTTGACAAAATTAAGCCAAATCATTGTAGGAAATCAAAGAAAAATCTAAAGGAGAGACATCCTACTACCAGGAGACATCAGTGGAAAGGCAGGATTATAATAATTTAGGACTACACTAGTGATGAACAAGACGAAACTCACAAAACACACCATCCACGACACGTTCCAAATTCTTGAGCTGGCAAATGTTTTTCTGCCCCCGTTTAATCTTTCCCCGGTTCTGCCACTGATGTTGGTGAGCCTAGCATAGCCACTAAGTGTCGGACCGGCACCATGCATACCTAACTAATGCCCCTATCACGGCTTAATCCATCCATGAGGCCATCACGCTCACGACAGGAACACGCACGCTGCCTGAAAGTGAAGACTCCGTGCAGGTCCACAAGCCCACAACTCCATAGTATGCTCGATCTTGTAGCCAGTCAGTAGTCCTGTGGAGCTCCTCGGTCTGCCGGTCTGGTCACCGGTGCGGGCGGCATTGTGTGTGTACGTGGTCCCGCGGCATCGTGGAGCTGGATTTCGTTCTCTTCCAGGCTTCCACTTTGCGCGAGGTCATTAGGCAACGCACATTGCCTGCACTACGTACACCGTTGGAACGGGCACGCAACGACGGGCTGCACGAAGACGGACGAAGGCGTGTGTCAGCGTAGCACGCAGCAGTTCACACTTCGCTTTTCGATCGTACCCTCGCCAAGGATCGTATCTGCAACGTCTACTAGCACTGTAGTAGGTGTCGCCGCTCGAACAGTAAGTGAGGCCATGGGATGGATTCGGATCGAATACAAATGGATTCGAATTCGGATACCACTATTTACCACATTTTAATTCGAATTCGGATACGAATACGAATCTTATCGAATACGAATACAAAACGAATAGTTCGAATTCGGATTCGCATTCGGATGTTTAGTTGATTTTGACAGAAAATGTCTTAGTGTGTATTAATTCACTTTATGGATTGTTTTAAGAGTAAATTATGTGTATATATCTCATGTATGTTATATATATTTGAATAATTAAATATACAAATATAAATATAAATAACTTTCATAATATATAAAATATTTTAATAAGAAAATAGTACATTAGTAAGTAAAATATAATTTATTAATTAGATAAATAAATTAAAGTAGTTAAAATTGATATGATTGTCCATCTTAAAGTTAATTAAAATTTATTTTATATACCATTAGTAATATTATAATCAATATAATTAGTAATTATCATGTAGATAATTGTTAAATTGATTAAACAGTTTATATCATTTATAATTAATAGTTAGTTAAAAAGAGAAGTTAATTTATGTCGAATGTTTCGGATTTTTCTCGAATACGAATGTCGAATGCCGAATGTTTCGGATTTTTCTCGAATACGAATGTGGAATCGGATAGAGAAAATTTTTGGAAATCGAATTCGGATACATCCATTTGACATCCATATTAAAATCGAATACGAATACGGATGTTTCGGATGTCCAGACATCCATCTCCATCCTTAGGCCATGCCATGGTGCACCGTGCACGTCAGACGCCGGACCACGCACGACTCCCAACCAGGTGGATCGTCGAATCCAAGAATCTCCGGCGCCAGGAATATGCGTGCCAGATATTAAGCTCTCCTTTCAAGCAACTATGATTTGGTTCCTGAAGGAGCTATCATTACTGAGCTCAAGCTTATGCTTCGGTCGGATTTCTTATCTGCTCTTGTAATTCAGGGCAAGTACAACAGTGTCTACGGCTGCTGTCTGTTCGGCACAAATAGACAGCTTGAACATACAGCTTGTACAACCGTGCAGACAGCTGCTGTCTATTCAGGGTGTTTAATGCATCCTTTGACACACAAATCATGGTGATCTAGTGCATACTTGATCTTTGTAGCCATTTTGGTGCTACTTTGCAAGTTTCAAATTAAAATCAACAATAGAACATTTGACACAGAAATCATGGTGATCTAGTGCATACTTGATCCTTGTAGCTATTTTGTTGCATACACCAACAAGATAGTTAACAATTAGTTCATGTACAAATACAAATGAGACATCTAAATCCAAAAAAATAAAATAAGATGATAAACTATTCTCCTACATTTTTTTCTGCTCCGGTCTCCCGTCCCTTTTGCTGCTCCGGTCCTTTTCTTCTCCACCAGCAGTGCCGAGCAGAGCCTTTCGGTCCTTTTCTTCTTCTCCACGAGCAGAGCCGAGCAGAGCCTCCGCTCCCAGCCAAAATACTCCGACGTACCTTCTTCAAATCCAAATCGCTGCCACCAGTAGCTTTCTCACCTCACCAGCTCCCCATTCCATCACTTTTCACCGTGCGCCATGACCGTCTAGAGCAGGAGAAAATTTGTTTCCCCCTCTGTCATTACTGCTGCATCTTCTTGCCAGGAGGAGGGGCCATGGGCGGCGAGAGGCCAGGAGGAGAGGGAGGAGGCGGAGGGGCACGCCGGCGCGCTCCACCCGGTCCCCCGCCGTCGTTGGATGGGGAGGAGGGCCAGCAGCGGCCGCGTGCGTGAGGTAGGTCTCTGCCGCCCGTGTCCTGCTCGAGCCCGGCCGCCGCGCGCTCCTGCTCCTTCTCCATGCCTATCGCGAGGAGGTTCAGCTCGCCACCGACCGCGCTTGCCAGCCGCGAGGAGGTCCATGACTGAGCGAGGAGGCCGCGCCTGGAGGGGGGAATTCCTCCCGCGCGCGCAACTGATCCCCGCCGCCGCCGTCTCCCCGGAACGCTTCCTACAACCCGCGCCGAGCCATCGCTGGAGCCTGGGAGCACGAGCCTCGGCCGTAGACGAGCGAGACGACGACGCCGTGGGGAGAGCGGTTGCGGAGGGAGGTTTTTGCAAATTGGTGATGCATGTCTACGGCAGACGCCGACCCGTTGTACATGCCCTCATAAGCCTAGAACATGTAATAATGTGGCGCATGAACTTGCGGCGCTTGGGTGTTTGTGTACTGAGGAGGTTGATCACTTGATCCTGTGTTGGATAACCTTCCCGGGTGATGGTTGCTTGCGAGTCTGCAGCGCCTCATGGCTAATGGAAGTTTCTTTCGAGTTCAAAAAAAAACGGCAGAGACCCGTGGTTATTGGCTTGTGGAGAGGGAGGGTGACTGGCACGCACGAGGTCGCCGCGGCCGGGATATTTAATTATTTGCCATCCTTACGGTTGGCGCTCCTTGAGAAACCATCGTAAGAATGGATCCTACATATTTGCCATCGTCTCGAAACTTAGTTAACAAAATTGCCATTCTGTCCGACGTGGCACGACACGTCCCTCTTCCAGCGTGGATCAGGCTTGTGAAAAGACGCAGCTGCCCCTGCCTTATCCTTTAACCACCAAGCCCAGCCCCGACGCCTTCTCCTCCCTTCCTTTCTTCTTCCCCTTTCTCCCTGCCGCTCGTTCCTCTCTGCCATGGAACAAGGTGCAGGGTCGTCAGCTTGGAGGAGGCAGGGGACTGGGTCTGATCTAGTTGGTGAGGAGACGGGCTTACCATTGATTAAATGCCCAGATTGCAAGATGTGCAGGCTTATTGAGCGACGGTCGAAGAAGGAGAACGAGAACTTCGGCAGGGTGTACATCAGATGCCCACGTAATTACTCCTGGGTGAGTTGTTTGTTGTCTTTTTTTTTTGCTGATTTGGAGTTTGGATTTTTGGCATTTTAGGGTTCGAGTGACAGTGTTGTGTGTGGTGTGTGCAGATTGCAAATAAGTGCTCGTACTACAGGTGGCAGAGAGCATATTTGGATGATTTGGTGGCACGACGGCTTGTTCAACTGCTTCCTGGAGAAAGTGAGGAAGAGATTGAGATGGAGGAAGAAGTTCAGTCCATTCCAAAGCGGCGGGCAGCAGGAATTAACGGGCAAAACATGGAAGCAAAGATAGAGAAGCTGACTAAGGCTGTGATGTTTCTGTCAATATTTGTTGTAGGCTTTGTTGGTGTGGTAGTTGGCTATATGTTAAAGTAAAAGTATGGTTAGGTCGTTGATGTAGTTTGTATCATCTGTTTCTCTATTTCAGAGCAATGGACAAGTATGTTTGTATCATCTGTTTAAATTTATACAACTCCTTTTTTCTGTTCAATGGCTCAGAGATACACATGATGTCTCAATGAAAATAACATAACTTGAGCATACCCAGAAACATAGTTCATTGCCAACACACAGCACATACAAATAGTTCATGGCCAACACAGACAGATAGTTTGTGGCCAATACAACACAGGCAAATAGTTCATGGCCTACACATCCAGAGATAATGGCCTACACAACCAAAGTTCATGGCCAACACAGACATGGTTCATGGCCAACACAACACAATCATGGTTCATGCCCACACACAGACATAATTCATGGCCAAAATAAACGACAGATAGTTGAAACCAAAAGATGGAACACAACTTGCAGTAGACTTTTCTCGGTCATGTCTTCTTCACCTTGGAGGCCAACAGCTTCTTCCTGGGGGTAATTTTCTTCTTTGGAGCCTGGTAGAAGGTTGCTGATGGTGCTACCTCGACCTCCAAAGGTACTGCTTGTGGTACCTGGACCTCATGAGGTGCTGCTGGTGCTTCCAAAGCTAGTCTCCTGTCAAAAAACATGAATCAATACAAAGATGTTTACTACTAGGATAACAAGAAATAGTTGTTGACAAAATTTGACCTCTTAGTTGTTGATGTTGCTGCTACTGCTATATCTGCTTCTCTGGCTGCAACTTCTGCTGCTATAGCTGCCTCCCTGGCTGCAGCTTCTGCTGCTATAGCTGCCTCCCTTGCTACTGCAGTTCTTGTCCTAGGAGTTGCCACTTGTTCTTGTTGTTTGTTGGTGTCTTTCTTCGCTTTCTTTCTTCCAGGCTTGACTGCACCTTTTTTGGTCCTTTTCCTGCAAAACAAGGTGATAAAGTGATTAATATATGCATGATTACAAAAACTGTACAGCAAGGATTGTGCAAAATATACCTCTTTTTTGTCCCAGTAAGGGCACACTTCCAACTTCCCTTCCTGTGGCCTTTTTCACCACAACCATCACATTTGGTTTGCCTAGTAGGCTTGCCTGTCCTCTCCAAGCAAGAAAGTATTCTGTTCTTTCTTTGCCTACCCACTCCTCTCTTCTTGCCTTCAGGTGGATAAAGCTTGAAACCTTTGTCAACTTCTGGCCATTGGTTTCTGTCAGTAATGTTAGGCCATCCAGCATCATATGCCTGCCTGAATCTTTGCACAGAATAAGCCATGTCCACATACTTGTCATACTGTGGTTGCCTCTCAGTAGTGATCACAGCAAGGGCATGTGGGCAAGGCTTACCTGTAACTTGCCATTCCCTGCAAGTGCAATTCTGCTCATTGAGGTAGACCACATGCCTCCTCACTTCTTCATCCTTGTATATCTCAGTGACCTCAGCTTGATCAGGAAGGCCTTTGGTGACTTTTAGGTGCCCTATTCCCTTTGAAGATGCATTAAGTTGATGGATCACAGCTGGTAGGATGACCCCATGCAGAGCTCTAGATATCCTTCTCCTCTTCTCAAACATGACCACACCCTTCTCTCTAATAGCATCCACCATACAATGGAGTGGGAGATCCTTGAACTCTTTAATCCATGCATTCCAGCACTCAGCCAAGTTGTTGTTTATGTAATCACACTTAATATCAGGTGAAAATTTAGATCTAGCCCACAGAAGATTGTGGTGGTCATTGAGCCATTTCTCTAAACCTGGGCTAGCTTGGAACACTTTATCCATGAAATATTTGTGTTTCCCTGCAGAATATGACCTAGCTGCAGGACACATATTTGCAGCATATACATCTCCTGTGTAATACTTCTTCAGGTTCTCCATTAAATGCCTAAAACACTCTCTACGTTCTGCCCATGGAAACACTTGCTCAACTGCTACTTCTAACCCTTTGCATGCATCGGTACAAATAGCCAATCTAGGAACTACTCCAATGGCCTTACGTAACTGCTCCATGAACCAAATCCAATTATCCTTAGTTTCAGAGTCAAAGAAACCAAAGGCCAAAGGAAACATCCAATTATGGCCATCTAAAGCTAGTGCTGCAGGCATGTGACCATTCCACTGCCCATTCAGAGCAGTGGAATCAATACTAATGTATGGTCTGCAGCCATATAAGAATCCATCTATACTACCTCGAAAGGCACAAAAAAATCTACTGAAGTGCTCCTTTCCATCAATTTTAACAGTATGTATCTCAACTACACTACCAGGTGATCTCAACTCCACCTCCGCCTTAAACCTGTACAACCAATCGAATAAATCATCCCACTTACCAAATAATTTGTCCGCTGCTCTCTGCCTACCATACCAAACAGTCTGGTAATTGATTTGAATCTTGTACTTGTCCTCCAATGCAGCCTTCACATCTCCGGCACCCAATCCAGACTTCTTCTTCAGTATAGGAATTGCCCTCTCAGCAACCCAAGCTTGATTGGCCATTCTGCCCACCACTCTACTCCTTGAAGCACACTTGTGAGTCTCTGAATTTATTTGGACCTGCACAAAACAAGAATACATTTAGTACATTGCAAAACATTCAATAAAATTAGAATGTAAGATTACAACATATGCAAGTTAGTAATATACCCTGACACAACCATCTGCTTGTGTCCTAGCTCTAATTACCCATGGGCAACCTTTAGCCTTGCAATATCCCTTGAACCTTGATTTGTCAGACTTTTCAGTACCAAGTTCGAACTCATGCACTATAGCATGCTGTCTAACAGCCAATCTGAATTCAACCATGGTAGGATACATTGTTCCCACTCTCATATCTGGGTTGTCTCTGTCCCAGTCCAATAATGGCTCTGCTGGGTCATTGTCATCAACATCAATCCCTGCACCACACATGTCAGCCTCTAGATCTGGGGGAATGACTGGAATAGCAGCTTCTTCACTAGCTAATTGTTCTGCCATGTCATCTGTTGCTTTGAAACCCATTGCTTCAAAGACCTCATCCTCATCAGCCAGAACATAAGCTTCTCCATCAAGGGCAGCATCAGGTATTATGGTCAAAGTACTCCAATCAACTAAACACTCTGTTTGTTCAGTCTGTTGTTCAGAGCTAAATGTATCACCTGCACCTTCAGCAAAAGATGGAGGATGAACTGATTGAGCTTCACTAGTTATACCAGAAGTTCCTACTGACCCAGTTTTACTCTGCACATTCTGGTACCCCTCCTTAACAACTATTTCTACCACAACATTTGCCAATCTCTCATGCATTCTTGACTGAATCATCTTCTCAAAGTGCTCATTTCTCCTAACTTTCCATTTAGCATCACTATCAGTATCTAGAGACCAAACTGCACCTGTCTGACTAGGCCCCCAAATTATCTTGCTTTGCAGATCAGTAACAAAGTTATCCAGATTGTATCCACTGCATGAATCCATCCACATCACATGTAGCTGCTCATCCACATTTAAAGTACCATATTCCAAAACGGCTACATACTTTTCAACCTTAACCACTAATCTAAACGCTTTGCCAGGATCAATCCTGGCACAAATAATCAAAATACAAACATTTACGAGTTAGAATAACTAACCCCAATGCCACGGCCGCACACTAAACTAACAACAACTAACAGAGGAAGATCCATGGATGACTTACCACGGTGGGCAATCACTGTCCTCCATCCTTGTAGTAACGATGCTCAAGATCCCAACCTCTACATGCAAGCCTATCATACAAGGCACCAGACATCAAAAAATCCCCAAATCAATTTCGTATCCAGACACAAGCCAACCCTAATAATAGAGGAACAGCAAGATCCTTACCTTTCTCTCCAGCGTGCACTCGATCCGCCTCCAGACAGTCAGATCCGCCTCCAGAAATCGCCTCTGTGTACCCCTGCCTCCGTCGTCAGCAGCTAGGGTTCCATGGCAGGGAGAAAGGGGAAGAAGAAAGGAAGGGAGGAGAAGGCGTCGGGGCTGGCTTGGTGGTTAAAGGATAAGGCAGGGGCAGCTGCGTCTTTTCACAAGCCTGATCCACGCTGGAAGAGGGACGTGTCGTGCCACGTCGGACAGAATGGCAATTTTGTTAACTAAGTTTCGAGACGATGGCAAATATGTAGGATCCATTCTTACGATGGTTTCTCAAGGAGCGCCAACCGTAAGGATGGCAAATAATTAAATATCCCAATAACCACCGCTCAGACAAGCGCGGACGGAGAGACAAGAAGGCAGCCGCCCGATCGATATCGTTGGCACAGGAGTGGCGCGCGCGCGGGGGCCATCGGGCATGGCTCTGGGAGCGGAGATGGCGCGGCCGTTCCGGGGCGGCGGCGTCGTCGTCGGCGTTCCTCGCCGCGGAGACGACGACGGACCGGGCGGCGGTGGACCCGGTGATCTGGGCTGACGAGAAGCGGATGAAGCGGGAGCTCGTCGCGTGGGCCAAGGCCGTCGTCGCGTCCATGGCGGCGGCCGGCAACAACGCCGGGTCTCGCCGCCGCCGCCGCCGTCCATGAGACGCAAGTCGCGCATATAGCCGTGTACAGCGTACAGTTTTCAAGCCTCTCTCAGCTCAGCTCAGAGGTTGCATAAATACTCGCTGCTATGATGAACGTGCTATGCATCTTGTTTGGTTTGGCCAACTTATGCTTGCTTTAGTTGCTTTGCTTGGGGAGGGAACAAGGCTGATCTATTTCTTGTCATACTCTGCTCTACTTTTCCTAGTGGGAGGCTAAATAGATGCTCCCGGTTTCCTTTTTCTTTGAAATATATTGTCTCTGTACATATATATGATCAGGAGTTCAGGATATTTAAAGTCAGGAGGAGTCCTGAGCAGCTTATGGTTTTGGATTGATCTATGCGGTCAGGTTAATGTTCTTGAAGTTGGTGAACTAGGACTCAACTCTCAAGGCTTAAAACACTCGGGTGAGTATGTAGTACCAGAGACAGAGAGCAGGCGTGTCCTTAACTCTGAGCATCCAAAAAGGAAAAGAAAAAAAAAAGAACACAATGTCGTTATAGACCATACAGAAGAGAGCAACCTCGCACTCCTTCCAATTGTCTTACGGTTGTTATGAGCCACATCAGGTGTCGCCTGCCTCCCCTGCTCCTAGCGTGGTTCTCCTAAATCCATGGAACCAGAGTGGCATGTGTACGTGCAGAGTGCAGAGTGCAGTGTGCCATGCTTCCGTCAATTGATCTGTCGATAGGCGTTGAACATGACTGCAACCATTTGACCATGAGCTAGAATTTTTTGTTATTTTATAGGAACACTTTGCTCGCACATTGAAACAAGTTTTACTGCAGGGTTCTCAACAATCGAATCGGCTTGCGGCTGTAAAGGAGCACTCGATGTTATGGGGATCGATGCTGGCGCAGCGCAGGGGTTGATCTGGGGCTAACCACTAATGTCCAAGCTTTGGACCTACTAAGAAGAGCTGTAAAGGGCCAAACAAAACTGGGGGTTGGAAACCAGTTCCAAACAATCCCCAAAACGACAAATGACATCCCCCTCCGGCCTCCTCCACAAGGGATATGGTTGTCACTAGTCACACATCTAACATCTTCCAAATCCTAGAGAAAAGGACAGAATGTGTCTATTGATAAATGATAACCACAACAATTGACAATTGTAGCAACTGATGAATGAATAATTTAAGATCAAATTGCTAACAAGGGTATACGAGAATGTGATTTTGAACGCCCAACTAGATATTTTTCTAGAGACATAGAAACCTTTGCACTTCGTTTTTCATTAAGAAGAAGTGCAAGAATGCATGAGAACAAAACCCGGTGATAAGCACATACTGCAACGAGAAATGGTTGTATAGTTGCCTATACAAAAGGAGAAAGGAAATTATACACAGCTAATACATATAAGAAGCAAAAAAACAGAGCTCACACGGAAAGCTCTAGGAAAATACAGAAGCAAGACACGTAAGCATATAGAGTTATGAACCAACGGAAGCTCCATTCTAAGCAAATCTGTACGCTGACATAGAGTAGCATGTATACAGTGTCGTTCTAAGAAAAGACATCTAAAAATAAGCAGAGGAATCAATACCATATAACTAGTTAGTGATAATAGGCATCTTCCACGCTGCATTGTACCGGAGAAACAACATTCCAAAGATTGATTAAAGGGCAAGTAAAAACCTTCGTTAACTCCCCCACTATGAAAAAGAAACAGCTCCTGCAATAAACAGGACAGAACAGGTTCATCAAAAGAACTCTAGTGAAGAAAAATGAATCCCCATTTCCAAACACCTGATCGAATACATGTATCATCGAAATACTCCACAATTTGAACAATACATTTTTGCCAATAATGGACCGTACTCCATACAGCAGCATTGATGATGATCCCATGACCTGTAGGCTGTATTGACATGATGGCACAAGCAACAAGCAAACAGTATTGTTCACCAGGGTCAGATGCCAACTGCCAAGCTCCCAAGTGGAAAAAGTTGCTGACTGACCTCTCGTAGTAGTTAATCTGTAAAATCTGCAGACGAAAACTACTTTAGCAATCTTATTTCATGACAAAAAAAGGGAATCAGTAAAGGTATAATAAGTGTTTCACATTTTTGAAGACAATATATAGGACAAACAGGTCATATAAACTGCATATACTAGGATCCTTTTGCAACATTCAGAAAAATAGCATTTGCAGTTCCTTTTGCGCATGCTGACATAATTACTGTGTGAGGTAATCATTGTATGTGCAATCCTACTTTCAGTACCAACAAAAGGGTAAGAACCATATATGGATCAGGGGTTCATACAGCCATTAGACAAAAATAAATACAAACATATCAGCACAAAAATATTTATACCCTGACAAATTGCATGTGTCTACTAAAATATGTGCATTTTCCGTTACAGGACAGAGAGGTACCAGAATGCCAGGTGTAAGGGCCTTGCGCAATTCAGAATTATACACATTGGAAGAAAATGACAATTAAGAATAATCAAAGGGGAAACCAGCAAATCAGTGAGTGCAATCAGGTATAAAGATAAAAATGCTAGACCCTCAATCCAACCAAAAAAAAAGTAGGATAACAATTGATGGTGAATGGATACATATGGTATCTTCCAAAATATCATATTCATCCAGAAAAGAATATATTATCATTGTACATGTACGTGGAAAGAAAAGGAAAAAAAAAATCATTAGTTCCAATGCATATCAGTTCTAGTTACACTGGTAGATCAGTATTATTATACTGTCAATCGTATAAAAACAGCTAATGCTGAATTTGGTGCTGAAAAAGGGATCAATGACAACATCAGATAGTCAATGGGATTAGCATACATGCGCCAGATCCCATATTTCCATGGCAATAAATTCTCAGCAATTCTGGCATAGTATGCATTGTACTCAACAGGTATGTAAGTATGTAACTATTTCATTGGAAACTTGATTTGAAGAAAGGTTGTCAATAGAAAACCGTGTTACACTGAAAATAGCATATTTTCTATCAAACATTTATAGCAGACCATGCATAATAGACAAGGAAATCAAACATTTATTGAAAAAAAAATCAAAGGCGCTTTGACATTGCGCACATAATAAGCACTCCAAAGGTGAGTAACATCTCATATACACATTTATGCATCTTTATATATTGGTTAAAGTGTATGCAGAACTCTAATAGGAGTGCAAATGTTATATAGTGCCTTGCTTCTTTTAGGGTTCAAAACCACTTAGGGGTCACATTCAAGGAGGGACCAATTGTGACACAAATATAGACCCAAACAAAGACTAGATGGATGAATACATGTAAGAGATGATGCATTTAGATCAGGTAATCCAATTATCCAATAGAAATAATGAAATCAACCATTCCCCAAGAGTCAAATCAAACAGAAATGACTGGAACTAATCCATAGAAAAAAACAAGACATGGATCAAGTAAACTGGAAGAACTTTTTAAGGATATGCATTTAAGTTCACACCAGTTTCAGTAAAAACTACATGTGAGATAATGCAAGTATCAATATGCGACTTGACCTTTTCCACTAAATATTCAGTGGACACATTAGTTATGCTCCCCAGTGCAAGCAACAAAACACAGACGATGCATTGATGTCTTCTTAATTCTTAGGAGTAACATATGCATCCATATATGTTCTATAATAGACACATTTGCTAAGCATTCAAGAATAGAGAATGTAGTTTCTCTATTTTATCTATGGGTTCATTAGAAATTCATAAAGAAGTGTTGGAACTATATGAGAATAACAAAAAAAAATAAAAGATCACGAATGTAGTGTGCCATTTCATAAATATCACAATAAACTTTGATTCTTTCATATCGATATAGAAAAAATGGAGTGCTGTAACTGTGTAAAACCTGGGTAATGCAATAAGCGAATAAATGTTGATGGGCAGTCCAATGCACCAGTTTTGTGGAAGAATTCAGCATCCAAATCCAAACCTAGAGCTGTTAGACTATCCTTTGCCGGTATTCCTAATAGGGAATAAGCAACAGAAGTAATATAATTAATAAACATACAAATGTTTCTTCCAAAGCTTTATAGGAATCAACGTTCTTCTAAAATTTGTAGAACAGTTGCAATGGTCTCCTTCGAAGATGGAAATTCCTCTACAGACAGACAAAAAAAAAGAGGCAAATGTTAAAAGCATTGGCTTCTGACAACATGAATGGTGTCCATGGATATGGTGCAGGCAGCATAATTATCAGCTGTTAAAAGTTGGCAAAGCTACAAGTACCTTCATAAGGCCATTAGTTCAGATAATTCTGCATATCGCTGTCCCCTATAGGCCCAATGTAGAAATTCTCCTCGAGGTCTCCTGTAATATAACGATTCAGAAAGTAATAAGTAGATTGAACTACATATATTGTTTAGCAGAAGATCCAAAAGTCTCCTATGGACATATTCAACTATATCATTAGAAGCACCAGAAATGTAAGTGGTAAAATCTATGAATGCGGCTATAGCTTCAAATTACATGCGACAACAACATGGAACTATCCTCAACCCACTGGCCACTGCATCTGGCTACAAGTTTCACACACAGCCTAACCAGATAACTGAAGCACGGTTCCATGGAATGAATTTTGTAGCTACCACCAGGAAAAACGAGCAATGAGAAACAAATTTTATCCGACGGAAACGGGCCCATCATGGTTCTATTTAACTGCCAGTGGAAATAGTAGATCCTCCAAATCTTTTAAGAAGAGTACTAGTTTCCACCGGCGGGAGACTACCTACGGCACCAACTGACCATGTGCCGTTATTAAAACACCTGCCGCGTGCAAAGCAGCAGGGCAGTCATAATTCCCTATGATCTCTGAGGTGGTGTCGAGCTTCTCGGAGTAGGGGTTGGCGCTCATCTGCAGGCTGCAGCTTCATCCATGCACGCAGCACGCCTGCAACTGCAAGAACCAGATCGCTCGTGTGACGCCAATCATCTACCCGCGAAAAAGAAAAATCAAGCCGCATTGTGAACTAATAATGCTCTTGGGAGACTGCAGAACAGAGGGATCTCCAATCGGACGATAAATCGCCCAACTTTTTTTTACCGAATCCAATCATTACGCCGAAATAGGATCAAAGCTACGGCATCATAAATGGATCACAAAAGGTCATATCACGGACAGCCAAAAATTTCACCAATCGAACGCAGAGTCTACCTCCCCAATCACCCAATTTACAGATCGAGTCCATCGTTCGGCCCCAAATCGGAAAAACCTATCACTGAACTCCGAACGAACATGACATGAGGAGAAGATTGAACCAAAATGCAGGAGGAATATGCGCGGGTAATCGATTGAGGGAGGGGGAATCATCGAGAAATTTCGATATTTGACATCGAATTCGCAAGCCTCACTGCTTATAACCCTCAATTCGTAAGCCTTTTGAAATATAACACCGAACGTGCGAATTCTTTCGATTTAAGGGATTTCTACTCGTTTTCTCAATTTCAGTCCTTTTATATTTGCTTTTCATTTTCTAGCTCTGGGAACAGACAGGTATGCCCCTGCCTTATCATCTCCACCGATTGGATCAGGCCTGGCTGTACCTTTTCTTCCCCAACGCCGGCTGCTCCTTTTCTTCTCCGACACCGGGGTACTCGAGCATCGCAAGGCCGCAGAACAACACGTGCACTGATGCACCGCGTGTTTTCAATCTCCGCTCGTCACGGCCGCCTCAAGCAGGCTCCGCCGTCGGTATCAAGCTCCATGGCTACCTCGAGACGACACCGACGACGAGCACTTATAGCTTCAGCGTAGTGGGACCACGAGTAACCATAGCTGGGCGCCAGGAGTCAACATCTAGCAGCAGAGCCGCTGAGGAGCCGCAACACTGCAGAAGAGATGCTCGAGTCCAAAGCTCCAAATCCACCATCAGCGTCGATTCTTTGCCCCCTGTGCGCCATCCACCAGCAGCCGATTGTCCCCAGGTGCCGCACATAGCTCCCGTGCGAGCTCGAGGAGGAGAGCTAATCTCCTATCTGCCGCCGGCAGCGAGTAAAGCCACTGCCGGCGAGTCTGCAACTCGGAACAGCCTGAACTAATGCAGCTTGTTGTACCACAGCATCGCACGGGGGAGAAAAGGACACATCGCAAGAGGGAAAACAGAAGCGCTAAGGTCAAGCGCATGCGGATGGCAACGCCGGCGGGCTGGCGGCGGCGCTGGGCGAAGCGCACGGGAGCAAGACCGCTGTTCCGTCTAATTGGTGAGGCCCCACGACCCAATCCAGTGAAGAGAAGGGTAAAACGGTCATTTGAGTAGTACTGTCAATTATAAGGAATAATTAAAAGATAGGAAATAGATAAAAGGGAGAAAATCCTATGAATGGAAAGAATTCGCACGTTCAGTGTTATATTTCAAAAGACTTGCGAATTGAAGGTTATAAACAGTGAGGCTTGCGAATTCGATGTCAAATATCAAAATTTCTCGGAATCAGATACGAACCCTAGAATCACATCATCATCATGGTTCTTGGAGTTGGAGGGCATGCTCTTCCAAAATGAACAGGCGGAATAAGAGGAATGGGCCAACTTGACAGGGCAGCAGCCCAAATAAAGCCAGCCCAACACACCACCACTGACGCTCCTCTTGGCGGACCCTACTGGACCTGCCGTCAGCCCGCCACAGTCCTGATCCTCTCGACCGGCGCGGCGCCGCCGCCATCGCCGCCGCTGAGCCCGCAGCCCGCCATGCTGCTCCTCCGAAGGCACCTCCTTCCACTCCTCCGCACGGCCTCTCCGCTCCCGTCCCCTATCCACCACCGCGCCTGCCTCCTCTCCACCTCCACATCCGCCCCCGCCGCCCCATTCTCCCTCGAGGACTACCTCGTCGCCTCCTGCGGCCTCGCCCCTACCCAAGCCAGGGAGACTGCCCAGAAGGCGTTCGATGGAGCATCCAAACCAAAGAAGAAAGCATTCGAGGAGCTCTCACACTCCCGCCTCAATTCCGCTTCCAATCCCGACGCCGTCCTCGCCCTGCTATCCAGCGTCGGCCTCTCCCGCGCCGACATCGCCGCCGTCGTCGTTGCCGACCCGCTGCTCTTCCGCTCCTCGCCCAAGAACATCGGCCCCCGCCTTCTTGCTCTCCGCGACTGTCACGTCCCAAAATCCATGAACGTGTTTAACAAGTGATCAAGATTGCATAATCATCATTTGAACATTAACGAGCATCATGAGCATTTCATTTGAATTAATATTCCTATGTATGTTTTTGTGCACTTGTGAAGGAAGTTGAATTTTGCTACATGAGTTGGCTTGCTGTTATTTTATTCTTTTACTTCATGTCAATTGGTGATTTGTTGAATTTTGGTCAAATTTTTGGACTTGGTTTGCTATGCTTAAAAGCTTGTGGAACTTTCAGCTTTAGCTGTTTTGCTTTTTGATTTGCGACCAAACTGTAGTAGTGCTGATGTTGATCTTGCTCTTAATTCGTTCTTGGGGTTTTTAGCTTTCCAACGAGTATTTATTTGCAATTTTTGGACGTTGGGAACATAGTTAATTAAGGGTTTGAAGTATGAGAGGTTGAACGGTTCAATTTCCGCCGGGTCCACTCGTCAGCGTCGTCTTCCTCGTCTCACGCTGCAGCACGCACGCCGGTTGGGCAGCAGGGGCGGCGTCGACCAGGCCCTTGCCGCCGGACTGGCCACCGTGGCTCTGGCCACGCGAAAACCCTCTTCTACCCCTCGCCCGTCCCTTCTATTTAACCTGGCAGCCGGCCTCCATTTCAAACCCTAGCTCGGCCCTCCATTGCCGCCGCCGCCGAGTTGCCTGCTGGCCTAGCTCCGTCTCGCCGGTGAGCTTCCCATCTATTCCTTGCAGATGGACCTTCCCCTTTGAGCTCACGCACATGCTTTAACCCTTCTACCCCCTCGGCTCTTCACCGTGCAGGTCACCGGCGGCAAGGTTCACCCGCCCGTGGCTGCTGTTCTCCCTCCATTGCTGCTGCACACGCCTTGCTCCCTCCGCTCCTAGGTTCTTGAGAGTGAGTGCATGAACTGGGCAATCCCTTCTCCTTCCTTGCATGCACGTGGGTTCTCCTAGTATTCTTTTCCTAGCGCTGCAGCATGCGAAACTTGGGACCTGCAGCCGTGCGCGCGTTCTGTTCTAGGGAAGATGAACAGTGCTAGCTTGTGAAGGGGTAGCTTAGTAGCACTAGTGTGTTGCTGACCTTGCAAAAATCGTAGGAAAATAAATATAGATCCAAAAACAGTGGTTCTTCTTTTGTTGGTTTCCCTATTAAATCTAGTTTATTTACAAAATGAGTTTCCTCCTGTCACTGTTGTATTTATTTCTCTATGATTTACTTTGTGTTAATATGGTTAAATACCTTAAAAGTCATGTGTTGCTCCTAAAATCACGAATTCAATTTTGTTGGCTTCCTTGGAACTTGTCTTGTTTGGATCTGCAGTTGTACTTCTCAGTTGTATAGGTTCTGCAGTAGTTTGGGTTGATTTTCTTGTTTCCTAGGCTGAAAATGGTTTAATGCTTAGTAAATATAAGAAAAACGATAAAATGGTAAAACCAATTTTGTCGATCTTGTGTTTCAGTAAAGAATACAGGAAAAATGCCTTCTCTGTTATTACGGTTGATTTACATGCCTTTTACGAATTAATTTGGCTAATAGTTGTTTTCCCTTTTTATTTTGATATCTCTTTTTGGAAATAGCTTTTGAGGTGAATCCAACTCTCTTGAGCTGTTTTAGTGACTCTCTGGTTGTATGATTTATTTCATGATTTTTAGATATCAATAGAATTTATTTTGGCTTTATCTTGCTTGCTAGTGTATTGCTTAATTTGAGTCACTCTTTATACTTTTGGAATTGTTTGATTAATGCTTTAGCTTCATATGCTATCATTATTATACTTTTGGGTGCATATATCATTTCATACTCATGTCACTAGCATTGCACTCATAGCATCATCACTAATGCATGCATACATTTCATTCTTTTAGCGACCGAAGTGCCGGAGAGCGAGTCCGTTGAGCCCGGATCCAAAGTCGTCGAGGAAGAGTTTGTCGAGTCGGAAGAAAACCAAGGCAAGCAGCTCATATGTCCTATCCTATGATTTTCTTGATTAATATTATGCCGCTATGGGTTGCATGTGGGTTTAGTTGCATTAGAATCCTATCTTTAAGCCTTCCTTGTTTTATACCCTTCCTTGTCGCTCGTGTAGAAAAAGGGGCTCTTACTAATTTAATTTGATTAATGCTTAGATGCTTAGTTTTGGTCTAGTCAACTTGGGAGGGATGGGCTATAGGCTAATCAACTTCGTCGCCTTTACTTTGGTTAATTAATATGAGCAATGTTTATGAGTATGTTAAAGTTGAATGTGAGACTTGAACGGGAGATAGGGTCACGAGAACGGAGTCTTGGTGACATAGCCCGTTTGAGTTGGTTAAGGCCCGTCCGATTGTGACGTTGGTTTGAGCACCATTTTGTGCTACCGTTGTCCAATTATTGTTGGGTAAGCCCTTTTTCCGATTGTTGTCTCGATCATTGGGGCACGGTCCTAGATACGTGGCTTCGGGCTATGTAGAGGGGTTCTAGGGATGTCCCCGGTGGACCTAGAGCTCCCTCCGCGTAAGCTAGGCGTGGACTCCCAACGTTTGGGCTTATTGGGAAGGGTTGACGTGAGTTCATTCTCGTGTTGAGCGGGTAAAGAGTACAACCCTTGCAAGGTTAAATCAATTCGAATTGCCGCGCTCTCGGTTATGAGCAAGCTCACTCCCATGGATCTCTCGTAGAGTTACCGTTGGTTATTTTTGTACTTGTCATATGTTCATGCTCTATGTCATCACGATATAATTCTTGTTTCAACTAAAATATTGTGTGGGCTTGGGCAAGTTAAGTAAAATGAATTAGATGTTCATAGGTTGTTGTTCATCATGCTTATGGTTAAAAATTAAGGATGTGTCGCTTAGGCTTTTGCTAAATTTTATTTAACCTTAAAGCCTAACCTTGATATATTCTTGCATGGTGCTAAATATTTTCCTTGCGTAAGTCTTGCGAGTACCCCACGTACTCACGTTGCTTTCAAAACTCTAAGTTGCAGGTGAACCGGAGCTTGTGTTTGGTTACTTTTCCCCCGCCGATCCAAGGGTGGGTGATGAGTGATTAAACTTGTTGTGGCTTGTGACGATGGTGTTTTGGGCAACAACACCATTGTTTATTTTGCGTTACTATCGTTTATCCGCTGCGTTTTACTCCTATCGTCTAAGTTAGAGCTTGGAAGAACATGATTTCACTTATGTTTTGTGTTGTCTTGTTGAGAGCTTAAACTTGTTACCTTTGCTCTCTTTTATTTCTTGTTGAAACCATTTATGTAAGAATTTGTAACTTAATTGTGAAACCATGTCGTTTAAAATTGCCCTTTATGGTTCATTGTGATGATACGATTTGTAACGGTGGGTGTGCTCGATCTTAGGCGTATGTGGAACACCTACCGGGACTACCGGGTTTGTACTCGTTTGAAGTGAAATTGTAAGAGGCCGTCGATCTTCTCGATGTGGTTTAGTACTTGAATCGTCGAAAGGCGGCTAAGTACTAACCCTCATCTCGATGAAACGGCTAATCGTTCACTTGAGCCGAGTGCAAATTGGGCGGTTCTTACAGCGACCGCCTCGGTCTCTGCGCTCCCCAGATCGCTCGCTTCCTCCTGGTCGGCTCAGACGCTCTTCGCAGCTGCGACGTCGTTCCAAGGCTCGAGTTCTTCATCTCCTTCTTCGGCTCATTTGAACAGCTCCTCGTCGTCATGAAGAAGAGCAGATGCATCGTAAGATATAACCTCGAAAGGGTGGTCAAGCCTAACCTCGCACTTCTTCGTCAGTGCGGCGTAAGTGTTCGGCAGATTGCCCGGGTCGAGGGGAGGGTGCTTGGCTCCAGCCCAGAGCGCTTCAAGGAGTTAGTGCTGCGCGCGGAAGAGCTTGGGGTGCCTCGCAGCTCGCGAATGTTCTGGCAGGCACTGACGGTCGTAGCAAAAGTCACCAAAGAGAAGGTTGCTGCCAGGCTCGTATTTTTGAAGAGTACTCTTGGTTGCCATGAGAGTGAAGTTTCCACTGCAGTGTCCAAGATGCCAAGCATTCTAGGAATATCTGAGGAGTGCCTTCATCGTAAGATTCAGTTCTTGATCAAGGAGGTTGGACTGGAGCCTCAGTACATTGTGCAAAGGCCTACCCTGTTCGCATGCAGCCTGGAGAAGAGGTTAGTTCCCCGACATTGTGTCATGAAGGTCCTGCTGGCTAAGGGATTGCTGGACAGCAATAGGAGTTTTATCACATTAACTCAAGTTCCAGAGAAGACTTTCTATTTGAAGTATATTGACAGACACAGGGACTCTGATCCTGGGCTTGCAGATGCTTATGCATCAGCTTGTGCTGGCTTGGTGCCCTCTCCAATATAATTTTAGCATCTTGAAATGTTCCAAAGCATTTTGTATTCTGGGCGGATGGTGACTGCAATACGCTTATTGGCAGCAGTTCATGGTGCAGGGTTTATCAATTCTGGTTTCTGCAATTTAAACACTAATAATCATGGACTGCTCATAGCCAAGTTATGTTATGATTTCTTCACTAGGCAATCATGAAGGTCCTGTATGCAAAAGGATTGCTTGGTGGCACTATGGACATTTACACATTAGCTCAAATTGAAGTTCATCTGACTGTCATGAGGATTCTGTTTATGATATTGCAGATGCTTGTGACGCAGCTCGTGCTGGTGGTGTGCCTTCTATGAGTGTAATTTTAACATCTTGAAAAATTAGACGAGTTGTAGAACTGCAATTCATGCGCATTAGCATCTGTCCACTGTGCAAGCTTTCTCAATTAATCATCTCTGCAATAGAACCACTAGCTTGTGTTAAGATTGTCTATGTAGGAACTTGTCTATCTCATTCTGGAGGCCCACTGAACATGTTTTTGTCACTTTTTCCTAGCACATGGCTGAAGATTTAACTTTGTTGTTATTCTGTAGATATGTCCGTGTAAGGACTTAAGCTAATAGGACTTTTGACAATATTAGCTTTCCCCTTTCTATAACCGTGCTTGTCCAGTATGCTTTATTTCAACCGATATTTACTTAGGCTCACACTAGTCCCTGCGCTTTGCTGTTTTGTTTTAGCTGAATGTCTTGCTTTCATTTCTACTATATTTACATTGTACATTACTTCACTGATGCTGAATTTCAAGTAGTGGCAGCAATTTGTTACTAACTGAAAAGGCTCTATGAAATAATTTTGCAAAGACAGTGGTGGAAGTAGCATCTTCAGTTGCGGTTATTCTCTATCCAACCGGTGTACTATGGCTGGTTTTCTTAGTCGATTTTGTTAAAACCCATGATTCTAGTTTTACCCAAAAAAAAGGGTAGTTTTACTTTTGAGAGGAAAATGTAGTTTTACTTAAAAACAAATATTTGGGCTATCCAAAGAAAGATTTGGAGGTACTTAAGCTGAAAACCTGAAACAATGTTCAAGGAAACTAGTTTTCCATAGAACAGGCCATCCAAAGTTCCAGACAACCAATTAGGACTTTCAAAACATGTTTGAAATTTGAGAGCGAAAACAAAACAAACCGCATTATGAAACAATGGTCTTGGGAGACTGCAGAACAGAGGGGTCACCATAGAACAGAACCCCTAAAATATCGCCCCAAATTTGTAAGACGAATACCGTCATTCTGCCCAAATAGGATCAAAGCTACCGCATCATAAATGGACTGCGAAAGATCATCTCACACACAGCCAAAAATTTCACCAATCGAATGCAAAGTATACCTCGTCAGTCACCCCATTTACAAATCGAATCCATCATCCTGCCCCAAATCGGACAAACCTAGCTGAATTCCGAACGAACATGACATCAGGGAAAAAAATTGGAACAAAATTCAGGAGAAATGGGCGATAGCTTATGCGCGGGTAATCGATGGTGAGAGGGGGGAATCAGTCAATCAGAGATGCGAACCCCAGAATCTCATCATCATGGTTCATGGAGCTCTGCTGCTCTTCCAAAAATGAACGGGCAGAATTAGAGGAATGGGTCAAACTGGACAGGGAAGCAGCCCAAATAAACTCAGCCCAACACACCACTGGCGCCTGCCGCCGCAGTCCTCTGATCCTCTCTAATTCTGAAATTTCTCGCCGGCGCGGCGCCGCCGTTGCCGCCGCCGCCAGCCCGCCATGCTGCTCCTCCGAAGGCACCTCCCTCCTCTCCTCCGCGCGGCCTCCCCGCTCCCTTCCCCTATCCACTACCGCGCCTGCCTCCTCTCCACCTCCACATCCGCCTCCGCCGCCCCATTCTCCCTCGAGGACTACCTCGTCGCCTCCTGTGGCCTCGCTCCAACCCAAGCCAGGGAGACTGCCCAGAAGGCGTTCGATGGAACATCCAAAGCCCAGAAGAAGGCGTTCGAGGAGCTCTCTTACACCCGCCTCAATTCCGCTTCCAACCCCGACGCCGTCCTCGCCCTGCTATCCAGCGTCGGCCTCTCCCGCGCCGACATCGCCGCCGTCATCGTTGCGGACCCGCTGCTCCTGCGCTCCTCGCCCAAGAACATCGGCCCCCGCCTTCTTGCTCTCCGCGACCGCCTAGGTCTGTCCACTCCCCAAATCTTTCACTTCCTCCTGGTCGGCTCACACTCCCTCTACAACTGCGACGTCGTTCCAAGGCTCGAGTTCTTCATCTCCTTGCTCGGCTCATTTGAAAAGCTCCTCGTGGCCATGAAGAGGAACAACCGCATCCTAAGGTCAGATCTTGAAAGGGTAACCAAGCCTAACATCGCGCTTCTTCGTCAGTGCGGCGTAAGTGCTCAACAGATTGCCCAGCTCCACCCGAGGGTGCTTGGCTTCAGCCCAGAGCGCATGAAGGAGTTAGTGCTCCGCGCGGAAAGGCTTGGGGTGCCTCGCAGCTCGCGAATATTCTGGCAGGCGGTGACGGTTGCCGCACAAATCAGCAAAGAGAAGGTTGCTGCTAGGCTCGTATTTTTGAATAGTGCTCTTGATTGCCATGAGAACGAAGTTGCCGCTGCAGTGTCCAAGATGCCAAGAATTCTAGGAGTATCTGAGGAGTGCCTTCGTCGCAAGATTCAGTTCTTGATCAAGGAGGTTGGACTGGAACCTCAGTACATTGTGCAAAGGCCTTCGCTGTTAACATACAGTCTGGAGAAGAGGCTAATGCCCCGACATTGTGTCATGAAGGTCCTGCTGGCTAAGGGATTGCTGGACAGCAATAGGAGCTTTTACTCATTAGTTTCATGTGGAGGGGAGACTTTCAAATTGAGGTACATCGACTGCCACAAGGACTCTGTTCCTGGGCTTGCAGATGCTTATGCAACAGCTTGGGATGGTGTTGTGCCCTCTGCCGTCTAATTTGAACATCTTGAAATGTTCCAATGGATTTCATATTCTGGGCAGATGCTGCAGACATTTCCATTTTTCTTTCTGCAGTAGAACTCGTGATCTTTAACTGCTAATAGTGCAAGTTTAAGATATTGTTATCTATTACCGTGTCAAGGAGCTGGTTGGCTCATTCTGGAGCCTTCTGTGCGCGTTTGTTAGTCACTTCTTCTGTCAAGCACATGGGTGACGATTATCGTTAACTGAGTTTTTCTTCTACGGATAGGCCCTTGTTGTAGCACTTAATCTAGTTGGAATTGACAGCAATGGCTTTCCCTTTTTGTCTAATCATGTTTGCTTGGTATTTTTTATTTCCAGTGGCATTTTACAGAGCTCACTGATACTTCTTTTTGGTTTTTTGTTTCCTGGTGTTTACATTGTACTTCACTGAGGCTGGTAATACTTTCAAGTAGTGGCTGAAATAGGCTGAGTGGACTGTTTTGACTCATTCTATGAATGAACTGTTTGTGTTAAGATTATCTATGAATGAACTGTTTTGACTCATTCTGGGACCCATTCAACATGTTTTTTAGTAACTTTTTGACTCATTCTGGGACCCATTGAACTGTTTAGACTCTGGCTGGTTTTCTTAGTTGATTTTGTTAAAATCCATGATTCTAGTTTTACCACAAAAAAAACATCATGATTCTAATTTTACAACAAAAAGTAGTTTTACTTAAAAACAAATATTTGTGTTATCCAAATATCTGGAGGTACTTAAGCTGAAAGCCTGAAACAAGGTTAAAGGAAACTAGTTTTCCATAAAACAGGCCATCCAAAGTTCCAGACAACACCTTAGGGCTTTCAAAACATGCTTGCAATTTGAGAGTGATAATCTGGTTTGATTTGTTTTAGTACTTCCATCTATTCCTGATCATTTTTTTCCTTGAAAGACTAGCAACATATGGGAGTTAGATGGACGGCCTCGTGTCCAAACTACTGCTGTCTACTGATGTTTGCATTGTACATTACTAGTACTTTCAGGTAGTGGCTAAAATTGCTACCGAGAGAAGAAACTCTCTAAGACAATTATGTAAATCCAGTTTTGTAAGTGCACATATTTAGCATGTAAATCTAGGAAGGGGATAAACACATTATTCTTGATTTCTAAGGACTTGTTTGTTCTGCGATGTTAACCGGTAATTTTTATCAAAATATCTCTCCATTTATAGACTGCACAGGATAGATAATAGGTATGGTACTATTTATATGGATTTTTTCCTATATGCCATACTAAACAGGATCTCAAACTTTTTCTTTATTTTCTTTTCTTTTTTTATTATGGAGCAGGAGGGGTTATTTACAGAAAGCCATATATTAAAAAAAGACATAAAGTTTTTTTTTTAGAATAAGACAGAAAGTTATTTACATAGTCCCAAAGAAAAAGGAAAATAATTACATTTGGGATTAAAGCCATATCTGTTGCCGGATGATATTTCACTTTAATCTGAGAATGAAAAATTCATGTATGAAAATTTCCTTGCACCATTCACGTGTTGCTCTCTGATTCTTGAAAATAAGAAAGGAAAAGGACATAAGTATTATCACCTCCATGAAGAAAGGTTGAGCTATCAGAGTTTTGAAAGAACTTCATAGCTAGATATGGTGTCATCAATCTGCAGATTTACAATGTTCCAGCATTGCTTTGTGAAAGGGCATCTTAGGAAGAGATGTTGGACGGACTCTTCAATATTATCATGGCATAAAACACAGACAAAGCTTGGCATTTGCATTGTTTTCCTTCTAAGCTGTTCTCTTGTATTTAGAATATCTTTGAGGAGCAACCAAAAAGAAAAACTCTGAGCTTCATCTGGCAGCAGCAGTTCCACATCCATTTGTAAGCTGGGTGGATGTCTATATGGCCCTTCATGAATCTGTGAGCCTTGCTGGAACTGTATATACCATGCCCCCATATATAGATCCAGACATCATCTGAGTTATTGTTTTGTATCCCATGAACTGAATTTTTTAACAAGGTGAATTGATCAAAGGCCTTGACTGATAAGGGTGTGGAGATGATTGACCATCGCTGTTTTATGAAGGGAGATATCTGTATTTTTGGCAAATGAAAAGAGCTCTGGATAAATGTGCTTTGGTACTACTCCACACCATGGGTATCATGCTATAGAAAGATGGATTTACCATCGCTAGGCTGTGGTGTGGTAATTCCTTTATATTGATCTTGTAGTTTCAGAATGTACCTCCACCAAAAGGGCCCTCTATCTTTCCCTGACCAGGATTAGCATAGTAGCTGTTCCAATAAGTAACTCTATATAGCTGGGTTAGGTTCACCCAGGGGAGGTTTGCATGATTAAAAAACTTGTTCGTTATTTTTCTTTCTAGCTGAATGGATTACTTTGATGACTACTGCTGTTTATATTGTACACTAAATCACTGCTGACAAAGAACTCATCGAGACCCTTTGCGAAAAACCAAAAGAAGTGTTCGTACTGTCAGATTGTTTTGGTGCGTGCCTAAGGGCCAGCTGGTTTTCCGACATAAATAAAAAAATGTTTTTCAATATAAATTTCAAACTAAGGCGTTGCCAAATAAACCAAGGAAAGGATTGTCGTCGCCAAAATCAGCTTTGTCAATTGTCAAGGCGTTCGACGCGTCGCCTTGGTATTTTCTTGCTGTTGAGTGGAGACACATCTAAATAAACGATTACAGTCGGCCAAACTTTTTAAAGTCTCACTGCACGTGCTCAGGGAGAAGTCGTCCGGCGCGGGCGCGGGGGAGCTCGGGGAGGAGCCGGCCGGCACGGGGAACAGGAGACTTTTTTTTTGAACAGTACTGCAGTAAAAACTCCATCAGATGGAGGAACCAAACATGTCTCCCATACAACGACACTTTAGCGAGTCTATGGGCATCTTCATTAGCTTCCCTTCCTTCATGAACAAAATTGACATCAGTGAAGTCCGTCGCCCTTGCCTTGATCTCACGAACAACGTGGTCATAATCTCCCATTGCAGTTCCATGCAAATTCCGGATTACACAGTAGCCAACCTGAATTTTGTTGCCAATTGTCAATTGTTACCTCATTTAGCATCTGCATATGAATGCAGCAGTCAATTAGCGTCAAATATGGCTAATAAATAGGGGATAGCAAGGTCATTTGTTTTTGCTAATTTGTCTTTTTTTTCTAGAGTGAGTTTATTTTAGGGACAGGGGGATATATATTATGTGGAGTTCGAGAACAACAAATTAGTACTCTCATGTGCAGTCTTCTCCTTACTACTCGCCATCTTCCTTTAGCGGTCAGTGTCCCATTCCCTTAAGACAAAACAGAACCATCTTGAGCGCCTGGGCACAGATGCTGTCCATGGAACCAAAACAGTTCTTAGAAATCAAGAATTATACTGCTGGCCACAAGCCCACAACAGTTGGTTTACACTTTACACAATCGTTTCGTAGAACATGGTGTGTAGCCTGAGGGATTGCAGCAAGCAATATGAGAAAGACCAGAGCCATCAATGATTGAGCAGTGGACTAGGCTGAGATCATTCAACAGGAGGCAACTGGAAGAAAGCACACGGAGGCCTTGGTTATCCAACTGAACCTCATAGTCAGGACTCAGGCGTCCAGCATTTGTAACTGATATGCACTTTGCCGCAAATTTAGGAACCGGAAGCAGAGTGATGCCATGGCAGAGATGTCCGTCGGCAAAGGCCGGATCCAGTGTTTGTTGTAGTCCGCGACGGTTCAATTTTGTCACAATTCGCAAAAAATCCGTCACAGAACGGCATCCGTGACGGATACCGTCATGTACTTAGCGTCACAGATTAACTCTCGTGTACCTTTAGGTCCATGCAGCCCAGCCCAAGTCCAATTTTAGTGACAAAACAAACCGTCATGGATTGATGCCACATAGACCAAATATCCGTCACGGATCAACCAATAATGGCTAGTGACATGGACGTTGACGTGGCGAGTGACGCAGATGCTGACATGGCTGGTGACGTGGACATGGTGATGACATCAGCATCCAAGCCCATTTACTGATGGGCCCAATTTGTAGAGTGGGCCACTACTTTAGGCCAAATATTTCAAGCCCAATATCAATTTCAGCCAACTCAATTTTTCTTATTTGTACACAGCCCATAACAAAATGACCCATCAAGTATAATTTTGTCAGCCCATTCTCAAAATTGCAGAATTCCAGCCCAATATAACAAATACAAGAATTATGTACACCAGTTAATACAACATTTTTTCATTCAACATTACATGGTTCCGAGCCAGCTCGTTAAGCTCGAACGAGCTCTGGAGCCAGTACACAGGAGCCCTTTATTATTTTTGGCTAAACCTATCTTTTGCTTATTAGGCTCGCGAGCCAGCTCGTTAAGCTCGAACGAGCTCTGGAGCCAAATCTAAATTTAGTATTACCACCTCAACATATATAAAATATAAAAATGGTTATAATAAAATTATAAACTTCAAAATTCACTATGCATGGCTTGGCTCAACGAGCTCGGTTGGGCTCCAATAGCTCGGCTCCCTTTGTTAAGACCTTATCCTTCTAGCTTGGTTGGCTTGCGAGCAGCTCGCAAGCTGGCTCGAGCTAGCTCGTTATCCAAATGAGCAAAATTAGCTGCTCGGCTCGTTAAAAAGTCCATCGAGCCGAGCCGAGCTGAGCCGAGCCGTGAACGAGCCGAGCCAGCTCGCGAGTTCTTGGCTTGGCGTCCAGCCCTAGGCCTACCTGTCATCCCTAACCTTTCTCTCTTCTTCCCCTACGCTGCCTGGCCTGAAGCTCCCCGCAGCCGCTGCCTGGGAGCTCGGCTCCGCCGGCTAGGGCAGGCGCCCGGAGCTCGGCTCCCCCCGGTCGCTGCGGGCGCCTGGGAGCTCGGCCCCGCCGCCAGAGCTCGGCCTAGCCGGCCATGGCGGACGGCCGGAGCTCGGCTCCGCCAGCCAGGGCGGACGGCCGGAGCTCTGCGGGTGCCTAGCACGCCCCGCCGCCGGAGCTCTACGGGTGCCTGGGAGCTCGCCCCGCCGCCAAAGCTCGGCCCTGCCGGCCATGGCAGGCGGCCGGATCTCGGCACCGCCGGCCGCGGCGGGCGGCCGGAGCTCGGCCCCGCCGGCCATGGCGGGCGGACAGAGCTCGGCCCCGCCGACCGCGGCGGGCCCCGGAGCTTGCCTCGCCCGGCCATGGTGAAGATGGCCCTGCCGGCCATGGGGAGAGAAGGGAGCAGAGGTTGAAGATGACTTGATGTGTGGGTCCCACACGTTAGTGGCTAGGGGCAGAGAAGTCATTTCCATACGTGGGTCCCACCTGTCAGAGCTAATTTCTAACAGAACGTGGACGGAATGGCACACAGGTAAAAGAAAGTTTGGCTCATGGCACATAGGTATCTTCAAACTTTTTTGTGGCACACAGGTGAGCGACAACTTTCTTAATGGCATAGGCGTAAAAGACTCTTAGGTTCCAGAGAGTTTGTTCCTGCAAAAGCTAACATACCACCATGACTTAGCCCGTGTTTAGTTCTCACTCAAAATTTTTTCACCCATCACATCAAAGGAGAATCTTAGATGCATGAAGTATTAAATGTAGACGAAAAAAGTGAAAAGTTATATGGATAGTGTAACACCCCGTAATTTTAAAGCATTTAAAAATATATATATTTCATAATTCTCCTTAATTAAATATAATCTCTTTTTCTCTGACTATTCAAAATACATTTTCTACATAAAACCGTGCATTTAATCGTGACATGTGTGATGCATTTGAATGCTTTAGAAATCTTTTCTAAACTTAAAATTCCAAGAGATAGAAATGCCTCCAAACCTTTCTCTCTCTCAAATCTTTAGGTTTAATATTCAAATCTAAATTGAATATTAATTTTCAACCTTAAACTCTTCCAAAATACCCTATTTCTATATCTATTTCAAGCCTTCGTCCCAAACCCTAATTTGAATTCGCA
Organism: Urochloa ruziziensis; assembly: GCA_015476505.1. Classification (NCBI taxonomy): domain Eukaryota; kingdom Viridiplantae; phylum Streptophyta; class Magnoliopsida; order Poales; family Poaceae; genus Urochloa; species Urochloa ruziziensis. The sequence goes on along the minus strand of CM027126.1, from coordinate 35,393,376 downwards.
TTCAAATTCTAAACCCAAACCTAGTTCAAACAATTAAAAAACCTTTCACGGGCCAGCAACCTCATTCTCGGCCCATTCTCGCTTGCAGCCCAACCACGAAGTCTAACCGCCCTTCCCGAACTCCCTAGTCCACCCGCCTTCTCCTCCTCTCCCAGGCCGGCTGCACGGCCCAGCTCGGCCCGCCTCCCGGCCAGCCCGCTCGCGCCCTCCTTCCATGCGTGGCCCACGCAGGCCGACAGGTCGCGGCCCACCTTCCCTCCCGCTCCCTCCAGCCCAGCCGCGGCCCGACTTCCGCCTCCTGGCCCAGCAGGCCGCCAGGCCGCGACCCAGCTAGGTCGCGTCCCTCTTCCCCGCTCGGCCCACGCGGCCCAGCTCCACCCCAACCCTATCCCTCTCCTCCAGAACACGCCGCCGCCGCCGCCAGACGCCGTCACCGCCGTGCGCCGCTGCTGCCGCCGCTCCGGCGCCCGAACCCCCGCCAAACCTCGTCGCCAAGGACCCCCTCCCCCTCCTCTTCCCATTTTCACCTTCTTTTTCCCCTCTCCATAGCCGCCCGACGCCGACCCATCGCCGCCAGCCACCAAGCCTCCATGGACGTCGCCATGCCAGTCTTGGCCGCCATGCTGCCTGACCCTGCCCCGCCGACGTCACCATGTACGTCACCTCGCCTCTTCCCGCGCGCCATGTGCTCCCAACCCGCTTCAGGATCGCTCGCCTGCTCGCTGCGCCGTGCTCGTCCCTGCTCGCTGGCAGGCCGCTCGGCCAGTGCCCGCGCGCCACCTCGCCTTGCCTACCATCCATAGCCCGCCACGCCACCCACGCCCCTCTGCCACGCCAGCGCTCGCTCCTGCTCGCTCGACCGGGAGCAGCGCTCGCTCCCTGCTCGCCCCTGCTCACCTCCCTGACCACTGGCCGTGCACCACGCCGCTCCGGCGTACGTCACGCCGGCCTCAGGCCGGCACCCAGTGCCCCGGCGTAAGCCTATAAAAGGCCCCCGAGGCCGCTGCTTCGGCCGGCACAGCACCCGCACACAGAGAGCTACAGCTTGCAGCTCTCGCATGAGAGTGCAGGGAGAACCCCAGCCATCAAAGTGCACGAGAGCTCAGAACTCTCTAACACATGCACTATCGCATGCACGAGAGCGCAGCTCTCTACACAATGCGATAGCACTGCCCACGTACACGTAGGAAATGGTGCGCCACCTGCTGCTCTGCTCTGCTCCCGGGTACGCCCGGAACAGTCCAACCAGTGGCGTAGCTTTAGTCATACCACGCTGCCCACGTACACGTAGGAAAGGTGCGCCACCTGCTGCTCTGTTCTGCTCCCGGGAATGCCCGGAACAGTCTAACCAGCGGCGTAGCTTTAGCCACCTAAACCCAGCATTGTGGACGATGCCAGTTCGGCTAGCCGCGCAATGCCCGAGCCCCGCCGCTAAACCCCATCGCTGCTCGCTGCTTCGCAACCCTAGCCGGGATGCTGCTCGATTTTCAAGTTTCCAGCTCAGTCTACCCTAGCCATTATAATGCCCGACCGAAACCCTGATCCTAACCCACCTAGCAGTTATGCTGCCCAAGTCCAAACCCCAGATATCCCCCGGTACAGCCGTTATGCCGCCCAACCAAAAACCCCGGCTGCTAAACCCTAGCTCCATATAGCAGTTATGCCGCCCAACTGCAAACTCCGGCTATTAAACCTTAGCCCCATATAGCCGTTGTGCCGCCCAAATAAAACCCCGCAGTTATACTGCCCGACCAAAAATCCCTAGTATTAGCGAACCCTAGCCGTCATGCCGCCCATAATATTCCCGGAAAATTATATTAATAATTTTCCAGAATATTATTAGAAATTCAATCCAATATCCTTAATTATTTAGAAATCTATTTCTAAATAATTAATATAATTATTCAGGAATTATTTAGATATCCAATAATTCTCAGAATAATTATCCCTAGCCCTTCCTTCCACACTTAAAAAGACATCCCACCAGCTAAACCCCTCCTAAGCCCCATCGTCCTATCCATTAATTATTATTAAATAATTAATGGATAATCCATCAGACCTCCAGAAATCCATCCTGATCCCTAGGTAAGCCCGAAATATCTATCTCCCCTTTCTCTTTCTAATCTATAGGCATTGATTGATGTATTGATGTTATTTTATGTGTTTTATTGTTCGATAGCATGACCGGGCCCGACGAGACGCCGGAGCTCCAGAAGGCCCGAAGCCCCGCCCGGTCAGACATACAGTTTACTGCCCGCGTACGGAACGTCTAAGGACCGACTAATGAAGGCAAGTCTCACCAATAATATCACCCAATAACTAAAGTTTACCATTCTTGCGGCATAAGCTGTAAGGAGGCTTCACGTGGGTGGAAAGCCTGGCTTCGCTATATAGGATGCTTTAAGATTGGGAGTGGAAGGATGGCCTCGCTAGGAGGGTCCTAAGAGCCGCTCTGATCCTAGCTAAGGACCGGTTCATGGGAGAGTCTTTCTAGTGCCTAGTACAACCCCGCATGCCAAAAAGGCACAGCCTACGGGAGTGCCTATTTATGTGAGGCCTTGATTCACACCCCACCAGCTGAACCTAGTAATCCATCCCAAGGAGCCGTATGATTGGTGCAGAGTGCCGACCGAGCGAACTAGGTAGCGCCTGGTGCCGAGTCGGGCACGCACCAAGTCGGGAACGGGTATACTGGAGACAGCCCCAGATAGAGGGCTGGGACTGGGCGGCACGGGTCGACTAGGATACAGGGTCGGAGACCCTGAGGGCCGAGGGCCCTAACTAATGCGCTCACAGACCCGGGTCGACATCCGCGAGGCGGATGATTAGTGGCCCCTGCTTAGCCCCCAGTATTACCTGTGGCTGGACCTAGGGAATGCTGACCAGCGATGGTCACCGGTGGGTATGAGTCTCGTAGGGCAGTACCTGCCTTGACGAAGGTAGGGACTGACCGAATGCGGGGTAGATAAGTACGACCTCTGCAGAGTGTAGAATCTATCTTGATAGCCGTGACTCCGGAATGAGTCCACTTAGTCAAAGCCCCCACTGATTAGATTTCCTTTATTGCATGGGGAACCCGGACGGCAGGAGTGCCGATGACTGGGTTCTGGGGTTAATGTCGGGACTGGCAGGGAGGAAATGCCCCTCCAGGCCCAACATTTATATTCTTTTAATTTAATATATTATATTATTGAATTTGTGAGATTTGCTGGTATTCAACTCTGAATACTCACTCTTGCTTTCATTGTCGTACAGGTTTAAGTTCCAGGGCGATATGGTGCTGCCACCCACCTCGGTGGCAAACGAGTGCCCGCCGCTTCCGCTAGTTAAATCGATGTAAATATTTAACTTATACGTTATTTACTGCTTCTGACACTAACTTGTGTCGAAATCAGTATCAGCGTACTGATCCAGGGACTGATACCGGTGATCGAGGGGCGTCCTGGCCAAGGGGTCCCCACAGATAGGGTGTAAATCACGAGACGAATCTAATGAGTCGACTTAATCTAGGATTTGTAACAGTAATGCTACATACTACAGTAACCATCTGCTAATTATGGATTAATTACCCTCTAATTACCATCGTTAGATTCGTCTCGAGATTTACACCATATCCATATAACTTTTCACCTTTTTTGTTTACATTTACTACTTCTAAATCGGTAAAATCAAAACTCGAAATCTTTTCGGGCTTCCGGCCTTCGAGCAAGCACAAGCTCAAGTTTCGCTTCCATCTCAACCGGCGTACAGCCTCGAAAAGCCAAATTTGCGTACGACCGCCTGGACGGCGTTGTGCGCTCGGCGCACACGCCCACGCGGCAGGACGCGCGTCTGACCGTCTTCACTCCACATGCATGGCCCCATCGTAACTAATGCACGTCGCTATCCTCTCGTCCCGTCCACCGATGCCATCGACCTCCGTTCCCTTCCTATCTCTTTGTTTTGACAGAGCCCCAAGCGGCCAGGCCTCGGCGCCAGGATGGCGCGAGGCGGCTGCTCGGCGACAGGCCGGTTGAGCCCTCCACCGGCGGGGAGCGGAGGCGCACACCCATGGCGCGGGCGCAGCGAGCTTCCCAGCGCGAAGTCGTGGATAGTCGGCCCCGGCTATGGCGCGGCAGCACGGAGCTTCCGTGGTCTGCTGGTGGCTGGCCCCGTCGTGGGCGCGGCGGCGCTGAGCTCCCGCGGCCCACCGGCGGCCGCCACCAGCGCCGACTTTCTCCCTCGGAGACAGCGACGCCGGCCACACAGGTATTTTTTTTTCTTTTTTTTAGAAAAGTTTGTGGCAAAAAATTTTTGAAAAAGTTTTTCACCTTTTGCTTCAAATTCTGTTGCAAAACTTTTCTTTAAACTTTTTTCATATTTTTTCCTGTAAAAAGTTTGCCCAAAATTTTGATGTAAACTATTTTTTCGAAACTTTTATTTGTTAGACATTTTTTGCCAGAAAAAGTTTCTACAGTTTTATTTGTTGTAAAAACAAATTTTTGTTACAAAATTTTTTCCTGCACAAGTTTTTGTTGCAAAATTTTTTCTCAACAATTTTTTCTATTATCTAGACACTTTCTTCTCAAAGTGCCGGAACTGTGAAGGGCCCACGGCGTGGGGCCACGCGACGGGGGTGGGGGGCGCGCGTTCAGCATGTGGGGCCGTGGGTGGCGGCCGAGCGCAAATTAGCCTCCCCCGTCCAGCCTTCCTCTCCAGCCTGACCCCTCCTCCCGCAGTCCTGCTCAACCGGCGTGCCGCCGGCGACGCCGCCATGCTACTCCTCCGAAGGCACCTCTCCCATCTCTTCCGCGCGACTTCACCCCACCCTTCCCCAATCACCACCGCGCCTGTCCCCTACTCTCCACCTCCGCCCCCGCCTCCCCTTTCTCCCTCGAGGACTACCTCGTCGCCTCCTGCGGCCTAGCCCCAGCTCAAGCCAAGAAGACAGCCCAGAAGGCGTTCGACGAAGCATCCAAAGATAGCAGGAAGGCATTCGAGGAGATCTCCAACTGCCGCCTCAACTCTGCTTCCAATCCCGACGCCATCCTCGCCCTGCTCTCCGGCGTCGGCCTCTCCCGCGCCGACATCGCCGCCGTCGTCGTTGCGGACCCGCTGCTCCTCCGCTCCTCTCCCAAGAACATCGCCCCCCGCCTTCTTGCTCTCCGCGACCGCCTGGGTCTGTCTGCTCCCCAGGTCGTTAGGTTGCTCGTGGAATGCTCACCCTCCATCCGCCATTGTGACGTCGTTCCAAGGCTCGAGTTCTTCATCTCCTTCTATGGCTCGTTTGAGAAGTTCATAGCGGCCAACAAGAAGAGCACGATGAGGTGCAGGCGTATCGTAGAGTACGACCTTGAAAGGGTGATCAAGCCTAACATCGCGTTTCTTCGTGAGCGCGGCCTAAGTATTCGACATATTGCCAAGCTCAACCCGAGGCTGCTTGTCTTAAACTCAGAGAGAGTCAAGGAGTTTGTACTGCGAGCAGAAGGTCTTGGGGTGCCTCGCAACTCGGGAATGTTCTGGCAGGCGATGAAGATCGTCACACAACTCACAAAAGAGAAGGTTGATGCCAGGATAGAATTTTTGAAGAATACTCTTGGTTGCCACGAGAGTGAAGTTACCACTGCAGTGTCCAAGACGCCAAGCATTCTAGGAATATCTGAGGAGTGCCTTCACCGCAAGATTCAGTTCTTGATCAACGAGGTTGGACTGGAACCTCAGTACGTTGTGCAAAGGCCTGGTCTGTTCACATACAGCCTAGAGAAGAGGCTAGTGCCCCGACACTGCGTTATGAAGATCTTGCTGGATAAGGGATTGCTGGATAGCAGTAGGTGTTTTACCTCATTGGTTCAAGTTCGAGAGGAGATTTTCAAATTGAAGTACATTGACAGACACAGGGACTCTGTCCCTGAGCTCGCAGATGCTTATGCAACAGCTTGTGGTGACGTTGTGCCCTCTGGAGTCTAATTTTAAAATCTTGAAATGTTCCAATGCATTTCGTATTCTGGATTGATGGTGACCACAATACGCTCATTGGCAGTAGTTCATGGTACAGGGTTTCTCAGTTCTGGTTTCTGCAATTTAAACTCTAATAATCATGGACTGCTCATAGCCAAGTTTAAGTTAAGGTTTCTGCATACAGCCTGGAGAAATGCTATTTCCCTGGCAATCGTGAAGGTCCTGCATTTACGCCTTAGCTCAAATTAAAGTTCATCTGACTGTCATGCTGTTCATGGTATTGCAGATGCTTATGACGCAACTCGTGCTGGTGGTGTGCCCTCTGGAGTCTAATTTTAACGTCTTGAAATACTTAAATCCCTTTTATTTTCTAGACGAATTGTAGAACTGCAACTCATGCTTTTAGCATCTGTCCACTGTGCAAGTTTTCTCAATTCATCGCCTCTGCAATAGAACCACTAGTGATCTTTGACTATCATAGTCCAAGTTTGTGTTAAGATTATCTATGAAGGAACTGCTTTGACTCATTCTGGAGCCCTACTGAACACACTTTTTATTCACTTCTTCCTAACACATGGCTGAAGATTTAACTTTGTTGTTCTTCTGGAGATAGGTCTAAGCACTTAAGCAAATAGGACTTTGACATTATTAGCTTTCCCTTCTCTGTAACCGTGCTTATCCAGTATGCTTTATTTCAACCTTTGTTTCACTTAAACTCACACTAATCCCTGCGCTTTGCTGTCTCTAGCTGAATGTCTTGTTTTCATTGCTACTATTTTGCATTGTACATTAGTTCAAGGCTGAAACAATTTTGTAAAGCCAGTGGTGGAAGTAGCATCTTATGTTGGGCTATTCTCTACCCAACCGGGTACTCTGGCTGGTTTAATAGAAACAGTGATTAATCGATTTTGTTAAAACCCATGATTCCGGTTTTAACAAAAAAAAAGTAGTTTTACTTAAACACAAACATTTCGGCTATCCAAAGAAAGATCTGGAGGTACTTAAGCTGAAAGCATGAAACAACGTTTAAGGAAACTAGTTTTCCATAAAACAGGCCATCCAAAGTTCCGGACAATCCCTTGGAACTTTCAAAAAATGCTTGCAATTTGAGAGTGATAATTTGTTTCATTTGTAGTAGTACTTCCATCTATTCCTGATCAAATTTTTTTTTGACAGACTAACAACATATGGAAGTTAGATGGACGACCTCTGGAGTCTAATTTAATGTCTTGATACATTATTTGAATCATAGTTCTGTATACATGATAGTCGATTATCATATGGGAGTTCCGATTCTTTGTAAGAACTACCCGTAGTAACGAGCTTGCAAAATGGATCTGTTTATCATAACATTCGTGGCGAGCGAGCGACGTGCGCGCGTGCCTGCACCAAACCCTTCAACCAAACCTTTCAAATCTGGTGTCACAGATGTGATCATCCTGTCTTGGTCTACAATAATTTGAATCAATTCTGCTCTTTTCCCCCGTTGCTACAGAGTACTTACAGACCATATGCCATTTGTAGACCGTGCATGGCTGGTTATGTTTTATACATGATGTGCATTGCAGAATGGAATGCCGAACAATTTAATCGGATTCTACCATTCATAAGAATTTTCATACAGAGTCACCCAATAAAAATCAACAAAACCAATATTGGACACTCACCTAGCTTCCTACCTGGACCATGCACAACGAGCAATGGATAAGGTCGTACCCTGAGCCACTGAATACTGATATATATAACTCACCTGTTCTTCCGATTCCAAGCGTGTCATATTATCAAACATAATTTGGTCCTCTTCCTTCTCTAGTTTTCTAGCCCCATGAAGTGTCAAATGATTTATATTTTTCAGGTAGCAAGTAGCATACATAAGCAAAGATAGTAGAAACATCTAAGGGCGTGTTTGAAAGCCTAGTTTTGCATTAAAAAATTATAATACCAGCCCACAAAATTTCCAGCCGGATCTCAAAAGCCTGCTTGAATGGGCTGTAAAACAAATATGTTTACGCTGGTATTGGGCCCTTACAACCGGAAAAAAAATTATCAAATACTGACAGAAGTCGGGGCTCTCCTCGTCTCGCTCAGTCAATTGACCGTTCGTTGCCATCTGCTTCACCCTGGTTCCTTTAAAAGAAAAAAGAAAAAAAAAACTGCTTCACCCTGGTGCGCTGCCGCTAGTCCTCTCTCCTCTGGCCATGCCGCCATGGCGTGCTCACCATGGTTCCCTCTCTCCCTTTCATTCCCCTTCCCGAATCCAACCTCAATTCGTACTCGTGATGCTGTTACGCCCCGATTCGTGCCGCCAATTTCGATCCATACTACTCCCGCTATGGATCCACATTGAGCCCGTGCACCCCTTTTGCAGTTCAACTGATTTATCAATCAGATTCAACAGGTACAGACTTGATCTGCCAATCTCTCGCAGCAGAAGCATTGGAGAATCAATTGATCCGTTTGTTGTTGATTTTTCTCGGTACCCAGCCAGATCTATTCTGTGATGATTATTTTGTTTGTGCCGTTCACTTTAATTCCGATTTGTTCGAGGCTGAGCTGCAGTCTTCCTTTCTATCCAAACAGCAAATTACAAGAGGGAATAGGCTACAGGGGTTTTCTTGTGCACATGGAATTACGTGTGTTAAAATTCACGTATGTAAAAATTGGCAAGTTGCCAAAGACGCCAAACAATTACTCGTACATAGTTCAAACTGTAGAAAGTAGAAACAGCACACCAACGACCAACAACCACAGCGACGAAAACACTATACTACTCAATGCCTCAAAAAAAAACACTATACTACTCAACGGACCATGCATGCAACCATGAACAGTTAACACTTTCACTAACCGTTCGTCACTACTCACTAGATCAACGCGCGGGCGGTGCGGTTGCTCGCTCCTCCTCGATTGGCTTCGCTTCTCAAGCCGACGACGCTGGAGGCCGGGGGAGCGGGTGGGCCTGCGGCGGTGGCGGTGGCGGTGGCGGAGGGGGGCCGCCGCGTGGCCCCTGCTGTCGACGAGCCTGCGCCGGCGCCGCGTCGGCCTGCCGGCGAGCCCACCACTTCCAGCACCAGACGGCGAGGAAAGCCAGAGCCACGAGCGCCGCGCCTCCGCCGAGGGAGAGGCCGACGATGGCGCCGGTGCTCCAGCCTCCCTCGTCGTGGGCCGGCGGTGCCACCGGCGGTGGTGGTCCGAGTGGCCTGGGTAGCGCCGGCGCAGCGGAGGCGGCGGCGGGGCTGGAGACGGGGTACAGTGGCTGACCTGGCATGGCGATCGAGCTGGCTAGCTCCTAGCTGGCTGCCGAGCGAGGCTCGAATCGCCTCGCGTCTCCCTATATAAACTGAGCGCCCGGCCCAGCGCTCTGACTCCATGTGCAACGCAGACAAGGATGCTTAGTCGTTCCATTCGTCTGTCTGTTTCCTAAATCTGGTAACTGCTAATTAGAGAATATAGGTTGAAGATACATTTTGTTTGACGATTATTTGTTGTACTAGAACTTCTAAAAAAAACAGGTTGAATTATTGGTGGTATGGAATCATGATCAAGTAGCAGGTTACTGCTTGTCAGAAGAAATTTTCAGTTGTTTGAACTGCATCCCAGTGGGGGTTCTCAGAAAGTGCAATAATGCACCAAGTGTGGTGCAGAGTCTGCAGACGTGCACATCTCTGCTCAAAATATGCAGTCAGTTTTGGCTTCCGAGTGCCAAATAAACTGCCAAGGGTGAAAGATCATAAACAACAAGAAATGTGTTCCTTTTTTGAAAGTAACAAGAAATGTGTTCCTTTTTTGAAAGTAATAAGAAATGTGTTCCTTTTTTGAAAGTAACAAGAAATGTGTTCTTAAAAAACATGAACATGGTAAACCTAGTAATTATTTCGCTGATAGCTAATCTTAGCTAGCAGCCACCAGGAGTCCAGGACCTCCATAGAAGAACTTGCCACTCGTAATAGGTGTCACCGAATAACATCTACTGTTATTGACACGGCTAGGCAAATTTCAAGCAATTTCTGACACTGTGCCATCCTGCACAATATACTGGAGGCCACTGAATGATGCAGCACTCCCTACCTGAGATCACCCACGCTGAATGCATTATGCCGTTGCATTTTTTGAGCTGATAAAAAACGATTAATAAATGGAAAAAAAATACAGGAAGATTTCACTTTGTGTTTGATTTACAGCAGTTATGACCTGTTAGTTTACATTTTTATAAGAGCTGATTACTCAGAATACAACTTGTATGCCTGTGGCATTTCTGTCCCAAAGTTTCACACGGTTCTTTATTATCTTCACTAAAAATAGACATTACTCTGCTGGGTTACTGAAACTCTGTCTTCATCACACAGTATACTAAAAGTAGACATTACTGATTTACTGTGTGCTGGGTCACTGGAAAGCATTGATACTGTGGCGTTTGCTTCACAGTATAGGTTGAAGATACAGCTTGCTTGGTGATTATTTGTTGTACCAGAACTTCTCAAAAAATAGGTTGAATTATTGGTGGTAGGTAATCATGATAAAGTAGCAGGTTACTGCTGCCTCAGCTAGTCAGAAGAAATTATTTGAACTGCATCCCAGTGGGGGTTCTGCAGATTAAACTCTCTGTTTTCAGAAAGTGCAATAATGCACAAAGTGTGGTGCAGTGGCAGATTCTATCTCTGCCTAAGATATGGAGTCAGTTTTGACTTCTGAGTGCCAATGGCTGAAAGATCATGGCTGGTTTTGTTCTTGTATTTGTATGGACGAATCTTAAAACTGCTGCTCACAAACAACAAGCAACGTGTTCTAAAAAAATGAAATAACATAGGCAATTATTTCACTGATAGCTAATCTTAGCTAGCAGCCACCAGGACCCCCATAGAAGAACTTGCCATTCACGATAGGTGTTACAGAATAACAGCTCCTGCTATCCACATGGCTTGGTAAATTTCCAGCTACTGCTGACACTGTGCCATCTTGTTCAATATACTGAAGGTCACTGAATGATGCAGCACTCCCCGTCTGAGAACTGCCACTGCCCATTGGAGGTGTTAATTGTGTTATTGCATTATATGTGTAGCCACCGAAAGCAAAGTCCGCAGTAGAATCTGTTAAGCCGGTAAATAATGACTTTGGAAATTTCCCCACAGCAGTAGGATTACTGTTGAATCCATAATGAACCCACCAATCTCCAGTTTGATCCTCCTGCAGGTCACCCAAGCTGAATGCATTATACCATTGCATGTTTTAAGCTGATAAAAAAGAAATTAAATGAAAAAAAATACTGGAACACTCTGCTTGCGTTTGATTTAAACAGTTATGACTTGTTAGTTTACATTTTTCTCTCAGATAATAGCTGATTATCAGAATACAACATGTATGCATGTTACATTTCTATCCCAAAGTTCCACACAGTTCTTTATTGCGTTCACTAAAAATAGACATTACTCTGCTGGGTTACACAAACTCTGTTCTTCATCACACGGTATACTAAAAGTAGACTACTGTGCTGGGACGGGGACAGATGGGTCACCGGTGTGATGTTTGCTTCAATAACTCTTGAGCTACCTTGTACGCGCAATGGGTTTTTTTTCTCTCATAGTAATGCAGGTTGTGGAGATATCTAGTATAAATCCGTATTCGACATTTGACTGCTAACTTTCTCACTCATACGGGCCATTTGATCATTTGGTGAGATGAGAAGAACATGATCAACTCAAATGGCTATGAGGAGATCCTATGTATCAGCTTCACAGGTCCGGTGTTTTGTGGTTTATTGGTGTTTCAGCAATGGTGGGATTATTACTGTAAAGGCTAGGTTACCAGGATCTGTGGTTTCATGCTCTCTAGACCAAAGAAAAAGAAAAATCCCCTGCAAACCTTTTACTCATTTACAAAAGTAGAAACGGGCAAGTGGAAATCATGAAGGAGATCTAAAACTTTGGTTCAAAAAAAAGAGAGATCTAAAACTTTGGTTCAAAAAAAAACAGAGAGATCTAAAACTGAACGTATTAGTACCATATAAATCCATAATCGTAACTTTTTCTCAAAAACACCGCTTTAAGTTTGTTCTCAAAAACACCATATATAGTATTATGAGTAAAATCGGGATCCCCTGTAAAGCACGTCTACATGTTTTCAGAACGAGAGAGTTTCAGTGCCATCCGTCAACACAAAGAAGCTCATACCAAAACAACCAAGTTTTTGTAGTCGCACCTTATAAACTTTAATGGTGATGTTCTGTCTGCGCTCATTGGTTTCAGAAACCGGATCGATAACATCACCAGGAAAAGCCCGTGCGTCTGCTTGCAGCTGGAAACCAGGGCATGCCGTGTTGTAGCAACCAGTTGTCAGGAACCCATCTTTCTGTCACATTCCAAGATCGGAAAGTGTACTGCCATTATTAGCAATCGTGGGCTCTCCAAAAACTCACAAGCAGTTATGACAGCGTGACCTTCGAGTGAAATGTAAAAGAAAGGAGAGATGCGTACCGTCCAGTAGGTAAAGAAACGGGTACGCGAGTCACCGTAAAGGCTCGGTTTCACCTTCACAAGTCGAGAAAGACATGTGAAATCGAAGCAAAAATCAGGTTTCGATCGAAATTCAGCGTACCATTAAAAAAAAAACCATTCGCGAGAAGGAACTGGACTTACGTGCCAGCCAACTAGAATGAAATCCTGTGAAGGTTGATTACCAACCCAGATCGCCGCCGCTGTCTCTTGATCTCGGCTTAGGGAGAAGCCATACACATCCATGGTCGCCATCAACCCATAGTGGTTGGTACCTTTGGAGTACGAATCGTAAACGGCGTACTACACAAATCCAGTATAGAAAACTTAGTTCGTTTCTTTTCCTCTGAAGTGAGAAAATAATGGCACTCCTCTCTGTGGATTGAATCAGAGAAAATGAAATGCTAGAGAGTAACTCACATGGTATACAGTGTCGTCATTTCTGTCGTCGACGCTTCCATTGTAGGGTGTACGCAACAGAACGCTCGGCGGCAAACCTGAGGTAGATCGGCCGGTCCGTGAACCATCATCTTCTTTTTCAACAGGTTGATGCAACCGGCGTCCATTTGTTCCCACAGTAAGGAGTAATAAACCAGCAAGGAGAAATACAGATTTTACTGTATCCATTTTCAAAGTATCACCGTTTGTGTTGTTACTTGACATTCTTCTTATATAGAGTAGAGAGCATGAGGCTGATAGATGAAAAGGAAGAAATCAAGAAATTGATTTCAGATACAAATGTATATCCTCCAACCCAATATTAGATGTCAAATGACAGTTGGTTTTCCTGTAGTGCTAGCTAGGACATTTATATTCAAGTGCATGCCAGGATGGGATTTGGCGGTTTGCCCTTCCGTTTATGCATGGCCTGGCGAGCTGATGTATACAGTCGTAACTGAGCTGTCCAAGATCAGGATTCCCTTCTTTTTATACGTGTGCAATGACTTATTTGGCTACGTTGAGAGACTTATCTTGGCTGCACTAATTAAAAAGTACACGTCGGTCCTCACTGCTTTGTGCATTTGGTTAAACCTTTTGCTTGAATGTGGGTAGTATTGAGCTATTATTTGTAATAATTGTGGACTGATACCCTCTCTTACGAGAGGGTTGAAGCCAGAACTTTTCCATCATCTAAAAAACATGTGTTACTGAAAGTAAGCTACACTAGAAAACTGTAAGCGCAGGCGCGCGGCGTTGCCGCGCCATCTTTGAGCAGCAAGCCAGTGTGGCCTAAACTACATTAGTCGTATAGCAGATCGAAAGAATAACTTGTTATTTCAGTGCCTATCTCTAATTCCATTCTTGCCATATCCGCTTTCAAAGCAATGCCTGTTTGAATTTTGAATTTTGATCGTTGCAACATGGTAAAAAGAGATCTTACTCTTCTACATCAATAGTTATAATATGTTACATTGTACATGCAATTGGAAACATTGCAATTCTAATTTGGTAGGTTGCACCTTGACGTAACAGCCACCAAAAGGTGGAGTCTGAACAAGTCTCTTGACATCCATGGAAAAGAGCAACCTTTGATCGTCGAGGCTGCAGTATTTAACCTTGCAGATTTAATAGGAAAGTCCAAACATCCTGTTTGGAGCAAGGCATTCAAATTAGCAGCCGAAGAAAAATGCAATGATCTCACTTGAGATATTGGAAAATCAATTTCAACCGGGTGCTGCACCTGTTCAAATGGAATAACAGGAATGGATAAGTTAGCAAAGAGAACACCTCCAGGAAGATGGGGGAGGATCTGACAAAATTGATGTTTCTTATATCTGCAATGCAATATAACAGCAAGCTTCATGAGAAACTCGATGCAGCTCATATACATGCAATCTTTTATCCATTTAATTGTCGTTCTTGAAAACTTACAGTAGCACCATATCCATATGAATGCATGATCCATTCAATTATGGACATTTTGATTAGATGTCACTGGGATGAAAATGCTATCACTACAACATAAAATCGACAGGAACAAAGTTCACTCGAACACAAAATCAGATAAGGAGTATATGGATGCAAAGTTCAAGTGAAATATTCAGGTCGTTATTGATGATGCAAATAGTGACATTGTGATCTGACTCCAGTTATTGAAGTGTTGGTCCTTGTGCAGAGAAGCACTTAAGACTGGGTCATTACCATTTTAGCTTTATGTGAAGGAGCTGAAGACGAAATGGGCTAAGTATCCTGAGCTGTAGAGTTTTTCCTGAAGGAAAATTGCAATTGATTATTTTAGTAAATGAAATGCATTTGAATGTAACCATTACAGTTCCCCAAAAAATGTAACCATTACATATGGATGGAATAAGATAAATGACATAACCTCTAAAGTATTCACTTCCGTAAGTGCCAGTTCTAAAAGTATGTGATATGGTAAGTATGTTGTGTCAGAAATGTGGAAGACTTGCTAAAACACAACTTCTCCTAGTGTATATCACTATATTGGTGTTTGCATATCTGTTAATTCCTATAACATACTGTGTTACAAAACAGAGCTAACCATCAGCTGGTGATCAGCCGCAGTTCTAGGAAAATAATGGGCTTCCAATGGTCGATAGAATTCTGATAGCAGTTTTGTGTGATATCATAATTCTAAGCTATGATAAATTGATACTCCAACTGCTAAACCAGCTGTTAGCCAAGCTGAAGGAGATGGTAATGCAGCCAAGAGTATCTTGAAGCTCCACAATACTTCCTAGCACTCATGCTTAGTTTGATTTCAATAGGTCTAGCTCATACCAATAATATTAATGACAAAAGATGGGGTACAAAATTATGAAGAGTAAGAGTAGTCCCTCTGTAAGTACAAATGAATTTGAAAATAGTATGTGCTCTAGAAGATAAATAATCATGTCGACATAACTAACTATGCTAATTCACAAAAAAAAACGCTTTTGCTAAATAACATTTCTACTTCTTAAGCCTATCATTACCTTATATCAACCATTATCAAGCAAAGGTCCAAAACAACATAAATCACAATGGGCCCAAATCAAGCAATTTAATCGAGCCACGTCGTTGAGATCCCCTGTGAGCTCTAGCATTCTCCCACCCCCTCCCGTTGTTGTGCTACCTATCAGTGCCTCGTTCATGGATGATGCAGAGCATGCACTCAATCATTTGCCTGTGGATCTCTTTCTATCCAAATAACTATGCTTATTTTTATGCAGACAAAACAATGGATAGTAATGCTTATTTTTATCCAAATAATTATTTTTATGACAAAGAGTTCTACCTGATGAAAGAAACAAACATCAAGCAGAGAAATTCAGGCTACTATCCTTGCCTAGGATAGTAATGCTTAAGTATGAATTTAATTTCTAAAGCAATTTTCTAAGAAATTTCTGATCAAACTACGAATAATGATGATGAATTTTTTTTAATCTTCTGTGACTAAGAAAAACAAAGTGAAATTGGTGATGGGCAGAACTATCCTAACCCTCAGCCAGTGGTGTTTAATTCGGTCAAGATTTCTTATGGTTATATTATTTAAAATCAGAAAATATAAAATTGGTACCAAAATTTTTCAAAACATGCAACCGTTCATGCTCTATTTGGCATTATTTGAATCTTATTTGTTTTTATTCCTTGTAGTTTTATTGCTCTTAATAAAACACTAGGAATAATAACAAATAAGATGTAAATAACTCTAAATAGAGTACTAACAAATAGCCTACATTTTTAGAAAAAATATACCAATTTCATATTTTTCTGATTCAAAACGAATTATCTATGAAATTTTATTAAATCAAAACGTTTTAAATTTTTAGAAAATGCAGAACCACCTTTGAAACCACTAAGTGCCTGTTTGGGAGGGCTTCAAAACCGGCTCCGGCTCCGGCTTCACATGAAGCCCTCCCAAACGTCTCTCCACAAATCGGCTTCATCGATGAAGCCAGCAAAGAAGCCCGAAACGGCTTTCACTAGGCGAGCGAAGCCACAATTTGTGGCTTTGCCGGCTCCGCCTGACGTCATTGCGCCAATTGACCCCGTAGTCCTCGGGGCAGCGCGCGAGGTGGCAGGAAGGAGACGCCAGCCGCGAGCAGGGAGCCGCGGCCGGAGGCGGAGCAGGAGGCGGCCACCAGGGCACAGCGCCGGGCCGCCGCGGACAGAGGCGAGGGAAGAGGAGGCCCCAACGCCAGGTCGCCGCGGTTGGAGTGGGGGAAAAGGAGGTCACCGGCCGCCGCGGCTCGATGCGAGGGAGGAGGAGGTCGCCGGCCGCCGTGGCTCGATGCGGGGGTGGAGGAGGTCACCGGCCGCTGTGGCTCGATGCGGGAGAGGAGACCGACGGCGGACGCAGCGGCGGGGGAGGAACCGGACGACGGACGCCGTAGGGAGCGCGGAGGCCTGCGCGGAGGTCGGCATAGCTTCCTCCGGCAGCGGCGGCGCGGGGCACGGCGGCGCAAGGTCGAGCAGCGGCGGCGCACGCAAGGAGGCGACGGTGAGTGGGGGGATCGAGTGGATGAGGGAGAGGAAAGGGATAAGAACGAACGGGAAGGAAAGAAGATTAAGAAAGGAAGGAAAAAAGAATAGGAAAGAAAAAGAAAAAGAAAAAAGAAAAAAAAGAAAAAGGAGAGAAGGGTATTATAGACATTTCATCCGGAGAAGCCGTTTTCAACTACGAGGTGAAGCCGTTTGGCCAAACGTTTTATTAACAGCTGAAGCCAAAGCCAAAAAAGCCGCTTCACTGGTAAAGCCGCAGCCGTTTTCGGAGAAGCCGCAGCCCTCCCAAACAGGCCTAAAAGTGCCAGTTTTGCCCAATTTTGACAATTTGATGGCTGTCATTGTCCGAATTTGTAGTTGCATGTTGAAAATCAGTTTTTTTTTTAAGTTTGAGGGTGAAAATAGAACTTTTTCTTAAAAAAACAAAGGCTTATTTGATTATTTATGCATGTACTAGTGTCTCCCATGAATATAGCAAAAGAACCGACAGGTGGTATTGTTTGGTTCCCCGGATGTAACGTAAACGCATCACGGAGCGGTAACGGGTAGCGTTACAGGAATTTGGTTTGACTTCGTTCGTAATCAGTTGCCACGTAATCGGATACCGGGGTGTTCAAATCTATTACCGCTCATCCCCAGCTGTAATCGCTTCCCTTCCCTTGTCACTGCTTCCAGTTCAAAGATACATGAGCACTGCACGTGCATCGACGGTGGCCGTGGTGTCATATACTGGTGGGGGATGCAAAACAGTACACCGTTGTTGCCTGCGTCAGTTCATAACCCGTCTACTGTCTCCTTCGTGATACCGTTACCTTTCATGAAACAAATAAGTTCTGTATCAGGTACCGACATAACCTGATTACGTTACCACTTATGTTACCGTTCACTAAACCAAACGCTATCCGTATCCTCTGGCACATTATTGACCATTTTGAGTTAATTGCTGGAGAAACAGACTAGCTATAATGGATGAGATTATGAACTCGGAAGCAGATCATTCCCACTCCGCCACCACACCCGACGGCATCGAGTCCCCTAAACCAAACCCCTTCTATAGCAATCCTTCGCTGCTTTGCCGGCTCACGTTCCATTGGCTCCTCTCAGCGAGATTTGGGGGTTTCTCTGCCGGAGCAATTTTCCATCCTACCGTTTGGCAGGGCTTCGGGGTGGAGCTGGTAGAGAAGCACCTCGCAGAGCCTTGTCCGATGGGGCCTGATTGTTTTCGAAACTTTAGTTACCTGAAATTTACGAAAAGTTAGGTCATATCACGGTGTAATAGAGTAGAAATGGGGCATTGTGAGAGCCCGGACTCGCGTTGTACGCTGCCAAACTCCTCTTCTTAATACAATGACACACAGCGTATTCGAGAAAAAAATTTACGAAATGTTCGAGAGAAAGGATTATGGCATGTGAACGCCAGTGTCACGCACTCGGCACTCCCATGATTACTAGCAGAAGCACCAACGTCACCAGAGATACTCTTACAGACCAACAATCTTTGACTTTACTTTGGTGCTGGTAAAACAAACTAGCTATACGTACAACTCTTTCTTGCTTACCACGACAAGTTATCCTTCGCTTTCAGATATATTTATGCGTCGAAATGGTACTACTCACAAAAATAATTGGGAGGCGAACATGGGCCTTTTATTTCTGCAACAGCATATAGGTCAATTCTTCTATTAGAAAAACATATAGGTCGAGTTCCAATGTGATACGGGGTTTAGGTCCAACTTTCTACAAGTTTTTCTTGTCACTGTCCAGTAGCAAGTAGTAGTTGCAGGAAAGGGTTAATTCTGTTAGCAATTAGATGACACAGGACAGCGTGGATAATGGGTAAAGCATTTGAGTCATTTGTTTCTGCAGAGTTTGGTGTGACGGTTGGGAAGAACCAGCGCAAGAAATTAAGAAACTTGTTCTGCACAACATGGCTACGGAGTGAAGCTAAAACTTGATTTCAAATTCTCTTTTTAGAATTTCGTTCTTGAATAGGCCATGCAGCATGCATGTGTTTATGAAGAAAATAGGCATCCAAATTTGAAGTGAAAGAAAAAGAAAAGGAATTGGATGCTGTCAAACTTGACTACTAAACCAGTGTTACTAAAGCAACTTGTCTAGCATGCCTACACTCGAAACGAGCATGGCTGGGAAGCGGGCATCTCTGCCTTGTTCCACTGATGGCTGCAGCCTGAAAGAGTGTATGGATCAGCAAAGTTCGTCAGCGACGAATGATGCTTCTGACAGGAAGCAAACAAACTAATTGGATGCTGACTCTTGCCTGCACCAAACCTTTCAACCATACCTGTCCAATCTGGCGTCGCAGGTGTGATCATCTTGTCTTGGTATAATTTGAATTGCAGTTCAGCTCTTTTATCCCGTTGCTACTGACCATGGCCTTGTTTAGTTCCAAAATCCAAAATTCAAAATGAATGTTTAGACACATGTATGGCCTACTAAATGTAGGTAAACAACAAATCGCATTATATAGATAGACTGAAATTTGCGAGACGAATCCAATGAGTCTAATTAGGCCATGATTATTAATTAGACACTAAATTGCTACAGTAACGCTACAGTAACATGTGCTAATGATAGATTAGCTAGGTTCGTTAGATTTGTCTCGCGAATTCCGGACGTAATCTGCAATTACTTTTTAATTAGTCTATATTTAGTACTTCAAATGTGAAAAGATTCCCTTTCAAAATCTTTTCACCGCGGAACTAGGCCCATATACCATTCCTAAACTTGTGCAGCTGTGTATGGTATGCATGAATTTTCTGATCTATCACTTGATTCATGCAATTGAAATAATGTATACAGATGCTGGGAACATTGGAATGCATGGCTGGTTGTGATTTAATGCCGAACAATTTAATAGGATGCTACCATGCATCCAGGATCACTTTTAAAAAGATTTTTCTTACACACTTCACAATGCCCCATGTTAATCAACAAAACCAATATCCTACCTGGGCCATGCACATTAAGCAATGGATAAGGTCATACCCTGAGCCACTGAATACTGATATATATAACACATAAGTGACCAGTTCTTCCTAGATTCCAAGTGTGCCGTACATACCTGTATGGGTATGGCTGTACCGTACCTGAAATCGTACGGTGAGGTCATGTAGTACACACATTTCGGTCTTTGGGGCAAATGCTACAAACCTATATCAAACACAATTTGGTCATTTTCCTTTTCTAGTTTTCTATCCCCATGAAGTATCAAATGATCTGTATTTTTTCAGGTAGCACACATAAGCAAAGATCTTGGAAGATTATAGAATAGTATGAGTGGAGCTTGTAAGAAAAGTAGTTGGCGATGGTTTGAAGCCTCCGGTGACCAAAACCCATGACAGATGATGAATAAAATCTTCTGTTGTAAGCTAAGTTCATGATTCATAAATTATACATAGTGACCTTGGATTGTGGTCATGTTAAATCACGGTGACAAGTAAGGAGTACAATTTGTTTCTATAATTAGCCCCAACAAAACGATCTATGTGCAAAAATACATATTACCTCCAACTCATAATAACGTTAGTTAGCTCATTTTTGAACTAACCAACATCAAATAAAATGATATGAAGGTAGTATTAACTTAAACTTTATATTGTGATGTTGGTACAATAATTGTATGAAGAGCTTAACCAAAGATAAAAAAAATGCATAAATCAGATTATTAGATGGAATGGGGTCATCAAACCCAATAGAATCAATCAATTTTGCTAATTTAATGATGCAAGGCACATAACCAAATAAGACCTAGCAACATAAACCATTTGATTTGATGATACCAACTCTAAGAAGTGATGTGACAAGAAGTGTACAGTTCCAAGGCACAATTTATCAAAAGATCACGTTCTGGGTCCAAAATCCATAGGCTTAAGTTTAAATTTGAACTAAACACCAAAAACTCTTCAGCTCTTCCCCCAGTCTATAGGAGTTTAAGAAAGGTCTAGAACACTATAGGCCAATAAAACAATCAGATAAGATAAGAAAATTATGAACCTACTGGACTATATGTAAGCAGAGAAGGGCACATCATAAAAATCAATTAGAGATATCCGTTCTGGCCTTCTGGGTTCTATATTAGTTTATAGATCTCTAAGATGCGGGCAGGAGGAATGCAGACACAGTGAAAGACAAAGCTTTGTCTGCTTTCTTTGCGTGCATGTATGGCCTTCAGAAATAAGATATATGAACATGCACTTCCAAAGCACGTGGAATGATGGTACTGCATGCTACATTAAGCCATTAAAGGGTACCTGGGTTCAGAGTTAAAAGATGATGAGGCAAGCGAACACAGTTAAGTGGTTCAGATATTTGCTTTTCCGACTATTATTTGATCTTTGGAGGGGTGAAACCAAAATGTATCTACCACTCTTGTTTAACCTCATGTCACCTATGATCAGGCCTCACCATGCTTCAAAACATGATGTAGTTCAGCAAGTTTGTTTCGCCGTTTCTCAAATTTGATATCCTGCCACAACTGCAACTGTTAATACGATGGAATGCATTTAGTTCTACTGGCCAATATGAATGAAAGCCTATAACACGACTGCGATCACTAGGTTTCTTAGTTCAATTCCTTCGACTGAACATGGATCCTACACTTGGTTCTTTCTGACCTCTTTTTTCATTTCCTATACTATACACCAATTTATCAATTAGGAAACATAGAGGAAGCTTAGAAATCAAGGGCGTACCAAGTGCCATAGGCTCCCGCACTATGCGGGGTCTGGGGGCAGGTTGTTTAGCGCACAACGCACAAATGTGCAGAGGCTGGGGCTTGAACCCTGGCCCTTCCGGTCACAGGTGGTGAAGCTCTACCACTGCACCAAAGGCCGCCCTTTTAAGCTTAGAAATCAAGAATGCAAACTTTTCTAGAGCCTTCCTCTGATACTGCTATTAGCTATCTAATTCCAAAAAGAGTCACGCAGACACGCACAACGATACAAACCAGAAAACAACTAGAAATATAAGACAAGTACGATAAATGAAGCAGGTGAGGTTTATGTCGCATCACAGTGTGGTCATACCTCACTCACCTAAACAATCAACACTCTAAAGTTCTCTTATGAAGTCAACAGAATCAAGGGCAGTATATTTTAATTTGAGCACGCCCAGACCAAGACACATGTCCCTTTCCCAAACCCATGCACACGCATTTTTGCATGGTGCAAAAGGGAGATCTGGGTTCTCTGCTCAAATAAATTTTGTTCAGCCTGTTGTTGGTCCTCTTGGAAACAGGGAAGAAGCCTTTATATAAATATGAGATATACTCTGGCACCCAGCCATCTGAAATGCAACAAGCCCAAACATTGAGAGGGAGGCTGATCCTCTCTCACCATCTCCCGGCACTTGTCCTTCCTGTTCTTATCCAATATCCATCAATGGGGAGGTCTCCTTGTTGCGATGAGAAGGGCCTCAAGAAGGGCCCCTGGACCCCTGAGGAAGACCATAAGCTCATGAACTATATACAAAAGCATGGCCATGGAAGTTGGAGGGCACTACCCGAACTAGCTGGTAATTCTGCTATTATGAATTTCCGTGTCTCGTGCATTTAAAGTTCACCAAAAAACTTGGTTCAGTGTAATTTTTCTTGCAGGCCTGAACAGATGTGGCAAGAGCTGTAGGCTAAGATGGACAAACTACCTCAGGCCGGACATCAAGAGAGGGAAGTTCTCCAAGGACGAAGAGCAAACCATCCTCCAGCTCCATTCCATACTTGGCAACAAGTATGAACTACACCCAGCATACATATTTCTCAATTCTCATATCAAGTGTTTGGCTAATCTGTAATCAAACCCAGGTGGTCAGCTATTGCAAAAAACCTCCCTGGACGGACTGATAATGAGATCAAGAACTTCTGGAACACCCACCTCAGGAAGAAGCTCATTCAAATGGGTATCGACCCAATGACCCACCGCCCAAGAACAGACTTCTTCGCAGCTCTCCCACAACTAATCGCGCTTGCCAATCTCCACCAACTCATTGAGCAGCAACAATGGGACGGCCACACTACAATGTTACAGACTGAGATGATCCACGCTGCCAATCACCAGTACATGCTTCAGTCTGCAGCTTCCATTGCACCCAACCCCACCACAACTAGTAGCCTCAACAGCCTCACCACTGACCTAGAGCAGATCAGCCTCCTAAACCCTCAGCATATGCTTTCTCCAACTCTTCTTGAGAGTACTGGCAGTGAAGACGTATCCAGGCAGGTGCCACACAACATAATGCAAAGCACTTTCTTTGACCAACCAGATAGCAATATCAACCTGAGCTCAGATAAAAATGTGAGCAGCAGTGAGCAGTGCCATGTTGAGGGAGGGAGCAGTAGACAGAAAAGCTTGTTCCTATCTGAGACTTCACTACCACCACTCACGGACATGTCAGCCTCCAACCCTTGCAATGTTATCAGCACCTCAAAATGTGTTGCCAGCAGTACGCTATCGCCTAGTTGGTCAGAAATCCTTCTTGATGAAGAGCTCATGAGAGAATTTGAATGAATTCCTCTACCCTCTGGCTTGCATGTTTTGGATTTTAGGCTTACCAACTCTTTCTTATTTTCCTTAAATTGATGCATTTGTTGTTTCATAAAGAAACCGATGCATGAGTCTGCACATACATACTTCTATATCTAATAAAGCACATCTAAAAGGTTACTCCTAAAAATTCCCACATGCTTTTGGCTTAGTTTCCCCCCTTTTTTCCCTTCTGTTAAACTACCTTAAGCCTTGTTCTCGATTGCACACAAGTGGACCACTTTGATATAATGTCAGACAGATAGTGTGCAAGAAGTAACACGTATTGAAAACTTGCACTTTATGCAGGTTTGAAGTTCAAAATGCGTTTAAATACAGTTTGATTGTATGTAGACGCTATCGCTGATGCACAAGCATAATACAGTATGGAGAAGAACCTTGTCAGGCAGTTAGAGGATTGACTCAAAGCCTCAAACGGCTATGTCAACCAACAGGAAACAGGTAGGAAACGTAGGAAGGACCCAAACATCTAAAAGACGTGCTGTTGTCACCACTTATATTTAATTGTACTGATCATAAAATCAATCGAGAAAATTGCAAATTTGGGACTCTAAACATCGCGCTTCGCAGTTTCGCCATCCTTAACATTGACTTCGTAAAAACGGGCCTCGAAACGTTGGCCACTCGTTTTTCATGCCATTAGGTGTATTTCTCCCCAATTCTTATATTTTTCCTTGTATTTTGCACTTGAACCGACCATTTTGCCCCTGGTGGACGCTCGTGCGTTTCGCCGAGGCAGGCTGACCGCCCTGCATTTGCATGGCCGAGGCATGCAGGCCCGCCGTGCCGCTGCTTGCCGAGGCATGCAGGCCACCGTGCCGCTGCTTGCTGGCCGCCGCTGCTCGCTGGCCGCCGCGGCAGGCAGTCTAGCCGGTGTCCGCGCCGCCGCGCTTGCTGACCACATCGTAGCCACGTGAAAATTGCCAAAAAAAAGCTTGTAGTATTGTTTTTGAAAAAAACAATATATAAATATTAATACATGATGCTAAAAGCATAAATTACTTCATGACTAAGCACAAGTCCGTTCATCTCATAAAAAAAAATAGTTGATCTAAAAAAATGAGTTCATCTCACAATCCATTATTTTGCTCTAAACGAGTTCCATCTCACGAATAGAAAATGAGTTCACATCTCATCTCATCTAAATAAAATGAGTTCATCTCATAAACCATTATTTTGCTATAAACGAGTTCCATCTAACAAATAACACATAAGTTCACATCTCATCACAAGGAATAATCATTCACCCAATGTTTAGCCTTCTCTTTGGTGTCATCTTTTTTGGTGCAGCCGCAGGCATCCTCACTGGACTCGTGGTGTTGGTTTGTGACGAGGTGTCCTCTCCTAACAGGAACGCAAGCCGGCTGCACATAATTTTTGTACCACAATTAGATGCATGAAAAGATTATAGTACTGAAAATGTGTCAATATTCCTTACCTTCTAGTGACCCTTCCTGGACTATCCCGTAGTATTTCTTCTCTAGTTGGCCCCTGGGGAGTGCTAAGTTCTCCTAGTGCAGCTTTTGTAACATTCTTTCTAGGTTCACTCCGCTTCCTACAAGCAAATAAATAAATTAAAATAGAAGTGTTGTCTCAAATTAAAAAAAATGACAAGAAAAAAATCAACAGTTACCTCTTTTTTGCTGTCCCATTGAGTGGGCACTTGGAACTAGCTTGCCTATGTCCTAATTGACCACATTTTCTACAAGTTATAGGTCCTCTAATCATTTTCCTTCCCTTTGCATTGACTGGAACAGTAGCATTTTCACCTCCAATGACACCTTCACCATCATTGTCACCTTGGGTAGATTTGACGCCTTTCTTCTTGTGTCCACCTTCAAGACACCCTTTTATTCTAAGTTTCCTTCGTCTTCCCACTTCCCCTTTTGGTAGAGGTGCACCAAGACCAAATGGCAGTTCGACTTGTGGCCACTGTGTTCTGTCTGTCATTGGCTCAATCTCTCCAGCATAGGCAGCCCTAAACCTCTGGACTGAGTAGTATTCATGCACAAATTGCTCAAGGTCAACTCTTCGTTGTCGGGTTACAAAGGCTAATACATGTTGGCATGGCTTACCAGTGTGCTGCCATTCAAGACAAGTACATGTCCTTTGATTTAACTTTACAATATGCCTCTCAACTCTGCTCCTACTATGGTCCCAGACCTCTGCACTCCAATCAGCAGATGGTACAATTCTCAAGTGTCCCAAACCTCTAGTATTGGCCTTCAGCTGAACCATAATGGCTGGAAGTATCCTGCCTTCAGGTAGG
The DNA here is from genome assembly GCA_015476505.1 of Urochloa ruziziensis. Lineage (NCBI taxonomy): Eukaryota > Viridiplantae > Streptophyta > Magnoliopsida > Poales > Poaceae > Urochloa > Urochloa ruziziensis. Next base: position 35,367,679 of record CM027126.1, on the reverse strand, counting down.
CTGTAGGCAATCTTTCTTCTCTTGTACCATAACTGCATGATATATTCTCTAATCTTATCAGCAAGGTCAACAATAGGTAAGTCTTTATAGTCACGTATCCTGTTATTGAACGACTCAGCAATATTACTAGTGATGTAGTCACATTTAATTTCTGGATTAAAACCACACCTGTACCAGAGTAGCTTATGATTTTTTTGTAACCATTGCACTGGTTCTGGGTTCTCCGAAATTATAGATGCTATTTTCTCATAGAAAATGTCTTCTCTGTATGCCCTTGCTGCAGGTGATAGCTGGCCAAACCCTCTAAACTTCTTCTTAAAATTTTTGGTAAGATGAAAAAAACACTCTCTTTGCTCAGCATTCGGGAAAACATTCTTCACTGCGTTCTCTAAGCCCTTGCAAGCATCAGAACAAATGGCAAGAAGTGGAGGATTACCTATTGCCTTCTGTAATTGTTCCATGAACCAAGTCCAGTTGTCTTCGGTTTCTGAAGCTATGAAGCCATAAGCAAGTGGATAAATCCAATTATGACCATCAACTGCGGTAGCTGCGGCTAACTGGCCATTCCATCTTCCATTAAGTGTTGTAGCATCTATGCTGAAATAAGGCCTACAACCTCCCAAAAAACCATCAATGCATGGTTTAAGAGCACAAAAAAAACGATGGAAATAAAAGTGACCATCCACTTCAATTACGTCTATCTCCACCACACTCCCAGGGCACCTCTTCATTACCTCGGCCTTCCACCTGAACAACTCCTCAAAACTCTCTTCCCATGTACCATAAACTTCAGCAAGAGCTTTTTCTTTACCCCGCCAAACAGTATCATATTTAATTGTGACATTGTGATCAATCTGTAACTTGTCCTGCAATTCCTTGGCACGCATTTTTGGATAATCTCTAAGGATACTTACAGCCTTACTAATTACCCACTTTTGATTGGGAGTTTTAGTTGTCATCCTCATGGAAGAAACACATGTATGTTTATCAACCAATACAGTAACCTGCAAAGCACACAATAATAATGAGAACCATATCAATTCACACAGGAAAATAAGCAATGAAAAAAATCAATTTTTTACCTCTACTGTACTTTGTAATTTATGTTTCCTACCATTTATTTTCCAAGGGCAATCTTCACTAGACTTGCAATAACACCTATATCTCTCCTTATCTGACTTTTCGGTTCCCAAATCAAACTCGTTATTGATGGCAAATTGTCGCACGGCCATCTTGAACTCCTCCATCGATGGGTAGACTGTACCAACAACCATTGGTGGGTTGTTCTTATCATATGATATCACCATCTCACTTGGTACAGCATCACTAATAGGATCATCGGCATCATCAAGAAAATGTTCATCCATGCGACAATCAAATGCCTCTGCTGGAGCAACTGCTGCCTCCTCTTGTCTCAAACCAAAAAGTTCATATATCTGGTTTTCACTGATAAGTTGAATACGACCTTCATCATCATGTGTCTCCACAATCTGTAAGCTATCCCAATCGACTCTTTCTATATTTTCCACATTATCCACTTGGGACCTAAACAATTTAAATAAACTTTTAATAAAATGACCTACTACTGTATATGTAAAACAATAGAAATAAATAAGGCCATTACCTTTGCACGTCAACAACAGGAACATTGTACTCTACCACCGGAGGAGGAGCAGTGGGAAGCAACGATCTCGCTAGACCTATAGCACTAGAGATGGCAACAGGCTCGGTCAGGCCGTAGGCGGGAGGCACCAGGCCATCGTGGCCAGGAGCGCCTAGGGCAGTCGGCGCGACCACTATCATCGCCACCAGATTGCACATTCAAAAACAGAAAAACAAAGATCATCAAGTTTACATTTACACCACTATATCCATACTTACGTGAATGTGACCTTAGATATCACGTGAATGTGACCTGAGATACTTATTACATGAATGTGCATGAAGTGTATGAGATACTTACGTGCATATGGTGTCTGAGATACTTACGTGAATGGGTGGCCACTATCATCGCCTGGACGGAGGGCACGGACGACGCGCCGTGGCCGGAGGAGACGGGCGGCGGCGCGCCGTGGGCGGAGCAGACGGGCGCCTGGACGGAGGGCACGGACGACGCGCCGTGGCCGGAGGAGACGGGCGGCGGCGCGCCGTGGGCGGAGGAGACGGGCGGCGCGGCCTGGCCGGCGGGGACAGGCGGCGCGGCCTGGCATGCGGGCACCAGCGGCGCAGCCTGGCTCTCCATGCGTCGCAGGCTGTTTTGGTTTAGGGTTCACGTACTACGTACGAGCGTCCACCAGTAGAAAAGGCCAAGGGGCAAAATGGTCAGTTCAAGTGCAAAATACAAGGAAAAATATAAGAATTGGAGAGAAATACACCTAATGGCATGAAAAACGAGTGGCCAACGTTTCGAGACCCATTTTTACGAAGTCAATATTAGGGATGGCAAAACTGCGAAGCGCGATGTTTAGAGTCCCAAATTTGCAATTTTCTCGGAGGTGGGACGGTCCGGCTCGGCGCTTCGGTGCCATTGTTGTAAGGAAAAAGTCCCTTTTACCTCCCTGGACATCAAGCCGAGTCCGCGTTTCCTCCCTAGACCGCAAAACCATTTATCTAACACCCTCAACTATCAAAACCGTCCGTTTTACCCCCCTCGGCGGTTTGGAAGGCGGTTTTGGGTGACGTGGCAGCGGGCCCCACATGTCAGCGTGGGCCCATCTCCATTCTCTCTTTTCTTTCTCGCTCCACCTTCTCTCCTCTCCTCTGCTCACCACCGGCGGTGCTCTTCCGCGGCGGCGCAGGCCCCCGCGGCGGCCCCCTCACGGGCGCAGGCCCCCGCGGCGGCGCTCTTCCGCGGCGGTGGAGGACAAGGGAGGCCCGCGCGGCTTCGACTCGTGCGCAGCCGGGCGAAGCTCGCGCGCGGCGGGCGGATCTCGCCTGCGCACGGCCGGCCACCCACGACCTCCTCCCTCTCCCTCTCCGGCGGACGCGAGCTCGCCGCCGGCCGCCCTCCTCCGGCCTCGCCTCCGAGCTCAAGCTCAAGCTCTCTTCGCGGGGAATTGGACGAGCAGCGCGAAGGCGTCATCCCCTGGTGGCGGAGATCCCGCCGTCCACGCCGGAGCGGGTCAAGGCGGTGCACCCGGCGGCGGCGGAGGCGGCGCTCGACCCCTACGTGTTCTCGCCCAAGGCGCCGACGTGCTCGAGCCGGTGGCGGGAGCTGCTGCGTCTCCGGAAGGTCCAGACGCCGCAAAAGCCATCCCGTCCGCGTCGCCGTCTCCGACGGCTTCCCCCGCGGCGGCGACCACGTCGACGGCGTCCACCTCCTCCTCCGCGGCCAGGTCCCTGAAGCTGCTCCTCCTCCAGCGGAACGGCGGCGGCGGCGGCGGGCGGGCGTCGGACCTCTCCGCGGCGCCGCTTCTCCGCGACAGCTCCGACTCCGAGGCGTCGCTCTCCCTCGCCTCCTCCCGCTTCTCGCTCTCCGAGGCCGCCCATGAGGAGGCCCGGCAGCGGGGGAGAGGCAGCGCCGGTGGTGAGCAGAGGAGAGGAGAGGAGGTGGAGAGAGAAAGAAAAGAGAGAATGGAGATCGGCCCACGCTGACATGTGGGGCCCGCTGCCACGTCACCCAAAACCGCCTTCCAAACCGCCGAGGGGGGTAAAACGGACGGTTTTGATAGTTGAGGGTGTTAGATAAATGGTTTTGCGGGCTAGGGAGGAAACACGGACTCGGCTTGATGTCTAGGGAGGTAAAAGGGACTTTTTCCTTGTTGTAACCGTTGGGAACCCGTTGGGCTAGAATGAATATATGGGCCCGGAATGGTCCACATGATACCGGCCTGATGGCTTTGTACTTTCGGCCTTAATGCCTAAAATGGCCCAGTGATATGCCTGCATGGCCCATAGAACGGTAGCATCATCATCATCACGATATTAGCAGAAGCGCATCATCATCGTCATTAACCGGTTAGGACTCCAAAACATGTGTTTTGCTATTATGACACTAAGATCTCAATGATATATGGGGCCATCTAGAGTCAATGACATGTGGGCATGAGTGTCATAATAGCAAAGGCAAAGCACATGTTTGGGAGTCCTATATATAATAATAAATTTCTCAACCTAACCACGTTCCAGAAACAAGAGAGGCTAATTCTCGTTCGAATTAATCTCTGCATCGAGACCAAATCGCGTGCTCGTTCCGGCGGCAGGCCGGGCGCTTTGCGATGGATGTGCCCGAGGAGGCGACGGCCCTACTGCTGCTGAACAATAACATCGCGCAGCCGCCGAGAAGGCGGCGCAGCCAGAATGCCCGCCGGCCGGCGGTGCCGCCTCCGTGCGTGGCACCGGCCGCCGTCGACGCCGCCCGAGAAGAGCCGCCGTGCCTGCGCGACCATGTCCTCCCGATGCTGAACCTGCCGGCCGACCTGCCGTCGGCGCACTTCATCTGCGAGAAGTCCATGAAGCCCGGCGACGTCGACGTGTGTCAGCGGCGGCTCTTCCTCCCGGGCGGCGACGACGGGAGCCTGATGCGCCGCCTCCGCGAGATCCTCACCGCCGACGAGCTCAGCTCGGCCGCAGGGCAGGACGACAGCATCGGGGCCGGGGAGGAGAGCAGGAAGAGGATGAGGACGACGAGGGGCGGCGTGCTTCGCGGTCTGCCCGTGAAGCTGGTGAACCACCGCGCCGGCGCCGCCGCCGTCGCGGAGTCGCGGCTCATGCTGCTGCGATCCACCGACGGCGCGACCATCAGGGGGACGGGGTACTTCGACTTCGTCCGGCGGTGCGGCATCAAGGAGCGTGACGTCGTCGAGATCTGGGCATTCAGGGGGACCTCGGCTTCGTCAGGCTGTTTCTACGAGTGCGAGGCCAGGTGTGGCGGAGGCCATCTGCATGTCATGGTCGCCAAGAAAGATGATCGAACGGTGTGCAGCCACTGCTCCATCCCGATGTGCAGCCACTCCCACTCCTGATCATTGGGAGGGATCTCACCTAGGTGATTCCTTGCATTGCACGCGCGCCTCACAAGCAGTTTCTTGAACAATTGTTAAAGCTCCAGTCTGATTACTTTTCTAGGGCAGATGAAAGTAGAATGTTCACTGTAAGTAACTAAGTACTAGACGCTAGCATCTTCTACTGTTAATATTTACAAGCTCGAAGGGCAGAACTCTTCATACTTAGACATTTTTCCACACGAAACTCTCCTCTACTGTTAATATCTACAAAAGCATGAACCGCAAAACTCTTCATATTGGATTCCATATGAAACTCTGCTGTAGATGCTCTGCATACGTTTTGTGCTACTACACAATACTGTACAAGCCACGCCAGTGAATAGGTCCGCACATACTCAAGTCAGCTCCGCACGGTCACTGTCACAGATTCCAAATTCCTTGCTTCTCAGTGCGGGAGATCGTGAGCATCTCTTCATATTTTGATGCGTTGACGAAGCCCCACAGCTGCACCGGACAGGTTATTCTTATTTTGCTATCACGTTTCATCTTAGCAAATGATGAAAATTGAAGCATATGCAGAACATATAGACCTATAGTCTTGAATCCGTACCTCAACATCTTTGATTTTGAATTCCTGGGTATGGGATAAGCATGGGTTGTTAAAAGTCTCAGAGGTGGAACTTGAACCATTCAGACTGCACAGAACAAAGCACACAGTAAAAATATGGGGGGCGAATGAGAATGTAAAGATGAAAAAAAAGCAAGAAAAATGTGCTTGTGCCTGACAGGTGAAATATGCGGGACACATGAGAATGCAAAGATAAAAAAAAGCATGAAAAACGTGCTTGTGCCTGACAGGTGGATATTCTCCACTGATGTTTTCACAAATTTTCTAACAACATATTAACGAGACATGGAAACTAGGAATTTATGTCACGTGATGCAAGGGAAGGACAGAGATTACAGGTCTCCATCGAGATAAAGAGCGAAGTGACCACCACCTCCCATTGCCAAATAATCAGGCGAGCAAAATGTAAAATAGTTATTAACACCTGCATTTCAAAATTTACAAGAGATACTAAGGAAGAAAGAAATTAGAAAATTATCAATATTCACTTCTAGAAACTTGATTTTTCCTAACACCAAGCCAATACCAGTATTACCAGTCTTTAAAATAACAGTCATTATCAAGCATCCTACAACAAGGCATTTGGGATAAGCAGGAAGACATGGATAATAACAGGGAGTCAATTAATTTCCGGTAGCAAAGCTAGTAGTCCAGAACTCGAAAGTGTAGGAAACTAATGCACAACAAGAATGTGTACTTCATGTTTTTCAGATTTTTATAAAGATCCTGTAAACTTAGAAAACACAAATTACCTGTTGGGCGGCATATAACAGGACGACCTTCTACGTTGGTGAACACGAAGCAGTCATTAGTCCCCTGAAAGAATAGATGCAGGTAGTACAATCAGGTGTAATGTATAATAAGCATTCAAAAATCAGCAGCAGCATGTGTGTCGAACCTGATATTTCCTCTTTATAATAGGCTGCAGTGGGGCCTCAACCAAACCACCAAAAACTGCTCCCCTTCGATCCCCAACTATCTGTGACAGAAGTACAGCACATATCATCATGTGGATATCAGTAACTAAATTACACAGGAAACTAAAGCATCATGCCTCAATGGTGCAACACCGTGCAATCAAAAACTTTTTATCTAAAATACTTATTTCTGTATCTAGGATCAAATCCAGTGACACAGTTGTGAATAGAATTTGAATGATAAGTATGAAAATTCAAGGTGCTGCTGAGGGAGACATGTTTCTTTTGGTAAACATTCCAAGGAAAAATCCAGGCAGCACAACAACTGAATGAAGGAATTGGACAATGAACAGAACCTGTTTTATATGTATGTATAGAAGGTAGAGCAATACATAATTTCAGACCTGGACCATAATTCCAGATTCAACATTAAAAGTTTCTGGGCATACAAGTACAAAATTTGAACTAAGTACAAAATTTGAACTATCTGTTGGTAGATGAGATGCTATACTAAGAAATTTGCAGTATTAAGGTCTTCAATTATAGCCTAGTATGTCCACTTTACAAAAAGAAGTAATATGAATGTATGGAAAACCTCCGGTGATGTGAAATGATATCACAGGGTTTGACCTTGTATGATCAGAGTGAGCGCTTCAATTTCTGCAGAATACAGCATTGACACGACATTGTATTCTAGTGCACTAAAATTAGCAGCAGTACTTCTATATGCCACACTTCTATATGCCACATCAGAGTAGAGTAGTAATATTTCATCATGCAAGGGTAAAATGTGATAAATTGACTAATTAAGTAAATATATTTCACGAATGTAAGAGTACAAAATGAACATCATAAAAAAAATGACAGTGTGTAGCATACCAGAAGCGAGTGGCCAGCACAAAGCCTGCTCCTTCTATACAGAGTAGACAAAGATATTCCATGCCTCCAGGTACTGCAGAAGTGTGAACATAGACATCAGAAAATTGAGTATATTGCAAAGATGGTAATAATCAGAACCAAATTTATGTTGCAGAGATGTTTTGAACCTGTAAACCAACATCCAGTTCCTTCCTTGAACAAGAACGGGAAGAGATGAATAAAGAACAGCTCGCATCATTTCTGACAAAAGAACAGATGGTTCAGACATAGCTGGCAACTTATCATGCAACGCCGATTCCTTTGATCCCTTCATCTCAAATCTGGGTGCAAATGATTCTGTTTGACCAATGAATTCACCATCGGTGCTGTGAGTGGGTTTCTGTCTGAAATTACTGAGTCCTGCTTTGCTAATAATTCTTCCAATGGAATGCTTCCCTCTACTGAGAAATCCCTTCCTCCCACTACTTGCCTTTCCAACAGGTGTTAAAGTTGGATATTCCATATCTAGATCATTCTCAGGTATGGTGTCCATTGAATCCTTGCTGGAGGTTGAGGAAGACATAAATGACATAAGAAATGCTCTGAAGGAAGATGTGTCTGGACCATCAAGAGTCTCAGAATTTTTGTCAGAATCTTCATCACCAAATAGTGTATCTTTTCCTTCAGTGTCCTCCTATATGAGAGAATAAACATTAAGCTTTTAAATCCATGGATTGATCGATGAAATGATTGACAATAATTGCAATTTTATTTGCCAATAATTCAGAGACTACAAAATCCAACAGTATTTATAAGCTTCAGTTGTTTTCTTTTCATGGAGGCCCCATTCAAACTTTTGCTCTATGCAAACAGCTACATCATATAACAGTAAAAATGATCCAAGAAATATTTGAACTTGCTCCTTTCCACTTGTCATTATCTGGATGTTACCTATCTGATTATCTCCAAATTGCACATGGCAACAGCTCATCAGTAAAGCAGCTTACGGTATCAACAAAGCCTTTTAGCCCCAAGCATGTTGAGTCAAAGCAACTTCTATGAATCAAATGTTTCCCAAGAAAGAATTAAAAACAAAGAAGCCTAAATTGATACCATATTGAAATTCAGGAAGTTAACAAAGCGAACGTTCGGAAATAAGTGTCTCCAATAGCCGGTATCCCCAAACACATAGAAGAAGAGAATTGGAGCCTAATTGAGTTTGAATATCAGCTAGGTGTGTACCATCTTCCTCATTATATAGTGCCATCCCAGTGGAATCAAGCCCATACTCTGCAGTTTTGGCCCCGTTTGGGACAGCTTCTGGCCCGCTTCTATTGGAATTAAGCTGTCAGGCGTCCCCAAACGGGCCGATTCTAGCCCAGCTTTCTCCCAACATGATTTCCCTCAACGCTACTTTTACACTACAACGCGGAATCAGGGAAAGAGAAGCTTTTACGGAACGCGGATCGATTCTCCGCCCCCGGCCACGCGCACCTCCCACCACGCCGCCAAATCCGCGCGACGGAGGTGCTCCTCCGCCCACCCCCGAGCGCGGCGGACCCGCAAGAGCGCGCCGCCACCTCCGGCACCCCGAGTCGTCCGTCCTCGCGTCGGAATGAGCAGCTCCCGTCGCCCCCCGGTCCCCGTGCTCACCGCTGCAGCCCTCACGCCGCGGAAGCGATTCCGTCGAGGAAGAGACTGGAGGGGCCTTCCTCGCCTCCAGCACGTCCTCCTGCTCGCGCTCCTCCTCGCCTCCTCCAACGAGCGGCTGGAGCGGTGCAGATGCCGCTGGCGGAAGCGATTTTGACCAGAGATCCCAAACACGTCGTTTTTCCTGGCAGCGATTGTATAGGACACGGCTTTCTCTGAAATCTTGATTCCAGCAAAAGCGTGTTGGCTCACAGCCGTCCCAAACGGGGCCTTTGTTCTATCAACCAAGTAATATCCATAGAGGGCCTTTATCAGACTCGGAAACTCCACAGATCCCGACGAATTAGCATCCACATCGCATCTCTCAGCTCCCAATTAGCAGCACCACAGCGAGGATCAGACCCTAAACCCCCAAAAAGCAAAAACCCAACGAAAAATACAACCAGCCAACGGAATATACACGCCAACGCTACACTCCAATCTCTAGTCGCAGCACCCTAACAGCTAATTGCTCGAATCGAGAGCAGCAGGCGCAGAAATGGAACCGGGATTTCCGTAGCAGAGAGATCGGCCGTCGGGGCGCGCGAAGGTAGGAGGAAAGGGGAGGTGGCGAAGGAGGAGCTCACTGGGAGGTGGGACGGGTGGTGCCGCTGGCGCTCCCGCTCGGAGACGGGGTTGAGGATGACGGTGGCGAGGTCCGACACCAGATGCGCCGCCTTCCCGCCCAGCGCCGGCAGGTACCCCATCCCCGCGCCTAACGGACCCACGCCACGCCCCTGCGTTGCGCTGGTGGGATTGAGGATCAGGTCAGGAAGGCGGCGGGCGAGGGGAGTCGGATCGCCATCCCCGTGCTCCTCCTCCGACTCCGATGCTGCCGAAGCCGAGCCGGGCGTCGAGAGCGTTCGAGTGCGAGGGTTGGGTGCGAGACCGGAGAAGAGATCAGAGAGAGGTGGCAAGCCAAGCCAAGGACGGGAGGCGAGTGGAAGCGCAGGCAGAGCTCTCTCTCTCCGCGCGCCTCTCCTGTGTGCCCGTGGGTGCGGGGTGGATCCCGTGGCAAAGGGCCGACACGAGTCGTTCTGCTCTGACTTTTTTTTTTTTTTTGCCGTGGCCGCGCCGCGCGGCTGCGGATGGGAAGCGGGACGTGCCGTGCGCGAGTGCGGGGGGTGTGGTGCTCCGGTTCCGGTTCGCTCTTCCGTGTCCCGCGTCCCGCACGCTCCCGCTTGGCTCGGCCGCTCCCTGCGCGGTGCGCCCGTGCGCCGGCGCCGCGGCGGTTGCCCGGTTTCCCGGTTGCCAGTTGCCACGCACCGCACGGTGGTGGCACCGTGGCAGCTGGCAAGGCAAGGCAGGCGCGAGGTCGTGCGCGGCGGGCCGGGAAGTGCGGAGTAGGTGGGATTGTCGCCCGGCCCATCATCTGTCGGGCCTTTGCGTCGGTGCGCGTGGCTAGACCGAATGGCGGCCCACCTAAGTCTTCTTGAACTGACACGGAAAAAGTCTAGTTAACCCCCCTCAACTAACGACGTTGTCCGACTTTTACCCCTGAACTGCAAAACCAGCTATGTAACACCCTCTAACTATCAAAACCGTCCGCTTTACCCCCAAGTGGTTTACAGGGCGGTTTAGGCTGATTCGGCAGAGGGTCCCACATGTCAGGTATTTCTTCTCTCCCCTTTCTTCCACCCTTTTCTCTCTTCCTGCTCCTCTCCTCCACGATGGGCACCCCGGCCGGGCGGCGACGGCGCTGGAGCCTTGACGCCTGAGCTCGGCCAAGGGCGTCCGGCCGCCCGCTGCCGCCGCCTACCCGCCCGAGCTGGCCGGTCGTGTCGCCCTCCGGCCTCGGCGGAGCTGGCCGCGTCCGGGGGCCATGCCTGCGCCGCCCTCGCCCTCTCTGCCGGGGACGGGTCGCCCGCGTCGGCCGCTCGCGCGCGCCCGAGCCCTCCCCGCTGGGCCGGGTCGCCCACGTCGTCCGCCCGCGCCTTCCCCATCGGGGGTCGCGCCGCGCGCCATATCGCCGGCCGCTGTGCCAGTGTGCTGTCGGGGGCCGCGTCGGTCGCTGCGCCGTCGAGGGCCGAGCCGCGCGCGTCCCGCCGGGTCCACACCTCACGCCGCCCCGCTGGCCGCCGGGCCGCCGCGGGAGGCAAGGCCCTGTCGGCTACGCCTGCGCCGAAGGCGGAGAAGCCGGCGTGGAGCTCGTGCACGACCCGAGCCGAGCTCGTGGCAGCGCGGGCGGGCGGCGGCGGGGCGCGCTAGGGCTCTAGCGCCGTCGCCGCCCGAGGTCGCCGGGGCACCACATCAGGGAGGTCTGGAGGAGAGGAGAAAGAGAGAGGAGAGAAGTGTGAAGAAAGAGAGGATAGGGAGAGAAGAAAGACCTGACATGTGGGACCCTCCGCCGAATCACCCTAAACCGCCCTATAAACCACCGAGGGGGTAAAGTTGACGGTTTAGATAGTTGGAGGGGGTTAGATAGCTGGTTTTGCAGTTCGGGGGTGAAAACCAGACAACGTCGATAGTTGAGGGGGGTGAAATAGACCTTTTCCGACTGACACGGGCCCAGTAATACCGCAGAATCATGCGAACTACTGAACGAAAACCGTGAAGTGGTGTGTACCGCGAGTGACTGCGATAATGCGTGTCCATCAAAGTCCAAACCATGACCGTCCAAGCATATGAAGGCAGGAAGGAAAGATATTAGTAACACAGAAAGCAACCTGCTTTGACATCAACGAATCAATCAGGATGAGCTGTGTACAAGTTACCAGTACAACCCACGCTTCGTTCGTTCGACTTATCAGCCCCGCCATTCAAATTATTTCTCTCACAGAACACTATTAAATTAGTTCAAAATCAGTCAAAATTAATAAACTTTTCAGCCCAGTACTGCCAAACGAAACGACAGAGCGTTAGCAACGGTCAACCACTCACACCAGCAATTCCACATTTCCTTTGGCGAAAATCGTAACAGCCTTGACAGATCCTTCCAGAACGCGGATCCCCGTTTTCCATGCGTACAATAACATGATCCAGATCGGATCACTAATTCAAATAATAATTATACGCTTTACACGGCCGCGTCCACCACTTTCCTTAAACCCATCGTCTTCGCCTACCCCCATCCCATCCGGCCATCCCCTGCATTTCCGCGCATTTTTATACTACCCCCTCCCCTGCTCCCGCTCGGACGCGCATTCCATCTCCACGTCCACGACTCCACCTCCACCGGGCCCCTGTCTCGAGATCCCGCATCCGAACCCACCGCCGATGGCGACGCTCAAGGTCCCCGCCACCGTCCCGTCCGTCGTCGACGACTGCGAGCAGCTCCGCAAGGCGTTCCAAGGTCAGTCCCTCTCCGCCCTCGTGCACGCGCGCATCCAGAGGCCCGTGTCTCGGCGTGCTTGCCTGCAGGCTGGCCCCTCGTGCCTTTCCCTTGTCCATGTGGCTGGCCGCTTCGAGGCTGGCGCTGGAGGTGTCTCGGGATCGTGCGATCTGACCGTGCGCTTGTCTCCCCCCACGCGGCCGTGCAGGGTGGGGCACGAACGAGGCCCTCATCATCTCGATCCTCGGCCACCGCGACGCGGCGCAGCGCCGCGCCATCCGCCGCGCCTACGCGGAGACCTACGGCGAGGAGCTCCTCCGCTCCATCACCGACGAGATCTCCGGCGACTTCGAGGTAAGCTGAGCCACCACTCCGCGGCGACCAACCTTCATCACCCCTCTAGATCCCTCTCTGATCGGGTCGTGATGGGAGCAGAGGGCCGTGATCCTGTGGACGCTGGACCCGGCGGAGCGGGACGCGGTGCTCGCCAACGAGGCGGCCAGGAAGTGGCAGCCCGGGAACCGCGTGCTCGTCGAGATCGCGTGCACGCGCGGCTCCGCGCAGCTCTTCGCCGTCAGGCAGGCGTACCACGAGCGCTTCAAGCGCTCGCTTGAGGAGGACATCGCCGCGCACGTCAAAGGGGACTTCCGCAAGGTGATGCGCTCTCTCGCCTCTTTTGCAGTGCCTGCAGAGTCTCGCGATCTGATACAGCCGTGTGCTAGTGATCGGACCAGTGTTGCTAACCTTCACGAAGGATAACTGAATGTGGATCAGACCTTTATTTATTGATTTTTGTTCCTCAAATGTTGATTTAAATCATGTAGCTATGGAGGTGCGATTGTGTGATGTTGATCTGTTCTATTCTGAAGTTGATAGATGAGTTCGAGATCGTCCATGCTTCTGATGTTGACTTTTGGCCCACAATGTAATGAAATGTTAACTAGATTGGTGGATCTAAAATACAGTATTCATTAATGAAATCGTTAGTTGTCATATCCTATTGTAAAATATTCATATATGATTTTTTTTAAAACTTGTGTTCTGGTGACCTGTAAAATTGAACAGTCCAAAGTCCAAACTGCAGCTCTGATCCTCCTTAAAGCAGAGGTCAGATCAAATTCAGTCTTCATTCCAAAATCCGATGCCCCTATCATTTGCCATTTCCTCATTTTGTTTGTATCACTCTTAAAATAATGCAAGGCTTAATTTGTTCAGGTTTGCTAGTTTACATGATGGCGCAGTTATTTTCATTTTAGTTTTTGGCAACCTTATTCTAGTTTTGCTAGCTCCCTCAGCTTTTGACAATAGGGAAAAGAGTGCAAACAAGGAAACATTGCCAAATTCTGTAATCTAACCTTTGTTTTGTTCTTCATTTCAGCTGTTGGTGCCACTTGTAAGTGCATACCGCTATGATGGACCAGAGGTCAACACAAGATTGGCACACTCAGAAGCCAAAATACTTCATGAGAAGATCCATCACAAGGCTTACAGTGATGATGAGATCATCAGAATCCTCACCACTAGGAGCAAAGCTCAGCTGCTTGCTACATTCAATTATTACAATGATGCATTTGGCCACCCAATCAACAAGGTGCATACATATCTTATAAACTTATGTTGTTTTTGCAGTGTAATATTGTACACGAAGTGACCAACTTATTGTTTAAATTTGTTCTGCCTATGTGTGCTGCATTGCACTACAGTTGAATCAGATTATACAGTTATGGAATGAGTAAGGTGCATCTACTGTTGCATTTTGTCCCTCATTTACATGTATCACGGCCTACATTAATACAAATCATCCATTCATATTCTGAAGATAAATAATAAGTTTTTGATAATACAAATCATCCATTCATATTTTGCCGGTAGACTTTGTTCTTATACTGTTTTGTTCATTCATCCAATGGATCGGTTGCATCCAATAGTTTAGTGTTCAGTTGCCTAAGTTTTGATTTCCATGTTGCCTATGTCTGGATCGGTTGCATCCATTAAGATAGATACCCTTTGTTGGACTGTTCATTCGCAGCTTGTTCTGTTCCGTATTTGGTATGGAAATTTCATGACGACCTGCAAAGCCATCCATGTTCAGAACTTATGACTATAGTTCAAATTTTTTTCTAGATCATTTGATGTTTTAAGATTTTCTTAGTCTTTTTAAGAGAATGAGTTACATAATCATATGTTGATATATGCATGTCCATTTCTTGTTTATATTGATTGCTGTGCTGCTTCTAATTTCTTGTGTGTTGGTACTGGAATGTATGTCTGTGTTAATGTTTATTTTTTTTTTCTTGCAAATCATAGTGTTACTAACAGCCAGCGCAGGATTACCTTACTACGTAGAAGTTATCAGTATTACTTTTGTCAATCAGATATAGTGACTGTAGACTGAAAGTTTACCCAGCTAGTTAGCTCTCAAATGCCATTCAGAACATTTGGTAAAAGTGCTGTGATATGGTTTAGTCTGCTGTTTCTGTTTGCTGTTTTTAGTGCTTTATTTCTGCACAGTAGCTGTATGTACCATTTGCATGACCAGCCAATATCCAAGTGATCAAGTCTCCTAGTGTTCTCAACAAAAAGATTCACACGATGTACCTCTTTTCTAGTAACTTCCTGCATGGCCTGTTCTTCCTAACAAGCTCTGCGATCCACAGGATTTGAAGGCTGATCCCAAGGACGAGTACCTCAAGACGCTGCGGGCGATCATCCGGTGCTTCACCTGCCCTGA
This sequence comes from Urochloa ruziziensis, assembly GCA_015476505.1. Classification (NCBI taxonomy): domain Eukaryota; kingdom Viridiplantae; phylum Streptophyta; class Magnoliopsida; order Poales; family Poaceae; genus Urochloa; species Urochloa ruziziensis. Next base: position 35,352,639 of record CM027126.1, on the reverse strand, counting down.
CAGGTACTACGAGAAGGTTGTCAGGCAGGCCATCGCGGGGCTCGGCACGGATGAGAGCTCCCTGACCCGGGTCATCACCACCCGCGCAGAGGTGGACCTGAAGCTGATCAAGGAGGCGTACCAGAAGAGGAACAGCGTGCCCCTGGAGCGTGCCGTCGCAGGGGACACCTCCGGCGATTACGAGAGCATGCTCCTCGCGCTCCTGGGCCAGGAGTGATGAACCAATCGTCGTCGCGTGTCGCGTGTCTTGCCGTTGCCGCGCTGTCGTTTGTGTTTGTGGTACGTTCGGGTAATAAACCTGGTATGCATTGCTGTTAGTCGTTGGGGGGAACGTGAGGCTGTTTTGTTTCTTCCGTGATAGTACTGTCGCTGTAGCTTGCATAACAGTGGTGATGAAATAAATTGTCTGCGATGGATCATGGCATGTTTTTCGTGTTATTTGTGGGCACTGCCACTGAGATAGGGGGGTCTCGAGATCTCGAGAGAGTAAGTTCCTGACTAAAAAGGGGCTGGATGGCAGAAAACACATTCAAAGAAAATATGATCCAACTTGAATGAATCAGTGAATAAGTGTAGCAATTTCCATCGCACTTGTCGAGTGCAAGCCTTCCCATTGGATCAACAACCTGTTGCTCAAATATAATGACCACAAACACGAACAATCCTTCCTCGTGATTCTGTTTTGTTTGTTGCAGATCAATGGCAAAAGTGGTGCCTTTTTTTTTTGGAATGGCAAAAGATGTGCTTTGAGATGGAAAACACACACACACATACACAACTTGCTTACCTACTAAATGTACTGTTTTGTAGGAAACTGATTGTGGCATACGGAGTAAATCACATTTCAATGTACCATATGTAGGGAACTGATTGTGGCGAACAACATGATACCCCAGAAATGATCCAATTCCTAATTCAGTAGCATCATCTCAAGAGGGCATTAAAGAGGCTAATCGAATATTCACCTATTGTTGTCGCATGTGCGGTACAGTGAACAAAACTAACCTGAATCAGGAACTGTGCAGGAGAATCTCATCGCGCATCAAACAGCTGAAACCATACCTGAAGAAACGGAGCAGATTGACTTCAGAACATGCTAAAGGAGCTTAGAATGACAAGGCGTAATGATTCAGGGGGGTATTCACAAATGTATATTGGAATAAGACATTTTAGGGAGCTTTACGCAAAGGTTCCAAAAGCCGGCGGCGGATCCACCGGGTTTCTCTCAATCTCCGCCTCCGCCGCCGCCATGCTGTTCCTCCGAAGGCAGCTCCTCCCTCTCCTCCGCGCGGCCTCCACACTCCCCTCCCCTATCTACCACCGCGCCTTCCTCCTCTCCACCTCCACCTCCACCTCGGCCTCCGCCGCCCCATTCTCCCTAGAGGACTACCTCATCGCCGCCTGCGGCCTCGCCCCAGCTCAAGCCAGGAAGACAGCCCAGAAGGCGTTCGATGAAGCATCCAAAGATAACAAGAAGGCATTCGAGGAGCTCCCCAACTGCCGCCTTAATTCCGCTTCCAACCCCGACGCCATCCGCGCTCTGCTCTCCGGCGTTGGCCTCTCCCGCGCCGACATCGCCGCCGTCGTCGTCGCGGACCCGCTGCTCCTCCGCTCCTCGCCCAAGAACATCAGCCCCCGCCTTCTTGCACTCCGCGACCGCCTCGGTCTGTCCGCTCCCCAGATCGCTCGCTTCCTCCTGGTCGGCTCACGCTCCCTTTACAACTGCGATGTCGTTCCGAGGCTCGAGTTCTTCATCTCCTTCCTCGGCTCATTCGAACAGATCCTCGTGGTCATGAAGACGAACAAGCGCATCCTAGGGTCAGATCTTGAAAGGGTGGTCAAGCCTGACATCGCGCTTCTTCGTCAGTGCGGCTTAAGTGTCCGACAAATTGCCCAGCGCAACATGAGGGTTCTTTGCTCCAACCCAGAGCGCCTCAAGGAGTTAGTGCTGCGCACGGAAAGGCTTGGGGTGCCTTGTCGGTCGTCGCACAAATGAGCAAAGAGAAGCTTGCTGCCAGGCTTGTATTTTTGAAGAGTTCTCTTGGTTGCCACGAGAGTGAAGTTTCCACTGCAGTGTCCAAGATGCCAAGCATTCTAGGACTATCTGAAGAGTGCCTTAACCACAAGATTCAGTTCTTGATCAAGGAGGTTGGACTGGAGCCTCAGTACATTATGCAAAGGCCTGTCCTGCTTGGATTCAGCCTGGAGAAGAGGCTAGTTCCCCGACATTGTGTCATGAAGGTCCTGCTGGCTAACGGATTGCTGGACGGCAATAGGAGCTTTTACTCACTTGTTGTCAGTGGAGAGGAGACTTTCAAATTGAGATACATTGACAAAAACAAGGACTCTGTTCCTGGGCTTGCAGATGCTTATGCAACACCTTGTGGTGGCTCTGTACCCTCTGCTGTCTAATTTGAACATCTTGAACTGTTTCAATGCATTTCGTATTCTGGGCGGATTGCGACACATGCTCATTAGTAGCTGTCAGTGATGTAGGCATTTCCAATTCTTCTTTCTGCAGTAGAACTAGTGATCTCTAACTGCTCATAGTCCAAGTTTGAGATATGAATGATAATCTATTATTGTGTCAAGGAGCTGGTTGGCTCATTCTGGAGCCTTATGCACGTGTTTGTTAGTCGTTTCTTCTGTCAAGCACATGGGTGAAGATTATTCTTCTGTGGACAGGCCCTTGTTGTAGCACTTAATCTAGTTGGAATTTGACAGCACTGGCTTTCCCTTTTTCTCTAATCATGTTTGCTCGGTATGTTTTATTTCTAGTGACATTTTACCACGCTCATTTCTTCTTTTTTGCACCGATGTTTACATTGTACTTCATTGAGGCTGATAGTACTTTCAAGTAGTGGCCGAAATAGGTGGAGAGGTTAGGCGGTGCTTGCCAACGAGGCAGCCAGAAAGTGGTGGGCTGTGGTAATTATTAAATAAAGTGATTGCCAAATAGGTGGCGTGGTTAGGCGGTACTTTTAAATAAGTACTTTCAAGTAATTTGAATATCTTATAAAGCTGAATTTGTTTATCTGGAGGTCTTTGAGTTTGATATAAATTCTGTACTATTTTGTATAACAGCCTGGAGAATATCAGTGCATAAGGGAACCTGGAGAAGCAGGCTGGTCCCTGGCGTTGTGTCCTGACTCCTGACTCCTGGATGCTTGCCAAAGAGTCGCCGAATAGCGATAGGTGCCTTTTCCAATTAACTCAGTTTGGAGGTTCATCAACTGTCACAAGGATTCAGTTTCCTACCGTTGCATATGCATGTCACAGCTTGTGCTGGCATTATGCCCTCTAAAGTCTAATTTTAACATCTTTAAATGTTCAGATCCTTTTCTTCATTTTAGGCAGATGGTGGAATGCAGTTCATAGCATCTGCCCAAGGTGCAGGGTTGCAGGCTTTCTCAGTTCTGCTTTCTGCAATAGAATAACTAGTGATCACTGTACGCTCATAAAGCAGGCTTAAGTTTATCTATGAAGAAACTAGTTTGACATTTCTGGAGTCTTACTCCATGCGTTAATTAGTCACTTCTGCAGTTCTGCCTAGAACATGGCTAAAGAGTATGCTCAACTTGTTCTTCTGTGGATTAGTATTTTGTTTGTAGCACTTAAGCCAATTGGAATTTTTTTTATGTAAAACCAATTGGAATTTGATAGTATTAGCTTTCCCTTTTATCTAACCATGCTTCCTCAGTATGTTTTATTTGAATCCATGTTTTATTTAGCTCATACTATTCAGCGATACTTATTTGGGGCTTGCCCAATTTGTTTTTAGCTGAATGGATAACTGATACTTATTTGCATAACCTCTGCACGATGGATAACAAGAATGGATTCTTTACACGCCTTTTTTTCTAACTATTTCTCATGCTATCCATTCTGGCTTTATGGAGTTGACATGAATACATGACGTTCAAGAACTTGTTGCCGTGCTTCCTGAGCAGGCTCACAGAAGCTGCTGTAGCCACCGTTATCCTCTGTGTTTGAGCTGCTTGTGAAATTCCAGACCTTCTTAGAACCCCTTGTTGATTGTTTCATTTAAGAGGAGTTGCCGTCCATAGCTCTCATGCAAAAGTAAGACATCAGACTGGCCAGTCACAAGCGTTATGTGTATGTATGTTCATTGTATGTTATATGCTGAAAATTTGTGTTTGCCTCCACAGTCTACAGAGTCACATTGTTTCGAAGATTCGAGTAGCAAGTTACAGAAATGTGTTTGTGTGGAGACTGCAGACAGTTTTCACGGTGCCTTCCAATTTCTTGTTTCTCAGCCATTGTTGTTTTCCTTTGGAGTTTTTCTGTCAGTTTTGGTTTCTGTTTCCCATGGATGAGATCATGAGAGTGATGGCGTCACGCAGGCAGTACTGGACCAGGTGCGGTGTCTAGTGTCAGCAGTCCAGTGCTTTCGCCCAGCTCTCAATTATGTAAGACAAGATGTAGGTTTGATTGATCAAGTAGTTTAACGCATGGAACGTTAAGAACATATAGGCTCTCCGTGCTGTTTTCGCCCTTAGGTTTGCGTCTGAGCTCCGGTCCAAAGAATCAACACCAAATTTTGGTTGAAACGCCGGAGGACAAGCTTCCAGCTGCTGCTCCGTGTTGAATTGGCAAAGGTGATGGAGAGTCTCCGGCCGTCGCTCCCAAGGTTTTTTCCCCCGACCGTTACCGGTCCGGACCGGTAGCGGTACCGGCCGGTTGGAAACCGGTCAAATTTTAAATTTCAAATTTCAATTTAAAAAATTGAAAATTAAAAAATTCTTAAAAATACTTTAAGGTGAGTAGATTGTAATGGTGTCAAAATTTTTCAAATATTAGTTCATTTAGAAGTTCAAACAGCCTACTAAATCAGCACGTTAAACTTCTAATGCCCGCAAAAAATATTAAATGCATTAATATTTGAAAAATTTTGACACCATTGGATTCTACGCATTAAAATTCGAAAATTTGTCAAACCGCTCAAACCGGCCGGCTTACCCGTCAAACCGACAGGTTTACCGTTCGAAACCGGTTGAACTGCGAATTTAATTTAATTTTTAAATTTGTCCGGTTTCTACCGGTTTTCGGTCAAACCGGTCCGGCTAACCGCTACCGCCGGCCGGCGGTTTGGCCAGACCGGTCGGGAAAAAAAACCCTGGTCACTCCTTGCCTCGATTTCGATATTGTGATGTACACAACCAACTAAACTCGTCAATCCAATGTTTAAATCGTTATGAATTTATTATTCAAGACGTTGCAAAGCTCTGGTGGCCAGGTGAGATGGGTTGGAAAAGAAAAGAAAAGCTGATGAATAAAGAAGTTTGGAAGCCACTAGTCACAATCAGCTCGCACTTTGCCCTTGTTTAGTTCCCAGCCGAAATCTTTTCACCCATCGCATCAAAGGAGAATCTTAGATGCATGGAGTATTAAACGTATACGAAAAAGGCGAAAAGTTATATGGATAGGCTGTAAATCGCGAGACGAATCTAATGAGCCTACTTAATCCATGATTTGCAACATTGATGCTACAGTATCATCCGCTAATTATGGATTAATTACCCTCTAATTACCATCGTTAGATTCGTCTCGAGAGTCGAGATTTCCAACCTATTCATATAACTTTTCACCCTTTTCGTCTACATTTACTACTCTTAAATTGGTAAAATCTAAACCCGAAATCTTTTCACCGAAATCTTTTCAGGAACTAAACACGGGGCAAAAAAAAGAAAAACAGCTTTGCGTAGCCTCCCGGTCCCACCACCTTGAACGCTTCCTTCCTCCCCTCGCGGACCCTGTCCTGCTCCTCCGCCCCGCCCCACCGCGCCGCCGCCCGTCCGCCGCCGGCATGCTGCTCCTCCGGAGGCACCTCCTCCCTCTCCTCCGTGTGGTCTCGCCGCTCCCCGCCCGCATCTACCACCGCGCCTGCCTCCTCTCCACCTCCACCTCGGCCTCCGCCGCCCCATTCTCCCTCGAGGATTACCTCATCGCGGCCTGCGGCCTCGCCCCAACTCAAGCCAGGAAGACGGCCCAGAAGGCGTTTGATGAAGCCTCCAGAGAAAGCAGGAAGCCATTCGAGGAGATTTCCAACTGCCGCCTCAACTCCGCTTCCAATCCGGACGCCGTCCTCGCCTTGCTCTCCGGCGTCGGCCTGTCCCGCGCCGACGTCACCGCCGTCATCGTCGCGGACCCGCTTCTCCTCCGCTCCTCGCCCAAGAACATCGGCCCCCGCCTTCTTGCTCTCCGCGACCGCTTCGGTTTGTCCGCTGCTCAGATCGCTCGCTTCCTCCTGGTCGGCTCACGCTCTGTCCGCAGCTGCGACGTCATACCAAGGCTCGAGTTCTTCATCTCCTTCTTCGGCTCATTTGAACAGCTCCTCGTGATCATTAAGAAGAGCTACCGCATCCTAACGCGTGATATTGAAAAGGTGATAAAGCCTAACATCGCGCTTCTTCGTCAGTGCGGCGTAAGTGTTCGACAGATTGCCCAGCTCAACTCGAGGGTGCTTGGCTTCAGCACAGAGCGCCTCAAGGAGTTAGTGGTACGCGCGGAAGAGCTTGGGGTGCCTCGCAGCTCTCGAATGTTCTGGCAGGCGGTGACAGTCGTCGCACAAAACACCGAAGAGAAGCTTGCTGCTAGGCTCGTATTTTTGAAGGGTACTCTTGGTTGCCATGAGAGTGAAGTCTCCACTGCAGTGGCCAAGATGCCAACCATTCTAGGAATATCTGAGAAGTGCCTTCATCGCAAGATTCAGTTCTTGATCAAGGAGGTTGGGCTGGAACCTCAGTACATTGTGCAAAGGCCTGCCCTATTCGCATTCAGCCTGGAGAAGAGGCTAATGCCCCGACATTGTGTCATTAAGGTCCTGCTGGCTAAGGGATTGCTGGATAGAAAGAAGAGTTTTTACTCATTAGTTCAATATGGAGAGGAGATTTTCAAATTGAGGTACATCGACAGTCACAAGGACTCTGTTCCTGGGCTTGCAGATGTTTATGCAACGGGTGGCGTCATGCCCTCTGCAGTCTAATTTGAACATCTTGAAATGTTTCAATGCATTTCGTATTCTGGGCGGATGGTTATAACTGCTACTCACGCACATTAGCAGCTGTCGATGGTGCAGGCATTCTTAATTCTTCTCTCTGCAGTACAACTTCTAGTGATGTGTGACTGTTCATAGTTCAAGTTTATGGCCATCTATTGTTGTGTCGAGGAGCTGGTTGGCTTATTCTGGTCATCTATCTTTGTTAGTCGTTTTTTTTGTGTAGCAAATGGGTGAAGGTTATCCTTATTTGAGTTGTTCTACGGATAGGCCCTTGTTGAAGCACTTAATCTAGATGGAATTTGACATCATTTGCTTTCCCTTTTCCTCTAACCGTGTTTTCTTAGTATATTTTATTTCTACTTACATTTACAGTGCTCAGCCGCTCACTAACACTTCTCTGGGGCATTTGCTAAAACTGGAGAGGAGACGTTCAAATTGAGGTACATTGACTTGTCACAAGGACTCTGTTCCTGGGGTTGCAGATGCTTATGCAACAGCTTGTGGTGGTGTTGTGCCCTCTGCTGGCTAATTTTAACATCTTGAAATATTCCAATGCTTTTCGTATTCTGGGTGGATTGTGTAACTGCGACACACGCTCATTAGAGCAACTCCAGCAATAGTCCCTACTTTGGGCCCCTACTTTATCAAGTTCCTAGGGCTCTATTATTGTACCTAACTCCAGCAATGGCCCCTACTTCTCAGCCCCTATTTATTTTTCTTTTCTATTTACATGTGCTCTATGTGTAATCGTCATTTCACACAACAAAGATTCAACCACGAGTATTTCTAAAGTGTTGCAATGAACCATATTCAAACTCTCAATTTCAAACATGACAATTCAAATTCAAATTTGAAAATGTTCAAACATAAAAATGTCAGCAAGCATGATGGGCGCTACAACTTATTCAAAAAACTCTCAATTATGGCATGTCACGTAATGCTTCTTCCTGTGCCTCTTATGGTCCATATCGGCAAGCAAAAGAATTGCAATGAGGTCATCATACTAGTTCTCTGAACCTGCAGCAAGGGACAATATAAATCAGGGTACTAAATTGAACCTGCATCCTTCTTATTGTTTATCTGAAAACTCACTATAATCCGCAATGCAAAGTCTACTTTCAGGAATTTGTTCCAACAGTACAGCCCAAACAAGTATTGCGAAGTTCCTATCAGCAAGAAGTAATCAAGATAATAAGTTACTACAATATAATACATACCCATTTTACAGTAGCAAATCCTACTAGCTCGCTCCATGAAGAGCCCACAAGTGCTCCACCAGATCATCTTGAAGCTTCTCATGTGTCTCCTTATTCTCAATCTCAAGATGTATCTTGAGGAACTCGTCAAGTACGAGTGGATTACGCTGTTGGTACTCCTCTGGTCTCAGCGCTGGTCTACTGACATCTTGATCATAGTCATAATCCACTTCTTGACCTCGCTCATTCTCAATGATCATGTTGTGCATGATAATAGCAGATGTCATTATGTACCATAGAGTGTCCTTATCCCAAAATCTTGCAGGACCCCTCACCATGGCAAATCGAGCTTGTAGGACACCAAATGCCCTCTCTACATCTTTCCTCGCAGGTTCTTGAGCTTTTGTGAAATGCACTTTCTTGTTTCCTTGAGGATTGCTATAGCTCTTCACAAAAGTCGCCCAAGTAGGATAGATCCCATCAGCAAGATAGTATCCCATGGTGTACTTGTTACCATTGACCATGTACTCCACAGGTGGTGCAGTCCCTGATTTTAGCCTCTGAAATAGTGGTGATCTATGCAGGACATTGATATCATTTAGAGATCCTGGTAGACCAAAGAAAGAATGCCAAATCCACATATCTTCAGATGCAACAGCTTCAAGGATCATTGTTGGCCCATCTACATGTCCTGAGTACTGTCCTTTCCATGCCGTTGGGCAATTTTTCCACTTCCAATGCATACAGTCAATGCTACCAAGCATGCCAGGCCATCCCCTTCTAGTGTTCATAGCCATCAACCTTGCAGTGTCCTCAACAGTAGGTGGCCTCAAGTACTCTTCCCCAAATACTTCAACCACGGCTCGCACAAAGTGGTGAAAAGACTCTAGTATGGTGCTCTCTGCCATCCTCACAACCTCATCCAATGAATCAGCTGGAACATCATATGCAATCATCCGAAATGGTCCAAACACCTTTTGCAATGCAGTTGCACCGAGAAGTCCTGATGCATTTGGTTTTTGTTTGAAGTAGTCATCATGTGCCTCCACACCAGCCACTATGCGCAAGAAGAGGTCTGTCGACATCCTGAACCTCCTCCGAAAGGTTTTTGCATTGTATATTGGAGGATCTGCAAAATAATCTGCAAAAATGCACAAATGGCCACTAGGCATGTTCCTAGGAACAGCCTCGCGTCCCAGGATTCAACCCCGTCGCTTTTTCTTGCACCTCTCATAGTCCATATCGGCAAGCAGAAGAATTGCAAGGAGGTCATCATTGTCATCATGGTCAGATTCAGACTCGGACTCATATTCATCCTCTTCCTCCCACCATTGGGTAATAAGGTCATCATCATCAGAGAACACCATCTTCACAATTTTTCTGAAAGTAAATGGAAGGCATCAGGTTCCTGTATTATAATAGCTCACTGACCACACAATTTTTAATCCTAGTAGTACCCAGCTGAAATTAAATGGAAGGCACACATCCACTATCATCCAAGTGTTTCAGGCATGAACTGAAAGGCTTAAAGAGAGATACACTAACTTCATATGATTTTCATATAGCCAAATCAGAGAGCTGATTGTCCAGACAACACTGCTCTGAGTTTATCTCAACCAACACAACTCTGAGTTTGTCTCACCAAAAATGCAAGCAGCAAGAGTATGGAATTTGTTTAGAGTACCACGACTTCCTATATTGTTTATCCTTCCATTCTAAGAATGTTTGCATGAATTCACTCGAGACAAATGATTTCCCTATCAAAAATCTAAAAAAAGGACCTAGCAACAGATCGCACAAGCAGACGCACTAGCAGAAGCTCCCAACACAAATCCACCTACAAATCCCATCTCTAACGATTGAGGAAAGGGGAAAAAATGCCAGCTTGTGGATCGGATCAGGAGGGCCCTGGTGGTGACGGGCTACAGCTCGTGCTCGTCGTAGCGGAGGTCTCGGGAAGGAAATCCCACGGGCTGCTGGTGCATGTGAGGAGGCCCCTAGCAGCTTGGTCTGGATCTGCATGAACTGGGAGGCGACGGGGGTGGGGATCCCGACCTTGGGAGCAGCACGGAGCCTGGGCTCGTCGGCTTGAAAGGGAACACCAGCGGGAAGGATGGGTGTGGCGTCGGTTCTTGGTCTGCTCGGTGGCGGCGACGGTGAGGACACGAGCGGTGGCCGGGAGGAAGGACGTCGTCTGCTCGGTTCCCAATCGTGGATGTACCGGCGACGACTCCTTTTCACGGATCCAGAGCAGAGACGCTGGATCCAGCAGGGAGGCACCGCGCTCGGGCGCAGCAAGGCGGCGCGAGGAGCTCGAGCGGCGCGGGAGAAGCGAGGCGGGGGCGCGCGCAGAAGAAAACAGAAAACGACCGAGTAGGGGCCTCCCTACGGACCCGTGGGAGATGGGGCTGGGAGGGAGATTTTGGTGCCTCCCTACTCTAGGGACCTGAGTTGGGGCTCTGCTAGAGTTGATTTTTTGGCCTTCGGCCCCTGCTTTTTGAGTAGGGGCTTTGCTGGAGTTGCTCTTAGCAGCTGTGGTGCAGTTCTTCTTCCTGTAGTAGAACTAGTGATCTCTTCCAAGTTTAAGATATGGTTGTCTATTATTCTGTGAAGGATCTGGCTGGAGCCTTACTGCAACCATTTTGTTAGTCACTTCTTCTGTCAAGCACGTGGGTCAATATTATTATTAACTGAATTTTTCTTCCGCAGATAGTCCCTTGTTGTAGCACTTAATCTACTTGGAATTTGACAGCACTGGCTTTCCCTTTTTCTCTAACTGTTTGCTCGATTTGTTGCGTGCTGGAGACCTGTAAAATTTAACAGTCCAAATTGCATTCCGGATCCTCCTTAAAGCAGAGGTCAAATCAAATTCAGCCTCCATTCTTAAAAAATCTGATGCCCCCTCCCTTTTCCATTTCCTCATTTTATTTGTGACACTCTTAAAATAAGGTTACCTGTGCAAGATTTAATTTGTCCAGGCTTCCTAGTTTAGATGATGGCACAATTATTAACATTTTAGTTTTTGGCAATCTTATTCTAGTTTTGCTAGCTCTCTGAGCTTTTGACAATAGGGAAAAGAGTGCAAACAAGGAAACATTACCAAGTAGTTATGTGATCTAACCTTTATTTTATTCTTCATTTCAATTGTTAGTGGCATTTGTTAATGCATACCGCTATGATGGACCAGAGGTTAGCACAAGGTTGGCACACTCAGAAGCCAAAATACTTCATGAGGACATCCATCACAAGGCTTACAGTGGTGACGAGGTCATCAGAATCCTCACCACCAGGAGTAAAGCTCAGCTTCTTGCTACTTTCAATTATTACAATGATGCATTTGGCCATCCAATCAACAAGGTGCATACATATATGATAAACTTATGTTATTTTTTGTTATATAAAACCGTACAGATCATGCAGCTGTGGAACGAGTAAGGTGCATACTGGTGCATTTCGTCACTCAGATGTATCACGACTCATGTTAATACAAATCACCCATTCATATTCTGAAGTAAAATAATAAGCTGTTGCTCGTGATTGCTTTTGCAGATAGACTCAGTTCTTACACTGTTTTGTTCATTCATCCAATTAGTAAGGAGCACGCGGAACATTTAGAAAGCTCGTTACTCATTTTAGTTCTTGCAACCTTCAAGATTAACTGTATCCAATAGTTAGTGTTCAGCCGATCTGTTGATAATTTCCATGTAATTTATGTAGTTATCTGGATCAGTTGCATCCACCAAGATAGATACAGCTTGTTTGTCTATTTTTATTTGCAGCTTGTTCTGTTTCGTATTTGGTATGGAACATGACACTCTGGCAAAGCTACCCATGTTTAGAAGTTTGCACGACTGTAGTTGAAATTTCTTTCTAGATCATTCTATGTTTTAAAATTTCCTTAGTCTTTTTAAGACAATGGGTTACATATTGTAATATGCATGGCCATTCCTTGACTATATTGATTGGCAATGCTGCTTCATAATTTCTGCTAAAAAATACATTTATATCAGCTCTGGTGTTTTGGTGCTGGAATGTATGTCTGCGATAACTAACTGCCACTGCAGAATCGCCTTGCTACTTACAATTATAGAAGTTAGGAGTAATACTTTTGTCAATCAGATTTAGTGATTGTGGACTGAAACTTTACTGAACTCTCCAATGCCATTCAGAACATTTGGTGGATCTCATAAAAGTGATGTGTTATGGTTTGCTTGGATGTTTTGCTGTTTTAGAGATTAGAGTTTCATTTGTGTACCCTAGCTGTATGTATCAATTGCATGACCTGCCAATATCCAAGCATGTACATTCTTAACAAAAATGTTCACATGATGGAGAACCTGTTTTTTAGTAAATTCCAACATGGCCTGCTCTTCCTAACTTGCTCTGCCACCCACAGGATTTGAAGGCTGGTTTCAAGGACGAGTACCTCAAAACGATGCGAGCGATCATCCGACGCCTCACGCCCTCACCTGCCCCGACAGGTACTTCGAGAAGGTGGTCAGGCAGGCCATTGCGGGGCTCGGCATGGACGAAAGCTCCCTGCTTACCCGGGTCATCAGCTCCCACGTCGAGCTGGACCTCAAGCTGATCAAGGAGGCGTACCAGAAGAGTGCTCCTGGAGTGCGTTGTCGCGGGGCAGGGCATGCTTCTCGCGCTCCTGGGCTAGGAGTGATGAGCCGTCGTCGCGTCTCAGGCCGTAGCAGCGCTGTTGTTTGTGGTGGTTGGTACGTTCGGATAATAAACCTGGTATGCATTGCTGTTAGTCGTTGCGGACGTGAGGCTGTTTTGTTTCTTCCGCAATGGTACTGTCGCAGCAGCAACAGTGGTGATCAAATAGATTATGTCTGCTATGAATCATGGAATTTTTTCGTGTTATTTTGTGGGCCACTGCCACTGAGATACCAGGATCTCGAGAAAATAGGTTCCTGACTAAGATGGGGGTGGGCAGGCACAAAAACATCCTAAGAAAATATGACCCAACTTGAATGAATCAGTGAATAAGTCTAGCAAATTACCATGCACTTGCTGTTAGCATCTTCCTCAATTTCCATCGCACTTGTCGAGTGCAAGACTTTCTCATTGGATCAACCGCCTGGTGATCTGATGCCCCCAAAACATGAATAAATCACTTTTTTTAGATTATGGAAAATTATTCAAATTATCCGGCTTCCGCCACTCCAACAGGAGTGTTTGCAGCCCACACGCATTACAGACAGCACTTAGGGTGTTTAAGAGTTTCAAACTGAACCATAAAACCTGCTAAACACAGTAGCAGCGACACCCTCCAACCTGATACAAAGATTAACTTGGAGAAACAGAGAGTACAGCTAACCAAAGCAAAAACGACACACTCAGAACAACGTTCTAAACTTGAAGTCTGAATTGAAGCTTCCATCCAAACTTGTTAAAGATCTCCATCACAACCACCTCCAACTTGTGACAAACATTTTTCAGCTTCTTCCTCTCTTCCTCTTTAGAGAGAATCGCCCAGCTCCTCATCTAATATGTCGCTCTGAACATAACCTGCAAGAAAGAGTTAGGCAAAGTTCCTTTGAAGCAAACCTCATTCCGACTTAACCATACTGCCCAGCAAATTGCCGATACCCCAACCAGGGTGAGATTCCTATTATCCTTAGACCAAAGTTTGAGCCAACCCCCATAAAGATCCCCCACATTAGTAGGTGTTCTAATCCCAAAGGAAATTGCCACTACATTCCAAATTGCTCTTGCCATGTGACAATCGAAAAAAAGACGTTGAACATCTTCGTCCCGGCAGCAGAAGGCACATTTCGTACTCCCTTTCCACTTTCTTTTAATTAAGTTCTCTTTGGTCAGCACTACACCCCTTTGTAAATACCACATAAAATTTTTTATCTTGCAAGGAATCTTAGTTTTCCACATAGGGCATTTGTATGGTTCTCTTCCTTCTCTCATGACTTCCTTGTACATCGACTGTACTGAGAATTTACCCTCTTTACTGTTGTTACAAACAAATACATCATCCAAGTCATTTAGGTTAATATCCATTATACTCTCCACTAGCCGAATCCATTTTTGCAGATTTGATAACGCCCTTCTAAAGGACACATTAATAGGCACTGTGCTTAGCACATTTGCTACTGTCAAATTTTTCTTTCTATTGATATTGATATTGATATTGATGAATAAATCACTTCCTCGTGGGTTTTGTTTGTTGCAGGAGTGCTTGAGATTAAAACACACACACACAACTTGCTTACCTACTGAATATAGTGTTCTTGGCAAAACAGCACATAAAAGAACACAAACAGCTTTGCGGAGATTGCGATTGAATTCGCCGTCCATCGTAGAAACGGAGCGGATTGCACTTCGGAACATGCTAGAGGGGCTAAGAATGATAAGGCGTGACGGTTCAGGGGGTATTTGCAAAATTTATATTGGAAATAAGACATTTTAGGGTGTTCTACGCAAAGGTTCAAAAACCCGGCGGCGGATCCACCGGCTCCTCTCGATCTCCGCCTCCACCTCCGCCGCCGCCATGCTGTTCTTCCGAAGGCAGCTCCTCCCTCTCCTCCGTGCAGCCTCCTCGCTCCCCTCCCCTATCCACCACAGCGCCCGCCTCCTCTCAACCTCGGCCTCGGCCTCCGCCGCCCCATTCTCCCTCGAGGAGTACCTCGTCGCCTCCTGCGGCCTTGCCCCAGCTCAAGCCAGGAAGACTGCCCAGAAGGCGTTCGATGAAGCATCCAAATATTCTAAGAAGAAGGCATTCGAGGACCTCTCTTGGTCCCGCCTCAACTCCGCTTCCAACCCGGACGCCGTCCTCGCCCTGCTTTCCAGCGTCGGCCTCTCCCGCGCCGACGTCGCCGCCGCCGTCATCGCGGACCCGCTGCTCCTCCGCTCCTCGCCCAGGAACATTGCCCCCCGCCTTCTTGCTCTCCGCGACCGCTTCGGTCTGTCCGCTCCCCAGATCGCTCGCTTCCTCCTGGTCGGCTCAGGCTCTGTCCGCATCTGCGACGTCGTTCCAAGGGTCGAGTTCTTCATCTCCTTCTTCGGCTCATTTGAACAGCTCCTCGTGATCATGAAGAACAACAACCGCATCCTAGCGTTAAATCTTGAAAGGGTGGTCAAGCCTAACATCGCGCTTCTTCATCAGTGCGGTGTAAGTATTCGACAGATTGCCCAGCTCAACTCGTGGTTGCTTGGCTTCAGCCCAGAGCACCTCAAGGAGTTAGTGCTGCGTGCGGAAGAGCTTGGGGTGCCTCGCGGCTCGCGAATGTTCTGGCAGGCAGTGACGGCCGTCGCGCAAAACACCAAAGAGAAGGTTGCTGCCAGGCTCGAATTTTTGAAGAGTACTCTTGGTTGCCACGAGAGTGAAGTTTCCACTGCAGTGTCCAAGATGCCAAGCATTCTAGGAATATCTGAGGAGCGCCTTCATCGCAAGATTCAGTTTTTGATCAAGGAGGTTGGACTGGAGCCTCAGTACATTTTGCAAAGGCCTTCCCTATTCGCATACAGTCTGGAGAAGAGGCTAGTTCCCCGACATTGTGTCATGAAGGTCCTGCTGGCTAAGGGATTGCTGGAAAGCAATAGGAGCTTTTACTCACTAGTTGCCAGTGGAGGGGAGACTTTCAAATTGAGGTACATTGACAAAAACAAGGACTCTGTTCCTGGGCTTGCAGATGTTTATGCAACAGCTTGTGATGGCGCTGTACCCTCTGCTGTCTAATTTGAACATCTTGAAATGTTCCAATGCATTCGTATTCTGGGTGGACGGTGTAACTGCGACACACGCTCGTTAGCAGCTGTCAGTGATGCAGGCATTTCCAATTCTTCTTTCTGCAGTAGAACTAGTGATGCAACTAGTGATCTCGAACTGCTCATAGTCCAAGACTCCAAGTTTAAGATATGGCTGATAATCTATTATTGTGTCAAGGAGCTGGTTGGCTCATTCTGGAGCCTTATGCACATGTTTGTTAGTCGCTTCTTCTGTCAAGCACATGGGTGAAGATTATTGTTAATTTAGTTTTCTTCTGTGGATAGGCCCTTGTTGTAGCACTTAATCTAGTTGGAATTTGATAGCACTGGCCTTCCCTTTTTCTCTAACCGCTTGCTCGATTTGTTTTATTTCTACTGACATTTTACATCGCTTACTGATACTTCTTTCGGGCTCGCCTAATTCGTTTTAAGTGGAATGGGTTTTTTTTTGCTGGTGTTTAAATTGTAGTTCATAGCGGATAGGCGGTGCACGCCAACGAGGCAGACAGGAAGTGGCAGCATGGGAATTGCGTGCTCGTTGAGATCATGTGCACGCACGGCCCATGCAGCTCTTCGCGATCAGGCAAGCTTACCACGAGCGCTTGAAATGCTCACTTGAGGAGAACATCGCCGTGCACATCACAGGAGTCTTCCACAAGGTGATGCGTTCTCTCATCTGTTTTGTAGTGCCTGCAGAGTCAGTCTAGAGATGACGATATGATATTACGCCTGTGTGCTAGCGATTGGAACAGTATTGATACCTGCTAACCTTTGCGAATGATAACTGATGTGGATCGGACCTTGATTTGTTGATTTTGTTTCTCAAATATTGATTTGAACCATGTAGCTCTCGAGATGTGAATGTGTGATATTGATCAGTTCTGTTCTGAAGTTGATAGTCTAGCTCAATATAGATAAATGCCATGCTTATGATGTTGACTTTTGGCCACAATGTAATGAAATGCTAACTAGGTTGGTCGATATAAAATATTCATTAATGATATTGAAGTTGTCGGATCCTGTTTTAAAATGTTCATTATAAATTGGTCCTTATGAAAAATTCATATATGATTCCTTTTCTTTTGTTGCGTGCTGGTGACCTGTAAAATTTAACAGTCCAAATTGCACTTTGAATCCTCCTTAAAGCAGAGGTCAAACCAAATTCAGTCTTCATTCTTCCAAAGTCTGATGCTCCCTCCATTTTTCATTTTATCATTTTGTTTGTGACACTCTTAAAATAAGGTTACCTGTGCAAGATGTTATTTGTTTTGGTTTGCTAGTTTATAGGATGGGACGCTTATTGTCATGGCACCTTATTCTAGCTTTACTAGCTCCCTGAGCTCTTGGCAAAAGGGCAAAGAGTACAAAAAATAAAGCATTGCCTAAGTTGTTTGTGCCATTTGTAAGTGCGTACGACTATGATGGACCAGAGGTCAACACAAGGTTGGCACACTCAGAAGCCAAAATACTTCATGAGAGGCCCCGTCACAAGGCTTACAGAGATCATCAGAATCCTCACCACTAGGAACAAAGCTCAGCTGCTTGGCCACCCAATCATCAAGGTGCATACATTTCTTATAAACTTGTGTTGATTTTTGCTGGATAAAATTGTACGTGTGGTGACCAACCTATTATTTACAATATGTTCTTCCTGTATGTGTGTCTATATTGAACTAAACTACTACAGTTGGACCATACTATTTTGTTATGGAATGAGTAAGGTTTATCTACTGTTGCATTATGTCCCCCATTCACATGTCTCACAACCCATGTTAATACAAATCACTCATTCATAAGAATCATAACCTGAAGGAAAATCAATAAGCTGTTGGCTGTGGCTGGTTTTGCCGATAGACTCTGTTCTTATACTGTTTTGTTCATTCATCCAATTAGTAAGGAGCATGTGTAACATATGGAAAGTTGTTTGCTCATTTTAGTTCATTCACCCTTCAAGATCAATCTTATCCAATAGTTAGTCTGCATTGGTTGCATCCATTAAGATAGATACAATTTGTTGGTCTATTTTCATCCGCAGCTTGTTCTGTTTTGTATTTGGTACAGAGATTTCATGGCACTCTGTCAAAGCTATCTATGTTCAGAGCTATACATGACTGTAGTTGAAATTTCTTTCTAGATCATCTAACGTTTTTACATTTCCTTTGTCATTTTAAGATAATGAGTTACATATTTATATGTAGATATGTGCATGTCATGTCTTGAATATCTTGACTATATTGATTTGCATCATGCCTTCCTAATTTCTGCTAAAAAGCATCGCATGATAGCTCAGGTGTTTTGATGCTAGAATGTATTGTCTGTGAAAATGGTATTTTTCTTTCAAATAATAGTACTACAATATTACTAACTACCACTACAGAATCACCTTTGTACTTAGAAGTTAGAAGTATTACTTTTAATCTTTTACCAATCAGATTTAGTGATTGTAGACTGAAAGTTTACTCAGCTGAAAGTTATCCTTAGTTGAGTTGTTCTACGAATAGGCCCCTTTTGAAGCACTTGATCTAGTTGGAATTTAACAGCATTAGCTTTCCGTCCTCCTCTACCCGTGTTTTCTCAGTAGATTTTATTTGTAATTACATTTACAGTGCTCAGCCGCTCACTGACACTTCTTTCGGGCTTGCCTAATTAATTTTTAGTGGAATATATTATTTTTGTTTCTACTGATGTTTACATTGTACTTCACTGAGACTGAACCACTGCTGTCAAACTGAGGCTGAACCACTGCTTCCAAGTAGTGGCCGAAATTGCTACTAAGAAACTTTCTATAAAACAATTTTTTTCTTTGAGATGCTCCATGAAACAAAATTGTGTAAACCAAGTGTTGTGGCCAACAATATATTCTTGATTTCTAAGAACTGTTTTGGTTCATGGACCTCTGGTCAAGATGGTTCTATTTGGTCTTATTGATTGTGAGACTCACTGCCGAAAATATATTGCAAGACTAATTTGTCGTTCTTGCATTTCCACATATCATGCAGTTATCTTGGCTTGGCCGCCTACGATTATGTCTGTCTGTCATATAAATATAACATATCTCATCTAGAAATACATCCATTAAATCAGGAAACAAAATATTCTTAAATCAAAGCTGGTTTATTAGCATTTTGATTAGTCCTGTGATTTTGGGAAGTGGGAATTTATCTCAAAATATTTGCGCTTTTGTAGCCATTGCACTGTAGATAGAAGGATAGTACTATGCATTGTGGTTGGCAAATTTTGATCTGGGATATCTAAATTACTTTGAATTGGCCACGACACAGCTTAACTAGGAAGATACACGCGCTTCGCTGCGTGCAGAGGCAGTCGCACAAATCCACGGAGACCTACACTCATCAACCTGCATCAGGTGGAACCCTGGAAGTGATAAACATGGGCTTCTTCAGTAAGTTTGGCATATGTGTATTTGAGCAAGGTTAACACTATCATCTTGTCAACCAATGTACATGTAGACAAGGTTAACACTATCATCTTGTCAACCAATGTACATGTAGACAGGGATATGATAGTAACACATGAATTGGGACTAACAAAAACATGTATTATCATAGTTAAAAAAAATAAATCAAAACAAAAATAAATTGAAGAAACGGAAAGGTTTAATTTGACGTGATGTCAACAATAGTGGATAAAATATCGGCATCTGTTACACAATGAACTAAGATGGTTGATTTCTGCAGTTCCGTAGATTGTCCTTCTATACTTATGCTGCAAAATCTGCAGCTATCTGAATGCCCTTTCTTTGAACCATCTGGATAAAAAATTGTATGCACGAAACTTGTCGCTATCGGAGGTCGTTCCTCGAAGACTCACCCGTCCTCTCTTGACGCTCTAGTTCTCGTTCGGAGCGGCAGCGCTCGTTCCTTGTTCGGAGCTGTCGTGCTGTCCACGAAGTCGTTGCCATGCTGGGGCAGGACAAAGTTGAGGCCATGACTTCCATCTTCACCGGTTCCAAACGATGAGGGATTGTGAGGAGAAGAAGTTGCCGAGCGGGTTGGCCGCGCTGCCGGCCGTCATTGGCCATGCGCCCGTGCCGTCGCCACCGTTGGCAGAATCCATGTGCCGACGTACACATATGACATGGTTGTGGGGTTGGAAGAAGTTGTCCGTGGGATGAAAGGTGAGAGGAGGCGAGACCTTGACCATCGTCTGATTTCTTTGTGAGTCAAGGACGACCGCGCCCCCGCCCAAAACATGAGGATGAGGATGTGACGACCGCAAGGCGATACAAAGCATCATGTTGTTTTTTAAAGGCAACAATGACACGTGGACCTCCTATTTCGTGCGGCGTAAAAACGACACGATGGGCTGGTAGGCGATGTGTGGAGACGCGAGGTAGTTGTCGTGGCTTTGCTCGCGAGGTAGTTGTCGTGGCTTTGCTCAGTAATCGTAACCCATTTTCCTTCCAGTATGTACGTGTCATGACACAGCTAGAAGATTCCCGTAGAGCTTTAATTCTTGCATGGATATGTATGTACCTATATATAGAGAATGGATATGTATGTACCTATATATACATGATGAGGTATTTTTTTTCACTTTTCTACAGTACTCAAACGCCTGGGAGGCCTCCTTTCCTTACCGCGATATAAAGCTTACTAGGAAGGGCGGCGCACTACCGCCGCGCCTGTTAGAATTACTTGTTATCGTCGTGGTTGGTTTTTTATTTCATCTATTTTTTAATTTTTCTAATCACTAAGAGCACAAAATGCTTACATGGATGAAACAAAACACACATGTTGAATGAAGTAGACAATATGCATGGAATATACGTACACAGTAGCAATCATGAACAGTGATGGTGTCATGCTGGCATGACTCCTTAACAAACTCGATGGCGGTAAGGCATATGTTATCGACCATAGAGAGCATGGTTGTCTTGACATAGAGTGCGCAGTTAGGAGGGCCTTTTGCCATTACCGCGCTAGAGCTCGTAGGAACCGAGGACTGAAGCGGCGCGATGTGACGTTGTTGGCCTGCTGGCCGACGAATAAGAAAGAGAGGGGAGAGGACAACTTGAGGACAGGAACTACGGTTCGGCGAACTCGTCTCACGAAAAACGGTGGTCGTGAGCTTCACATGTAAGGTCGGTAAGCCCGTGGTGGACGGTATGTCCCTCCGAGGCAGCTGCACCACCTCTGATCCAAACTGGGGCTCAAGAGCAGGGAAAAAGGTGGCGAGTTGACACGTGATGCGAGAGATTGTGCGAGCAGCCGAGGAGCGCAATATTTGTGTCACGTTCTAAACTTCGTGAGGAGGCAACGACAGCTCTAATGCATGAAGGGCACCACAATTTCATTTGAAATCATGTGGCGAGGACGCACCGACTCTGGTTGGACGCATTTTTTTACCGGTATGGATGCATAACGGTGGTCGTGAGCTTCACATGTAAGGTCGGTAAGCCCGTGGTGGACGATATGTCCCTCCGAGGCAGCTGCACCACCTCTGATCCAAACTGGGGCTCAAGAGCAGGGAAAAGGTGGTGAGTTGACACGTGATGCGAGAGATTGTGCGAGCAGCCGAGGAGCGCAATATTTGTATCACGTTCTAAACTTCGTGAGGAGGCAACGACAGCTCTAATGCATGAAGGGCACCACAATTTCATTTGGAATCATGTGGCGAGGACGCACCGACTCTGGTTGGATGCATTTTTTTACCGGTATGGATGCATGTATTTCTTCTAGAGATAATACTGAGGTACCACCAGACGTGATACTCGTGTGAAAAAAATAGACATATTGTAGCGAAAGAAATATGTTGTAAAAAAGTTTTAAAAGGCAAAAAAAATAGTGCACTGTAGCGCACTATAGCTGACTGCAGCGCTATAGTGCGCTACAGTGCCAGAGGCGCTGGGGAGTGCGCAAACCTCCCCGCGCTATAGAGATACTTACTCTTTCGGCGACATGGATGTACCTGTTTCTTCTGAAGACAATGCCAAGAAGCAACACGTAAAGCGCAACGTTGAAAGTTTGAAACCACGTGGCAGGCAAGGATGTGCCAACTATAGATGACGATGCTTTTTTTGACATAGATGTACTTATTTTTGCTAGTGACAAAATTAAAGTAGTACTCATATATGAAAAGAAAAAAAACAAAAAAAAGAAATGGAAAAAAGAAAAACAAAAAAATATAAAAAAAGAAAAAAAATTGCTACAGTGCTAGACTCGCCGGGAGGGCGCCAATCCTCCCGGCGTTATAGAGTTACTAAAGTGACAAAATTAAAGTAGTACTCATATATGAAAAGGAAAAAAACAAAAAAAAGAAATGGAAAAAAGAAAAACAAAAAAATATAAAAAGAAAAAAAATTGCTACAGTGCTAGACTCGCCGGGAGGGCGCCAATCCTCCCGGCGTTATAGAGTTACTAATTGGCTAGATGCCCAGCTAACATTACAAAATCACGTTTGTTTGCCGAAGCTGCAGTGATTATAATATTGATTTTCCTAATCTGAGTAGAGGGATAGAGTGGGAAAAGTCCTCTTTGCCCTCCAATCTACTTCCGTTCTCCAGCAGGCAAGGCGTATGCCGCCGTCTCCTCTTGCCCAAGCTGGTCAGGGGCAGACAGACCCCCGTGTCGCCGCCTCATCATCCTCCTTCACCCAATGTCGAGCCAGCAGGCCATGGCTGTGAGCCCAGGGACAACTGATCTCATTTGGAATTTTTTCTCCGAGCAAAACCCAAGATATATACTACTACAATACTACAGGAATGTGATTTTGTAAGCGCACCCGGCCAATTTCACCGTTTTGTTCTAGCCGTGAGCAAAATTTGCCGTTATGGTTTTATGGCCTGCTGCATGAGGTGTGCAAGAACTTGTTGAGGTGTTATTAACCAAAATTACTTTATGGGCTTATGTGGGCCGAATCTTTTCTTCATTATAACAAAAAAATGATGCCTAGTTGTTTTTCCAGCCCAATTGATCGTTTGGCGTACGTTGATATATTTTTCTTCCATTTGAATAAATATTTTGTTTCAGTTTAGCAATATCTTCTCAAACAAACCAAATGTCCACATCTTCCTTTTATTCCACTAATAGTTTTTTGAGTAAAGTGCATCGCCACCCTCGAGGGATCGGTCGGCATCTCCGGTACAGGCCAGGGACGCGCCACGCGCGGCCTCGAACCCTGGCGCCGCGTCCCCTCGATGCGCGGGCCGAGAGCAGCATATGGTGCCATGCGCTCCTGTGGTCTCAACGTGCGCTGCGTCCGGCTGATCGGAGTCGCCGATCGCGCGAAGCTCCTGCCCCGCCAGCTCCACCCCTGTCGCCTGCGCTGCCATGGGATGGGCGGCGGTCTCGTCCGCCGTCTCTGACACTGTGCGCAGATGATGCACCACCGGATGGGGAAGGCTCGCGCACTCGACCTTAGAGCCTTGACCGGGGCGAGCTCTGGCACGACAAGCGAGGTCGTCCGGCTGGTAGGAGGAGGGAAAGGAGAGAGAAAAAGAGAACGATGGACGACGAAATTGAATCCTTAAAGGATTGGATCAACGCTTACCGTGTGACGCCCCTCAATTTGCGCTTCCTGGAACTGCTTGGAGGCTTTCGCTCCCCTCGAGCCCGACGGACCCCTCGACGAGGCCAATTCCCTTTGGGATCCGACGCCTGACGAGGAGGCAGGTGGCGGAGACCCTCGGGCAAGTGCGTCAGGAGACAGGCTGCCCGTGGCCGCCAGCAGGTTCCCTCTCCGCCTGTTCCGTGATCGGCGGAGATCCTATTGCGCCCGTTGACGGCTCCGGGAACTCCTCGAGATCTGAGGAACCGCCATCCTCTGGCTCCAGCGTACTCTCCGGAGTGGGAAGAGGTGAAAGGCCATCCCTCTCCCGCCTCTGGTTCTCTTTCTCGTGCTCATCTTTCCGCCGCTGTTTCCTCAATCTCTTCTCCTTGGCCGCGTCTTTTCGCGCCTTCTGTTGCTCGGCGTGTCGACGGTTAGCCGCCCGGGTTTCGAGAAGAGGAGGAGACGAGCGGTATCCCTTATGAGACAATCCCTAACGACGCGAGGATTTAGAAGATTTAGAAATCGGGCAATCAAACGAATCCGATTCACGGAAAGGAAAGGGGGGAAATTTACTCACAAATTGGAGATACCCCTCCGCGGGACGCATCTTGATGCGCCACAGCGCCTCGACGGAGCAGTCCATCTTGGAGCACTCCACTGCGCGTTTAGCCCTTTGAGCTGCTTACTCAAAGGGAAGCAACTCCCCCGCCATCCTCGAACCCTCGAAGGGCACGTCCGGCTCCAGCTGGTAGATGCGGAGTCTCCTCTCCATGAGAGGGAGCACCCTCTACCGATGGAAATTTGCGATCACAGCCGCGGCGGTCAACCCCCGCTCCGCCAAGGACCGCAGGGCGTTCGTATAGACAAGGAGTTTCTCCTGGCGCCACCTTGGCGTCACGCCATAGTGCCAAGAGTCCGGCTTCTCCCGAAGAATCTTGCCGGTGTACGCCGGGAGAAGGTCGTCGTCATTCCGCAGGTGGAACCACCCTTTGTCCCAGTCTTGGTTGTTGGACGTCATGGTGGTGGGGATGTAGAAATCTTTCTGTCGGTGCCAATCCTGGGAGAGGCCCTAAGACGACGATAAATCACCAACTAAACCGCTGGAACCAATTAACCCAGCGAAAAATAAGCGCAGAGGTCTTGATCCACTGTCAAGCTCGAGGGCGCCCAGTACCCCTCGAGCGAAGCGGAACTCCGCCTCGCTCGAGGCCCCTCGCTCGAAGCCCGGAGGCCGCTCTCGATGCCTATCTCCGCCTCGCTCGAGGCCCCTCGCTCGTGGGGCCCGCTGACGGCTCACCTGCCCCATGGACAAGGGCATTTAATGGCTCTGCACAGCCTTGGGCGAGGAAGTCAAGCGACGGATCATTAGCCCATCCCCGGTCATCTCCGCCAACCCCTGACACCGTGCGGTCACTTCTGACGCCATGCGGTCATCCTTGACGCCGTGCGGTCATCCTCTACACTGTGCGGCGTGATAGACCTGTGTGGCGTCACGAGCCTGAGCAATGTGACAGCCCTGTACTGTCACGCTCCCCTGTTCTACCAACTCCGGTACGGGGACCCCTCGAACGGACATGAGGAGCCCTCGAACGGGTCCACGGCCCGATGTACTCGATGATGACGACCCACGCCAGCCCATAAAATCAGGAGCACAGGAAGCGTGCGTCATGAACAGGGGACGTCACGCCATGCGCCAGAGCACCATACGCCGGGAAGTCGCATAGTCCGACAACACGAGCCAAGACAAGAGTCACGCCTGCGGTCACGCCTCGTCGTACGCCGTCACTGTACCAAGTACTGTACTTCTACTGTTTGTAACTGCCCCTCCTTGAACTATAAAAGGAGGAGGCAGCCCCATAGAACAAAAAAAAGAAGGCCATCAGACACACTCGTTCACACACTCACCACTCAGTTCGCCAAACAACACAACTCTCACTCGTTCTAAGGGACCTGGGGGCTCATCCTCCTCTCCCGCCAAGCTTGTAGCCCCCCTACTACGAGCACCCCCCGGTGCAAGGCAATACAAGTGCGCAAGCACACCCTGCTGGACGTACGATCGGAAGATCGGAACCAGGATAAACCTCGTGTCACCGCATTGCCCTTGCATCGACCATCGAGAGACGGGACACAGCGCACTTTTCTGCAGGTGTTCGGACCCCCGCGCGGTTCCAGCACCGACACTTTCTTTCCCTCATGTACCTGTAGCATGAGGCCCTCGGCGCGAACAAGCCTCCGCACCCCTTTCGTCTCACCGGTGGTGTGGAGCTCACCCTGAAAGAGGTGGAGCCAGAGCTCCCAGTGTGCCGGGATCCCCAGAAATCCCTCGCACAGCGCCCACGAATGTCACGGCTTGAGAGATGGCGTTGGGGGCGAAGTTGTGAAGCTCCACCCCGTATTGGAAGCAGACCTCACGGATGAACTTCCCTGGTGTTAAATTTATGGTGTCCACACCTGGGGAAGAGTCAAACCCCCGCTCATGCAGGCACGCCAAGCTGACGACGTAGCCTTGTGGGGGTTCGGCTCCCTGTGCGACTGTGGCGGGGCGATCCACTCCAGCTTGTTGGGGTCTGTGATCCCCGGCAGCACCCCCTTCGCCACGAGCGATTCCAAATAGTGCTTGTCCGCGGTGGACGCGCACCATGGCAGCGGAAGAAGGTCGGGCAGGAAAGGTTTTCTTCTTCACGATGGCTCGAGGGTGCGTGGAGACGCGAGATCGAAATGGCAAGACGGCAATGGCGAACGACTAAGGTGAGAGAGACGGCCTCCCTTCTTTCCTTAATTTATAGGCAAAGGGTACGGGGAGAACGGGCGTGGCCGTCGGACGCGTTTATTACGGTAGGCACCGCCGCCGCTGGCAGCTGGGCCCTGCTGCATGGGAAACCGGCGCGCCCGTAAGCAGTAAATAAACTACGACCGACCGAGATGACGAAAGGGCACTGAGATACGTCCCCTCCAGCCGTCCGCCGCCCACGCCGCGGGGCGCGCCCATATTGGCTTATCCTCAAACAAGAAGTTTGAGGGCGCCCGTATCGTGTTCAAGGCTAGACAAAGGCAGCCAGATCGAGGGATCCCAATGAGGGAGAGCAGCGAGCCCTCGGCCCCAGCGAACGGGGTCGAGCCCTGCCTGGCAAACCTTTGCAAAAGCTCTCATGAGGCGTGTCTCCGGACCACGAGCCGACCCTTAACGAACGGGGCACGGGCGTCCACTTGAACTACCCGTTACCAGCTCACCGAGGCATCCGTAGCTCGCAGGCCCGGTCATGGGTAGCACGGAATCGCGTCACCCCTCCTCCCTGCGGAAGGGCGACGTGGGTCGAAACACAAAGTCGAGGGCCCCCCTGCTCGGTCCCGCTCAGGCCCGGGCTCAGGGGAATTTCTCGCACCACTACCAAGTGACGAACCCTTTGGGGGCGGACCCCATAATGGCCTAGACGCCAAGACCGTGGAGAATCGACGCCCGCGGGCTCCCGAGCCGAGCAACCAAGTCGCGATCGAAGCAAGCTTGGCCATAATTCCTCAACGCCGACGCCGGCTGAAACGATGCCGAGGCCGGTTGAAACAAACGATGAGCCCGTGAGCCGCTTGGTTAACCATGGACGAGGGCGCTCTTTAAGTCCTTGGACGAGCACAAACGCTCCTCCAAGGCCTCGGGGGCTACACCCGCGGGTGCGCTAGCGCGCACCCATGGAAACCCTCACACCTTGCGAGCGGGATGCCCGTAGTTCTGCACCAGTCGAGGAAACAGACCACGCAGGGCTGATTCTCATCTCTGCGTGGGCTCGGGGGCTACTGTTGGTGTCAACCATGGATGGGTCCCCAAAGATGAGAGAAAATCACCCCATAAAACCGACTGAATGAATAAACCAATCAACCATCAGACACGACGAGCGCCCGCACTGCCTCCGCCTCGGTCGAGGGTACCCGCCTTTCCTCGATGGAACAGGAACTCCGCCTCGATCGAGGGTATCCATGTACCCTCGATCGAACAGGGGCTCTGCCTCGCTCGAGACCACCCGTCGACTGAGAGGGCCTCCACAGCCCCCCACCGACCCATGGACAAGGGCATTTAATTGCTCTGTCCCACAACGGGACGCGGAAGTCAAAAGCACAATCCCGCGCCATCCCCGGTCCAATCCGCCAACTCCCGTCAATGTGTCGCCATCCTCGGCACTGTGTAGACGTGCGCGGCGCTGTGCAGACAGGCTGACACTGTTGTACTCTCTTGTGCTGCCTAACCAGGCATGGGAAGCCCTCGAAGAAACAGGAGGAAACCCTCGAAGGGTGTACGATCCATCGTCAGAAGCAGCAACGGACGGCACGAGCCCTCGAGACAGGAGGATAGGCCGCATACGTCATCCACAGAAGTCGCCACGCCGCCTATTGGGACCAAGGACGCTGAACCACTCTGCACAGATGAAAGGACGTGAAACTACGACAGCCATGCCCGGCGCCACACCACACCGTACGCGACTACTGTAGAACACGCCATATCCAGTCCGTGTTACTGTCCCTCCTTGGGCTATAAAAGGAGGAGGCAGCCCCCTGAGACGGACGCGCGAACAACTAGCATACTTCGCTCGCATTCGTGCTCAAACCCACACTGCACACGCTAAGGGACCTGGAGACCACACCTCCTCTCCCGCCTTGCTTGTAGCCCCCTACTACGAGCACCCTTGGTGCAAGTCAATACAGCGCTCACACGCGCTCTGCTGGACGTACGACCGAAGGCCGGAACCAGGATAAACTCCCGTGTCTTTGTATTGTTCTTTGCATCAGCTATCGTGAGACGGGACACATCGCATTTCTGCTGGGGTTCGGCCCATCGCGGGTTCGAACACCTGCACTTAGGTCCTTGAGTCCTCGTAGTCCTCAAATGTGGATATGGCTTCTTCCATTTGGCCTCGGGTGTCACTTATGACCATGCACTCAAAATGCAGATCTAAGCTCCTAAAATTGGCTTCAGGTGTAATCTATATCCATAACAGATTGTCATCCTAATTAGAATGATAAAAACTTATTTTTATATAGATATAATTTAATTGTAGTAAAACAAAATGAGTTCACCTCAATGTTTGTAGATAATATTGATGTACTCCATCCAGAAAGCTTGATGAATTTTTACTTTGGAGGCAATATTTTGTCTTGTTAGGTGCACATAACAAATGTGCTCTATTTTTAGAATATTGTTCAAATCTGATCAACTTACCAAAGTAAAATGAAGGGCTTATAAGCTCCATGTATAAATTACAAAATGAATATTGGAAGAAGCTAAAGGGGTAATAAAACTAGTTAGGGAATGAGGCGATGAAAGTAATGGCTTGCTTAAAAGCACAACATTTGATCTTATCATGCTTTATTGGTGGGATAACACTACATTTGAAGAGTATAAAGACCTAGATGACACAAAAATGCCAAGTTTAAGAGGGCGAATATGCATTTTAAGAGTATATGGATCTAAATGACAGCTGAGGCCAAGTTTAGAAAGCCAGATATGTATTCTAATAGTACGGGGATCTAAGTGACACAATTAGACAAGTTTAAGGACCGACCATATACTTTATCATCTAGTATTTTTTTACTTAAAACAGTTATTTTGTTCCAGTTGAAGCCATAACATTTTCCTTCTAAACTAAGTTTCTCTTTCAGCAGAAAAAATTATCTTAAATTCAGAACATTTTTTTTCCTAAATACATAATATATACAATACATTTGTTCCTAATTTATTAGGAATATATCCACCTTCATAAAAAGATTTCCTTAGGAAAATGTCCTCCAGACCATAGTCAAAGTGTAGTCTGATACAATAATTTAAAAATCTTATGCTAAAAATACAACGGTGCATTATGATATTGTTTTCATGTTTTGGACACCTGATTTAGGAATTATGATTTTTTTGGGGTTAAATTCGAATGGGAGATAGAGAAATTTTTTTAATTTTTAACCTTTTTTATAATTTTATTTTAATACTAACCCCTCCAGAACAATATTTTCAGATCTGACCCCTTTGGCCGCGCCGGTGGGCCCGGCGCGGCAGGATAACGTTGCCGCGCCGCATGCGTCGGCGCGGCGGGCCTGCCAACGTGGCGCGGCAAGGCGACGTGGAGGCCCCTTGCCGCGCCACTGCATGTGGCGCGGCAAAGGAGCCTCGTCCCGCCCCCATGCCTAGCGCGGCAGGAGACTCCGCGTCCTATTTATCCACTTTGAATCATCTAAATAAAATAGCGTTTGATCTTCGAATACCTCAAAACTTTGCGTGCACAATATTTAAGATCTAAACGATCCATTTTAGTAACAAGCACAAGTCTACATGCTATATATTTTGAAATATATAATTTCAATGTAGCCTATATATTATGCCTATATTTCTGTTCGGGCACAAGATAAACTTACTCACTTTAGCTTATCTTAATAAAATAGTATTTAAATTCTAAATGTCTCGAAATTTGACATGTACAATGTATGATGTGTAAATATTTCGTTTTAATAGCACCCATAAGGTCAAGTGCTACATATTTTGAAATTTATATTTTTAAAGTAGACTATGTATTATCCATTTGTCCCCTTTTAAAATAGTTTAAGTGTTGAAACATAATATTACTTTATTTTTGTCAGTGCGTGCCATCATATTCAGAATTAAGGATGCCGAATTACTTATTATGTTGCTGTACTACTATCTGTTCTAGATGTGTTGTAACCACCACTACTACACCAAACGTTCTTCAGTCGGTAGTTTGAAAAGAAAAGAAAAGGACAGATTCAATATTGAACAAGTGAACAGGCAGGAAACACATGTGCAATATGTCTGCGAAGTTATTGGTAATAGTTTCTCATAGTATTTACATTAGTGTGGATATGTACTTGCACTTGTAAATGCTGCTGGTACGACAGACGCATGAGTGAGGACTTTCGCTCGAGTCCGCAACATGCCTGCCGCCCATGGCCGGTCGTGGCCCCACACGGCAGAGAGCATGTGCATCGCCATGATGCCCCCAATCGGGAGACCGACGCCCAAGACGCCGCCATCATGCCCACTGACATCAGTGAGGGCTTTCGCCCGAATCTGCAACGTGCCTGCCACACGTAGCCGGCCATAGCTGCGCTTGGCCGGCCGTGGCCAGCAGTGGCCGCGCCTGGCCAGCTGTAGCCGCCCGTGTCCTGCCGTGACTAATCGTAGCTGGCCGTAGCCGCGTTGGCCGCCATGGCCGGCCGTAGCCGCTCCTAGCCAGTCGTGCCGCGCTGGCCAACCGTAGCCGCCCTGGCCGGCCGTGGGCAGCCGTAATCTGTAGCCGCGCCTGGCAGGCCGTAGCCGCCCGTGCCGGCGTGGCCAGCGTGCCGTGCCTGGCAGCGCCGGCAGGCGTGGCCGTCTGGCCGCCGTAGCCGCCCTGGCCACGCCTGGCCAGCCGTGGCGCCCGTGGTCGGCGTAACGCTCCTGGCGGCCGTAGCCAGCCGTAGCCGCGCCTGGCAGGCCGTGCCACCCGTGGCCGATGCTGGCGGCCGTACAGCCGCGCCGCGCCTGCCGGCCGTGGCCAGCCGCGCCTAGCCGCCGCCAGCCGCGGCCGGCGCCAGCCCTTGGCCAGGCCGCTGCAGCCCATGGGCGGCCGTGGCCATGCCGCTGCCGCACGTGACCGGCTGAGGCCAGGCCGCTGCAGCCCGTGGCCGGCCGTGGCTAGGCCGTTGTGAAGCCTCGCCACCTTGGCCGGCTGCCGCCGCCGTCAGATCTGCGCTAGCCATGTCCCCGGTCACCACCTCCTGCCCGGTCACCACCTCCTGCCGCCACACAAGTCCCCGCCACACCACCCCCAGATCCGGTCGGGGAGGGACCGGACCCGTGGCCCCTTGCCTCCGCTGCCGCCGCCGCCGGGGCCGGCCGCCGGGGTCGTGCACTTGTAAATGCTGCTGGTACGACAAGAGCATATTATGTTTCAACACTTAAACTATTTAAAAAGGGGATAAATGGATAATACATAGTCAACTTTAAAATGATAAATTTCAAAATATGTAGCACTTGACCTTCTGGATGCTATTAAAACGGAATATTTGCACCTCATACATTGTACATGCCAAATTTCGAGACATTTAAAATTTAAATGCTATTTTATTAAGATAAGCTAAAGTGAGTAAGTTTAACTTGTGTCCGAACAGAAATATAGGCATAATATATAGGCTACTTTGAAATTATATATTTCAAAATATATAGCACGTAGACTTGTGCTTGTTACTAAAATGGATCGTTTAGATCTTAAATATTGTGCACGCAAAGTTTCGTGGTATTCGAAGATCAAACGCTATTTTATTTAGATGATTCAAAGTGGATGAATAGGACGCGGAGGCTCCTGCCGCGCCAGGCGTGGGGGGCGCGACGAGGCTCCTTTGCCACGCCACATGCAGTGGCGCGGCAAAGGGCCTCCACGTCGCCTTGCCGCGCCACGTTGGCAGGGCCGCCGCGCCGACGCATGCGGCGCGGCAACGTTATCGTGCTGCGCCGGGCCCAACGGCGCGGCCAAAAGGGTTAGATCTGAAAATATTGTTCTGAAAGAGTTAGTATTAAAATAAAATTATAAAAAAGGTTAAAAATTTTAAAAAAAATTCGAGATAGACGACATCGGTGAAGCCGCTGAAACGTTTTAAGAGGCGCCGACTTTGCTTCTCTTCTCTCTTCAGCTGTTGGTTTGCCTCGATGGAAATTTGTAAAGGGCCGGACTAGACCCTAATCTTTATTTTTTTTTGAAAAATTTATTTGTATTATTATGAAATCCGATACGAACGAACGATGCATATACGACAAACTTTGCCTTTTAGCCAAACATGCACTAAACGTCTAACTACACAGCCTGATACACTACTGGGGCAGTTGAATTGGATCTGGTAAGGTGACCATTCAGGATCAGATCCACCTTTCTATATTTCACCGATCGATACTTTACCCCTGAACGCTCGTGATATGTTTGTTAATCTATTTGCGCTCAGCTGGGCATGCATGCCCTCCCGTTGACCATCGGCGCCAGCAGGAAAACCACTCTCTGCTAGGCTGGTGATGGTTTGCTGTCGCGGCGCCCGACGCACAGACTGTGTTAGGCCACACGGCAAAGGCTCCGTTACCGTTGATAGAGCTGTCAGCCCATCCTTTTTCTTTTTGTGGTGGGTCAAATCTGACACACAGCAAAGTTTTACCGTGTGTCCGAAAAAAGACAGATGGTAAAGGCCATCTTTACCGTGAACATAAATGCCGTAGTGAGTAATATAGAACAAGAAAGATGTGGATCTCTATTTGTGATCGACGTCGCGCCAGTTCCTCTCACAGAATCAAGATACTACTTCACTGATGACTCACTCACACTGACTCAGAGGAATCTTTCTTTTTATGTATGCAGGAGCAGCATGATGCACGATCCATAGAATATACCGGGCCATGGTTGCTGGCTCCAAAAAGATCAACGTAACCAGCTGCTAGCGGCACATGATTTCTGATGGACATTATAATTAAGCACCGCCTCAGCTCAGTGCTAAACATGGAGGCGTGCTCTAGAAATTGACAAATAATACACTCCCATCAGATGACTATGAGGATGATTCTTCTTGTGTGTCCCAGGGGAACACGCCCAAGTTAATTCAGTACCAAATTAAGAGATAAGGGTTTTACTCCCTCTCGATCTGTGTTTAAAATACATGTAAACATGTATCATCATATATTTGAAATGCAGCTAGCATACTTGTTGGATATATGCTCTAGAACTAATTAGATTGGATCCACTAATAGGCCTACAAAGTGGAAGCCCATTAGCATGGGCCATTAGCACTAGAGGGACTAAAACATCTATTAGTCTCGTATTGCTAATGGACGAAGGGATGAGAGGTCTTCCTCCTCATATATACGTGGGAGGGGCAAAGGGGAGCGCCCCTAAGCATCTTGTGCCGCTCAAGCCCTAGCCGCCCCTCCCTGGCCGCCGCTTCTCCTCTCTCGCCGCGCGCGCCCGGGTGCTGGCACACCGGCGCTCGCGTTCCATCCTCGTACGTGTGGATACCTCGGAGGTGCTACGCTTGGAGCACTAGGACGAACCGCACGTGCCGCAGGACCAGACGGACGTTCGCAACTTCACGGCACAGCTACCTCGACGCGCTTCTCTACACCGAGACGGTTCCGCTACATCTGCGCGTCTAGTGGTAACGATCTGAGATCTATAACTGCAGTTGTTCCTGGTTTCGGGGTACACGATTTTGTATTGTGCTAGCGTAGCCTCCCCAAATCCCTTCAGTGGTATCAGAGCCGTAGCTGCTTTGTTATAGGTTCGATCGTGGGCATATGGAGATATGCGTGGTTGTAGATGAGTCTCTGATCGGTTCGTGATCTTTACCGTGATAGTCGTGTAACGAATTGCTGCTACCGGTCGGTTTTTCGCCATTGGAGCTAAGTGATACTCGTAAACCCATGCATGGTGAGATGTAGATCAAATGGATTGGTCGAATCGAACTTAGGTCAATGGCCAGGTGCATGGGATGCGTGGCGGTGAAGATTGGATCTGAAACCGGGCAGGAGAGAAAGATGCGAAAACAAGGTGTTCGATAAAACAGCCATAACTTTCGCATACGATCTCGGATGGAGACGTTTTTTATATGAAAATTCATCTACAGAAAAAGTTACGTCTGATTCAGACTGCTAGCAGTTTAGCTGAAATTAGATTTACGAAATTCGGCCAGGAAGATGGAGTTTTCTGCGTTTTAAGTTTAGACGTCGGAATCGTCCTAACTTGTTTTTGCAGAAATTCATGTGATCGGTATGGCCTTATGTGTATGTGATGCATGTATGTAATTAAATCATGACCTGCGTGTCGTGAGTGCGGCACTACGGCTGGAGCCATATGTATTGTCAAGTTAATGTAATGGCCTGCGTGCCAACCTGTGATGATCTAAGCGCGATTATGTAATTTATTTACTTGCATGCGTTAGATGTTAGTTCTTGGAGGACTCATCACTGGAGGATGGCATGAGTGGATCATCGAGATGGAGATCAATATGATGGATCATGAAGATGGAGATCAACATGATGGACAACACAATGGAGATGGAGATCTACCTGTGATAATGGGTCATACCGTATCATTATTGTGTGAATGTCATCCTTAATGTTCTATTTTTGTTTACTATGCGATGAATGGCGTTATTTAAGCATGCGATGATAAGTAGAACGATCCCTCGGAATATTTAAGTTTACGTGCGCTCCCAAATCTTGCACCATCATGTCTTGTACGATCAGTGGTGGTTCTATAAAATTAGGGTGCTACTGATTTTCCTCGACTAGATGGGTTCGTATCAGATACTTACTCGCACGGGGTTTGGTTACCTTGAACAAAGTCATCTTAACGGTTAAGGGCTTTGGGGCACAAGAGTTGGTCGCCGAGACATAGAGATGTCACCCAACAACAGGCGTCATATGAGATATGATTAGCAAAGAGTTGCTTACCGATCTACCATGTCTTCTAGCGGTGATGCTAAAGCCTCACTAGTCGACTTGTTAGTTGTGGATCCTGAATCACTAGTAATCAATCGAGGGATATTGATTTTAGTGGGAGTAGATTTAGTTAAATGCTTAATTTAATTTACTCCATCGTGGATACGCTATCTTAGTATTTTGCATTATCGTTTTGTTGTAGATCAATGGCACGTAATAGCACACCATTTATTTTGCAATCGATCCTTGAGAAGGATAAGTTGAATGGGACAAACTATGTGGATTGGATCCGCAACCAGAGAATTGTTCTCAGGGCAGAGAAAAGGGATATAGTTCTAGACACCCCATTACCAGATAGGCCTACTGAAGATGCAACACTTGCTGTGAAACAAGCTTGCAAGAAAGCATGCGATGCTAATCTTGAAGTGAGTTACCTAGATAAGTTGTGTGGCATGCTTGAAACAACAGAGGCTGACATTAAGAAAGGCACTAGTAGTAGCCATGTGATGGCGATCCAGAACAAGCCTACCTTGAAGAGGGTAATTCTTGGAAGAAGGGCAAGGCTAAAGATGGGATCTCCAAGTCAATGCCAACGTCCAAGGCTAAAGCTGGACTAGCTACAGATAATAAGTGCTTTCACTGTCATGAATTTGGTCACTGGAAAAGAAACTGCAAGTTGTACTTGGCTTCTTTGAAAAAGAATCAGGGAAGTAAGGGTACTTCCACTTCAAGTACACTTCATGTTTATGTTACAGACATATTCCTTGCTAATTCTTATATTAATTCTTGGGTATTTGATACTGGATCGGTTGCTCATATTTGCAATTCGATGCAAGGAATGATAAGAAGTAGAAGCGTAGAACGAGGGGAAGTTGATTTCCGCGTTGGCAACAATGCAAGAGTTGCTGCGCTGACCATCGAGACAATGCAACTTTACCTCCCAACATGATTTATTATGGAATTAAATAATTGTTATTATGCTTATAGTTTAAGTCGAAACATTGTGTCTCCTTCATGTTTGATGAAGGATGGTTATTCATTTACGAGTGAAAACAATGGTTGTGTGATCTCTAAGAATGACATGTTTGTGGCTTTTGCATCCATTGTGAATGGTTTGTTTATTCTAAATCTTGATGATGCACTGATCTGTAATGTAAGTACTAAAAGGCCTCGGCCTAATGATTTAAGTCCAACCTACATGTGGCATTGTCGTTTGGGTCATGTAAGCGAGAAGTGCATGAAAAAGGCTTCATTCAGATGGACTTTTAACTTCGTTTGATTTTGAATCATACGAGACATGCGAAGCTTGTTTGCTAGACAAGATGACCAAGATGCCATTCATAGGTTTTCCTGAGAGGGCGCATGATTTATTGAAACTCATACATACGGATGTGTGTGGACCGATGAGCACGACAGCCAGAGGTGGATTCCGATACTTCATTACCTTCACTCATGATTTTAGTAGATATGGCTATATCTACTTAATGAAGCATAAGTAAGAAACATTTGAAAAGTTCAAGGAGTTTCAGAATGAAGTGGAAAATCAACATGGCAAGAAAATTAAGGCCTTACGATCTGATCGTGGTGGCGAGTATTTGAGCCACGAGTTTAGCAGTCATCTAAAGAGTTGCGGAATTGTTCCACAACTGACTCCGCCTGGAACGCCTCAGAGAAACGGCGTGTCTGAGCGACGTAATCAGACCTTGTTGGACATGGTACGATCAATGATGAGCCCGTCAGACTTACCATTCGTTGGGGATACGCTCTAGAAACAACAGTTTTCACACTTAATAGGGTACCATCTAAGTCTGTAGATACGACACCATATGAGATATGGACTGGCAAGACTCCCAGTTTGTCTTTTCTAAAAATTTGGGGTTGTGAAGTGTATGTCAAGAGACTTCAATCAGACAAACTTACACCCAAGTCGGACAAGTACATATTCGTGGCATATCCAAAGGAAACAATTGGGTATTATTTCTACAACCGATCAGAAGGCAAAGTGTTTGTCGCTCGAAACAGTATTTTCTTGGAGAAAGAGTTTCTCAAAAGCGAGAAAAGTAGACAAAAGGTGTTTCTTGAAGAAATTCAAGATGAGCCTATGAGGCAAGACTCTACTAGTGATGCTAATGTAGCAGAACCAGTGGAGGCACCGGTGGTAAGAGAAGAACCACCACAACCACAAAGGTCCGAAAGCTACGTCACGCAACTGATAGAATGAATCTCCTAATTACGGGAGAGAGCGACATATTGTTGATGGAAAAACGATGAGCCTAGGACTCATGCGGAAGCAATGATGGACCCAAATTCTGAGAAATGGCAAAGTGTCATGAGATCGAGATAGATTCCATGGGACACAATCAAGTTTGGAACTTGGTTGATCCGCCTGAGGGTGTTAGACCCATCGAGTGCAAATGGATCTTTAAGAAAAAGATAGATATGGACGGAAATGTTCACGTCTATAAAGCACGACTTGTTGCAAAAGGTTTTCGACAAGTTCAAGGAGTTGACTACGATGAGACATTTTCTCCAGTAGCGATGTTTAAATCTATTCGGATCATTCTGGCAATAGCTGTGTATTTCGATTATGAGATATGGCAGATGGATGTCAAAACGACTTTCCTGAATGGAAACCTTGATGAGGAAGTGTATATGATACAGCCCGAAGGTTTTGTCGATCCGACCAATGCTGGTAAAATATGCAAGCTTCAGAAGTCTATTTATGGATTAAAGCAGGCATATCGAAGTTGGAATATTCGTTTTGATGAGGTAGTCAAAGGGTTTGGCTTTCATCAAAATGTAGAAGAGGCTTGTGTTTACAAGAAAGAAAGTGAGAGCTCATGTTGTATTTCTAATCTTATATGTGGATGACATATTATTGATTGGGAATGACATTCCTATGCTGGAATCCGTAAAGACTTCACTGAAAAATAGTTTTTCTATGAAAGACTTAGGAGAAGCAGCATATGTTCTGGGCATAAAGATCTATAGAGATAGATCGAGGAGGCTTATAGGATTAAGTCAAGATACTTATATTGACAAGGTGCTAAACGGTTTAGCATGGAGCAATCCAAGAAGGGGTTCTTACCTATGTCACATGGTGTACACCTCAGCAAGAATCAGCGTCCTCAGACACCTGATGAGCGAGAGCGCATGCTTCAGCAATTGGGTCTATCATGTATGCCATGATAAGTACTCAGTCCAGATGTCTCATTTGCTCTAAGTATGACGATCAGACACCAGTCTGATCCGGGTGAGAGTCACTGGACAGCGGTGAAAAGTATTCTTAAGCACTTCAGAAGGACTAAAGACATGTTCCTAGTCTATGGAGGTGAGGAGGAGCTCGTTGTAAATGGTTACACTGATGCTAGCTTCCAAACTGATCCAGATGATTCACAGTCTCAATCAGGATTCGTATTTACTTTAAATGGCGGCGCTTGTAAGTTGGAAGAGTTTCAAGCAGGAGACCGTGGCCGATTCTACAACAGAAGTCGAGTACATTGCAGCTTCTGAAGCTGCAAAGGAAGGTGTTTGGATGAGAAAATTTCTCATTGAGCTTGGTATGTTTCCGAGTGCGTCTAGCCCATTGAATCTCTACTGTGACAACAATGGGGCTATCACGCAGGCTAGGGAGCCAAGGAATCACTCGAAGAACAAACATGTACTGCGGAAGTTTCACCTCATTCGGGAGATCGTTAGACGATGTGATATCAAGATATGCAAAATACATATGGATCTAAATGTTGCTGATCCTTTGACAAAGGCTCTTCCACAGCCTAAGCATGAGTCACACATGAGAGCTATGGGTATTAGATATCTTCTAGATTAGCTCTATTTCCAATGGATGGTCATAGAGATGGTCGTATTGTATCTATCACATATCGTTTATTCATTGAATATCTATGAAAGGCAACTTGTATTGATCAGTAATTGTGTGAATTATTTGCAAAATTCTCTACTTGTATGGTTATTCATAAGATGTCCCTAATCTGAGTTATTGATTAGCACATGTATTAGTTGATTACTATATTTCACAAGTCATGGACATAGAGATGTCAAACTAATAATGTGTGCACATGTATGACATGGGCTGGATTGACCCAACGTGAGATGTAATATTGTTCTCTGTTTCACAACGTGTATGCTTTGTCCTAAGACCTGAGATCGTCGCATGTACTCAAGATGTGAATTGACTTACTTA
Source organism: Urochloa ruziziensis (assembly GCA_015476505.1). Lineage (NCBI taxonomy): Eukaryota > Viridiplantae > Streptophyta > Magnoliopsida > Poales > Poaceae > Urochloa > Urochloa ruziziensis. The sequence continues at coordinate 35,313,529 of CM027126.1, read as the reverse complement.
GGGGCTGTCAAACACTACGCCGTAATTGGGTAGTTATAAAGGTAGTTTTCGGGTTTGTCAGGAAGCATGCTGTGAGACATGGTCAATCAAGATGGAATTTACCCCTCCCTATGTGAGAGAGATATCTCTGGGCCCCTCGAGTGATCGGATCAAGAAATGCATGGGCGTGCTAGGTTAATTGTTAACCTGTTGAAGGATCCGACTCATAGGTTCAAGAAAGAGAGGTCAGCTTGGAGAAGCTAGACCAAATATTGTGAGGCAAAGGGAATAGATTGTACATGACGTTGTGGTGGTTCGTCTAATATGATCTTTATGTATACATAGGAGTTGACACGTCTTGCTAGAGGCCGCTATCAACTATTGGTCGAGTAGGAGTACTCGAACCATGTCTATGTGTGCGTTAACCCATAGGGTCACACACTTAAGGGGTTTGGAATATTGAAAAGCTTGACTAAGAGATTATCTCTAGTGCAAGTAGGAGACTATTGGATATATGCCCTAGAACCAATTGGATTGGATCACCTAATGGGCCTACAAAGTGGAAACCCATTAGCATGGCCCATAGCACTAGAGGGACTACAACATCTATTAGTCCCGTATTGCTAATGGACGAAGGGATGGGAGGTCTTCCTCCTCATATATACATGGGAGGGGCAAAGGGGGGCGCCCCAAGCATCTTGTGCCGCCCAAGCCCTAGCCGCCCCTCCCTGGCCGCCGCTTTTCCTCTCTCGCCGCGCGCGCCCAGGTGCTGGCACACCGGCGCTCGGCGTTCCATCCTCGTACGTGTGGATATCCTCGGAGGTGCTACGCTTGGAGCACTGGGACGAACTGCACGTGCCGCAGGACCAGACGGACAGTTCACAACTTCACGGCACAGCTACCTCGACGCACTTCTCTACACCGAGACGGTTCCGCTGCATCTGCGCGTCTAGTGGTAACGATCTAAGATCTATAACTGCAGTTGTTCCTGGTTTCGAGGTACACGATTTTGTATTGTGTTAGCGTAGCCTCCCGAATCCCTTCAATACTTGCCATGTCTTTTACAGTTATGGGATTCGATTTACCTGGTGTTGTATGTACTTGGTGGCCCTTATATTGGATCGAGATGAAAATTCAGTTTTTTCCTCATATATCTTGTTGGTGTCAACCATAAAGGGGTCCCTCATACTACAGGGAAATCACCCCATAAATCCTCATGAACGGACAAAGCCAGTTGCCACTTGAGCATCGGCCGCGTCAAGCGTAGGCACCTCCCCCGCCCCGCTCGAGGGTACCCGCTCACCCTCGAGGGTACAGAAACTCCGCCTCGCTCGAGGCCTCCCCTAGTCGAGGCTCGAGGGACCCCTGACGGACATCTCCGCCTCGCTCGGGACTACCCCTCGAACTACGGGCCCCACGTGCAGGTCTAGCAGCCAATGGACAAAGGCATTTAATGGCTTTGTCCCACAACGAGGCGCAGAAGTCAAAGACTTAATCCCTGTCCACTCCGGGTCCTCTCCGCCAACTCCTGTCACTGTGCGGCCTTCCCTGGAATTGTACAGGCGTGCGTGGCACTATGCGGATAGGCCGGCACCGCTGTACTCTCCTGTGCCGCCTAACCAGGCATGGGAAGCCCTCGAAGGAACAGGAGGAAACCCTCGAAAGGCGTACGTCCCGTCATCGGAAGCAGCAACGGACGACGCGAGCCCTCGACGTGGTAGGATAGGACGCCTGCGTCATCTACAGAGATCGCCACGCCGCCTACTGGGACCAAGGACGCCGGACCATTCCGCACAGATGAAGGGACGTGCAACTACGACAGCCACGCCCGGCGCCACACCGCCCCGTTCGAGACCACTGTAGGACATGTCGTCTCCAATCCATGTTATTGTCCCTTCCTTGGACTATAAAAGGAGGAGGCAGCCCCCTGAAACGGGGACGGAGGAACGACCCTCATACTCGCTCATCTCTGCGCTCAACCACACGCTAAGGGACTTGTAGACTACACCTCCTCTCTCGCCTTGCTTGTAGCCCCATACTACGAGCACCCTCGGTGCAAGTCAATACAGCGCTCACGCGTACTCTGCTGGACGTACGGCCCAAGGCCAGACTCAGGATAATCTCTCGTGTCTCTGTATTGTTTCCTTGCATCAACCATCGTGAGACGGGACACAGCGCACTTTCTGCTGGGGTTTGGACCATCGCGGGTCCGAAGACCGACATATCTATACTACTAGCAAAATGCCCGTGCGTTGCTACGGCGACAACATATAGATACGTTTGCTACTGTAGAATATTTGTATATTTTTTCTACTAAAAAGCTCATATAAATAAATGTGACTGTCCATTTAAACATGTAATAATTACATTATTTGAACAACTAATATTATTAAACATAGCTTTTGCTAACGACAGCGTATATAGAAATTCAAAAAACTCTCATAATTTTCCTTTTGAAACTCACAGTTTCTGTAATTTCTCTCATTGCACCTCAAATGATCTCTACATTTTTGCTAGAATATCTATCGGTTTTAACTTTAGTCTCCTTGGACCATTTAAACATGTAATAATTACATTATTTGGACAACTAATATTATTAAACATAGCTTTTGTTAACGACAGCTTGTAGAAATTCAAAAAACTCTCATAGTTTTCCTTTTTAAACTCACAGTTTCTGTAATTTCTCTCATTGCACCTCAAATGATCTCTACATTTTTGCTAGAATATCTATCAGTTTTAACTTTAACCTATATAATTCTTCAACTCAACTATTCATTACATCAGTAACTTTTTTGTTTTTAACAAAGGAGTTCCTAAAGATAAAAATATACACAACTACATTTTACCATAGAATATGACCTCGTCTCTAATTCTAATATCTGATCTGAGTCACCAAGACTTATTTTCACATATAGCCCACTTAGGCAAAGATCACTACTGCATGAACTTAGCATGCATGCGCTAAGTAGGTGTTAGTATGATACTCAACTTAAGTAGCACATAATGTATGGCAGGGTTGGGGATGGCCCCACATGGATATTCAAGGCATGTCTGACATGGCCAACTGCCGCTGCTACTTATTTGCGTACGAACCAAGCACATGAATCATACACATCGAGGTCAAGCACAGATCGTGTAGCGATTTGGCCGCGATTGTGTTTTCGACACTCTATCACATCCAATCGTGGCCAAATCGTGGCACGATCAGTGCTTGACCTCGATGTGTATGATTCATGTGCTTGGTTTGATATCTATGCTGTATTAGTAAAAAGTAGAGATAATATAGAACTAAATTTTTCTTGTTCAGTTCTCAATGTATTTGAGTCATAGTTACTCAACATATACGATTGTTCATGGGTTCTTTCGAGGACCACCTATGGCGAAACATCTCTTGATCAAACTAAAAAGATAAAAACATGGTTGCTCTATGTTTTTTTTCCTTCATATACAAACTATATAAATTAAATAGCTTTGTGGTAGGATTCGATTATATCTTTCCTATGGAAGGAAAATAAATGGGACTACTGGCTACAAGAAACAATCAAATGGATACCATATGCAACCACTACATGTACAACCGAGCCTCTTGGGACCATGTTATTAATCTGTATTTGCTTCAGGATAATTAACTCGTAGTGGGCCTCTAAATCAAAACTGTATCTTAGCCTAGCTGGTGCGAAGCCTTCGGTGGGAAGCATCGTCGTGCAGGTTCGAACCCTTGTGCCGACGGTTAATTTTTAACCAGTATATACCGAAGGTTGCTGTACCCGGACCAAATTCGATGGGTGGACCCTTTCTATTTTTTCAAAAAAAAAATTCACACTTTTTTTTAGGACGTGGCTAGAGGGAGGCCCTCCTCCCTTTAGTCTTAGAGGGAGGCCCTTCCAAATTTGGAAGGTTTGCCAATTTTGAAAAATACTAAAAAAGGAGGGGGCGAGAGAAGCAGGCGATGCGCGCGTGCCGGCGTTTCGGCGCCGAGGGAGGGGGGGGGGGGGTGGCGGCGGAAAAGGGGTTTGACTTTTTTTGAAAAGTGGCGAGCGGGGAGATCGATTAGTCCGAGGGCACGGGAAAAAATGCGCGCGAACCAAAAACGATCCAGAGCGCGGGAGTTCGATTCGGCGCTGAATACGTGGGCGCGAGAGACGTGTGGCCTTACCGCCAAAATAATGGGCCAGACGATCAAAAGTAACAACTACTGGCCCAGTAACATATTGTGCTTGCAAGTAACTATAAGGACGGCCCAGAAAGTACCGTGCAGAATCTTCCTACCATCCCAGATCGATCTATTCTCCAGGGGAGGACATCCGCGGCGGCGATCTCCCTGATCTCCAGGGGGGCACGGCCGCCGCAGCCATAAAAGTGGAGGAGATCGATCCAGGACAGAGCAGTAGAATAAAAAAGGTAAAAGAGAAAAGTAGATCAAGAGAAGCACAAATTATCCAGGAAGCCACAGAAATCATGGGCCAAAGCAAATTTTCCACTAGGCAGCACCAGTCACCAGGTAAACACGCAGCAACATTGTGAAAAGAGACTTACCTGTAGCAGCTAACATCCAGATTTGAAGTTACATAATGCTTGCAGACAAAATTTTTCTCTCCCTGATTTTGTTGAACACAGTTACATTGTATGAGATAAGGGGGGATTGTCGTAGTGATGAACCATATTAGTTTCAGAATACTGCTCCTAGTTACTAAATGTCTCTAGTGATAACATAATCATGCTCCTGCCTTTTAGTTTCCTCCAGCAGCAGTGAAATGATCATCCCATGTGTGGCACTCACCCCCATAATGTTCAGATTTGGATCCTGACAACCTGAAAATGGAATACAAACCACTTGTAAATAGACTGCATGTTGTAAAAAAAGAACTGTGAAAAGTAAAATAAACAAAAAGACATTCATCTTTGGTTAATACACAATGCATCTTTGGTTTATACAAAAGTTGACAGCAGCACAAATTTATACACAATGCAGTTTTGGTTGACAGCAGCACAAGTTTATACACAATGCAGTTGACAGCAGCACAAGTTTATACACAAAAGTAAAATACACAAAAAGACTGCATGTTGACAGCAGCACAAGTTTATACACAATGCAGTTTTGATTAATACACAATGCATCTTTGGTTCATACAAAAGTTGTATGTTTTTTTGCAACTGCATAAGTAGAATAAGTAACTAATTTTAGCATTTGGTTTATACACTTGTGCAGCTATGGTGCTGTTTGATCTCAACGAAGCAGCGCAAGATGAAGATAGCGAAGCAGCACAAGTTGAGCAAGTTGAAGCAACAGTAGGAGTTGGCTGGCTGCATCAGCCTGTGGTTCCAGAAAATGAAGCAAATGTGGAGGGGCAGGGTTTGCTTTGTGAAGCTGCAAACTCAGCGGGAAGTTCTATGGCTGCAAACTCAGCTGGTACTACGATACATGGCACTTATGCTACCGGAGAGACGCTAGCAAGTGAAGAATCAGACGAGGAGATACAGTCACAGGAGGTTCAGTCACAGGAAGTTGAGTCACAGGAACAGGAAGTGCAGTGCTCACAAACAGATACTTTAACAAAGACCACAAGAGTGTATGAGAAATGGGAGGAAGCTAAAAAATGTTACAACAAGTATGCCAAGAAGGTTGGGTTCTCCATAAAGATTGGCAGCTCAAAGAAGAAAGATAAAGAAGGAGAAACAGACAAGGTTGTCTTGGTATGCAACCGGATTGGTAAAAACAAGGAAGAGAAAGGAGATGGGCCAGTGGTTAAACAAAGAAAAAGGAACAAGACAGAGAAGACAGGTTGTACAGCAAGGCTAATAGTGAACAAGCGGAATGATGGAAAATGGCATGTGACAACATTTAATGAGGATCACAACCATCCACTGTGTGGCAAGTTCGACCTACAGAAATTCCTCAGATCACAAAGGGGCATCCCTGAAGAGGAGAAGAGGTTTGTGGAGATACTGCATGAAGCCAATATTACTGCTGGTAGGGTGATGGAGATAATGGCCATAGCCTATGATGGGCGCAAAACTATACCATATGGCAGGAAAGATGTTAGCAATCTAAAGGCGAAACTATCGCGTGGCCCAAAGTATGAGGACATGGCAACAACTATCTCGTTCTTTGAAGAGTTGAAAAAGGATGACCCAAATTTCTACCATAAGATGGACCTTGATGCAAAGGATCGGGTCAGGAACCTGTTTTGGGTAGATGGGGCGGCAAGGGCAGCGTACAAGGAGTTTGGAGACTGCATATCGTTTGACACGACGTACATGACCAATAGGTACAAGATGCCCTTTGCTCCCTTCATTGGTATAAACAACCACGGGCAGACAATACAGCTTGGCTGTGGGTTCATGAAGGATGAAACGATCGAGAGCTTCACTTGGCTGTTCAGACAGTTCTTAGATGCAATGGGAGGTGTTCCCCCAAAGACGATCATCACTGATCAGGACCAGGCAATGGCGGTTGCCATTGCAGCTGCATTCCCCAAATCAGTCCATAGGAACTGCCGGTGGCATATAGTTTCAAAGGTGCAAGCACCTCTTGGTACTTGAAAAGCAAACCAGGGCTGGCAAATAAGCTGAATGAATGCATGGACTACAGTGTGACCCCAAGTGAGTATGAGACAAGGTGGGTTTCGATCATACGGGAGCATTCAGCGCAGAGCAACAAGCTGCTACAGCATCTGTATGAGCTAAGGAAATCCTTCATCCCCGCATACTATATGGAAGATTTCTTTCCATTCTTACAGACAACAGCTCGCAGTGAGGGTTTCAATGCTGTCCTCAAGCGCTATGTCAACCCACAAATGAGTATACTCAACTTTGTGCGACAGTACATGAAGATTCAGGAAAAGATATGTTGCGATGAAGAAGAAAATGAATTCACTTCAGGTCAAAAGGTTCCAAGTGAATTGTTCAGTGGGTACCCTATTGAAGAACAAGCATGCAAGTTCTACACAAGAAAGATATATTACAAGTTCCAGCTGGAGCTAAAGCTGTCAACAAGCTACAAAATCACAGAAGTTTCAGGCTCTACCTACACGCTTACGCCAACCAAGGGCTACGTTTTTGGCTACGGCATGAGGGATTACATGGTGTTTGCTGATGTGGGTGCCAAAATCTACGCTTGTGAATGTTCTAAGATGAAGAGGGATGGCATACTCTGCTGTCACATTCTGAAGATAATGACACAAGAGTACATTGAAGAGATACCAGCTGAATACTTGCTACAGAGGTGGTCCAATGAGGCAGGAATGATCCCAACAGAGTTGGCTCAAAATCAGACAAACATAGGGGCAGAAGCTACTCCAGAGTCTGAAGGTGTCCAGGGGGGGAAAAAACGATGAAAACAATACGATATGTTGACATGTGTGCTGAATTTGCAAAGATTGCAAGCACAAATGAAAAGACAACAGGTATAGTGCGGAAGCACATGGATGATATGAGAGCAGAGTTGCAGCTCTTCAAAGAAAAGAATTCCAAGAGACAGAAGGTTGTTGCAGCACAAGATGGTACCGGACAGCCAAAGGAGAAGAGTAGGAAGGTGAAAGACCCTCCTGCCACCAAACCAAAGGGCAGGCCAGTTTCAACAAGAAGGAAGCCAGGGTGCAGACTACAAGAGAAGAAGAAGAAGGAAAAATGTGGACTCTGTGGTTCAATAGAACACACATCAGACCAGTGTCAGAACAGGTTGGGGTAGAAGTAGAAACAAGCCAAAAAGGAGGAGAAAATCAGCATGGGTCTTAACTAGTTTATTCACTACATATAAGCCATGATATATCAGGACTATATATAAGCCATGATATATTACATCCTATGAGTTATAACATATATATAAGTTACATCTTGGGAATGAAAAATATATTCTGAATTACTTTAAATACAGTTGGAAAATCTGATAGTTACATTAAAAACAGGAAACCATGAGTTATAACATAGATATAAAGTTACATCTGGGCATGGAAAAAAATATTCTGAGTTACTTTAAATCCAGTTGTAAAATCTGATAGTTACATGAAAAACATGAAGCATGAAGAGAAAGTTATATTTACCTTGAGTTATCATTTTATCACTTGATGCCAGGTCACAAGATTTCCTTTCCAGTGCAGCATCTTAGACATGTAGTTCACCCTGATGTTGTACATATCAGATTGGTGGATCTGAGGCACGGTTTTACCATCCCAATACTCAATGTACTTCAACATGTAGTAGCCACAGTCAACTCTGCCCAAAAAAAAACAGTCAACATGTAGCTTGCTACGATGAAAAGAAAAAAAAAGAGGAGAACATAAGAAAAAAAAGTGTATTGCTTACGTTGATTCTTGTTTTGGTGCATCAATATAAAGTGATTTGAACTGACTGATGTCAATCTTGGATTTGGCATGGTGCTGCTTCCATAGAATCTTTATGTTCGATATTATCTTGTTAGAAGTTTCTAACAGATCCTTATCCTGTTGTCCTCTTAATGAATCCATCAATTCAAAACGTTGAGCCTTGAAATTTACAACAATCACGAACCAATGCTTTAGTTCTGTTGTGACATTCACTTCAAGAACAGGGAAGAACAACTGTGTGAAAAAAGAAAAAAACGTAAGATGATGGCTGAGCAGCGAATGGGAAACAAAAATAAGGAAAACAAATAACACTTAAACTAACCAGGTTGTAGTGATCAAGTCGTTTATCAAAGCTGAAACTAGACTTCATCTCTGTCCTATGCAGATCGCCAGCCAAAGCAAATGTCTGTGAAAATAAAATAAGAGGATAAAAAATATGTGATTTCAATTCAGTATGGATGTTTTCTAGAGTTAATGAATGAACAAAGGAAAGGAAAAAATTATGGCAGAATACTTACAGCAATCCTATGAGACAACACACATTTTGATTTAGCTTGTAGCTGGTCCCTCAGTATATGCAAAATACAATCAGCTATTTCATTTGACAGTTGACCTTTAGGTTTCAAAGAATCGGCGAAATCACCAAGACTGGTGTGCACGGTTCCATAGTTAACAATGATTGCCCTAATTTTTTTTAAAAAAAATACATGAAATACATGAGATCGGCGAAATCACCAAGACAGGCTGATTGTTGTCATGAAAAAACTAAAATTGAGAAGCACATAAAATAAAGGGAAGTTGATTGTTGTCCCCAAAAAGCTGAAAACTTGTTACTTCATTGTAAAGCAAAAGTAGTATATTGTTACTTGCTACATAGCAAAAAAAATGAGTATAGTTACTTAATAATAAATAGCAACTTGTACAATGTTAATTGCTCCATGAGTAAAAAATAAGAGTACAGTTACTAAAATATAAGACAGCAGAGCTATTTTCTTACAATACCAACATGAAAGTAAAATTATTTGGTTTGTCCTGGAAAAAAACAAGATATTTGCTTGCAACATAACTACTAGGATGATATGCACATTATGACAAAAGGCTTGGATGCACATAAAAAGCGAGCTTACGAGTTCTTCTTGGACCTATTGCCACGTCCAAATCTGATGATCTTTGAATAGGCTTCTTTATCACTCTTGGATAGCTCATATGAAAGCTTCTGGCTGTAATTGATGTAAGGAGATCTCTTAGCTGGTCCAGGCTTAGTGACCCTTTCATGTCTCACGTGAGGGACTGGTGTGATTCCTTCGTTAGCTTGTTTGGCAGTAATCAAAGCATCCAACTCAAGGAGAATCTCATCTGGTATGTATGCAGGCTGTATATATACACCAGCTGGGGTAATGAAGGATTGACTCTGGACAACTTGACTTTGAGAGTGAACCAGAATTGGGTTGCCTTGTTCTAAATCATCTTGTTGAGTAAAGTCACCTTGACTTTGGGACTGAACCAGAATTGGGTCATCGTATTGTAACCCATCTTCTTGAATCTGTTGACCTTGACCTTGAGACTGAACTAGAATTGGGTCATCTTGTTGTAAACCATGTTCTTGACTTTCTGAACCAACAAAAATAGGTGCAAATTTGTTGGCACCAGTAGCTTCTGTAGCTGCTGATCCAGCATGTAGTACCCCTGCTAAGTCAATAGCAGGGACCGTTTGAACACTTGATTCTCGAATACCAGTTGACCCATCTGATTTAGCAGCACGGGGTAATTGAAGCTTCCTTGTGCGCAAAGGCTGAGCTAAATTAAGGCCTATGTTTGCAGCAACTACAGGTTCTTGACTAGCTTTCTCCTGAGATGACATGTCACTGATCCCTAGGTCAAAAGAAGGTGGGTCAAAGTCCAAAGGTTGTACACTGGTAATGGTACCAGTACTTGCAGATGGTGCTGCAGCTTCTTGGCCATTGGTGGGTGCAGTGCACTTGAAAGATAGTACACGCGCAAGGTCCTGAGCTAGGTACTCTACCTCCAGAGGTGCAGGTTGTTGAACATCATTATCCATATAAGAAGAAGTGGTAGACCTCCTGGTACCATCAGCATTGTTTGTTTGAACCTTTGCAATCTTTGCATCTCTGATTCCTCCAGACTTAAAAACTATGACCTCTCCTTTCCTCTTCAAATCTTTCAACTTGGAAACTGACTTGACCAAGTCAGACTCATAGTCTTGAATTGAAACCGTGTCAATGTAGGTGGTGCCAATATGCATTGGCTGGAAGCTTGCACTCACATCAGATAAAGATGTTGCACCACCTATATATAATGAAGAAAAAGCCATAAGATTCAAAGGATGAAAAAGAAAAAAGAAAGTTGAAAATATGCTAAATCTTGTACTAGTGACTCGGTTCTGGAAAACAAACAGCAGGAACACTTCCTATGTGTGCCTCTTAGAGTCCGCAAAACAACAAGCGATGGCCGAAGCGTTTTACAATGATCGGTGGGCATCTGAAGTTGAAGGTGGATTGTCAAGGATTAGGATCATACAGTTCCTGCAGCTTTGTGTATTGGCTACTTGAGTGCTGGTCATGGGATTGGGTATTGGCTATTGCTTGGTTTTGTCAGTCCTTTAGGGTCAAGCATAAAGCAATTCATGTGGGATCTTGCAGATGCTATTCATGTGGCTAGCATGCCAAAAAGCAATTTCAACAGTGAGTACAAGAAGGTGAGAGAGGTAAGACACATAGGTACAAGAAAGGTGAGAGAGGTAAGACACGTAGGTACAAGGTGAGAGAAGTAAGACAACAGTGGCTAGATTATTTCCTACTATACAACTACTAGCCTAAACCTGCCCAAATTGAATAAGAGGTCACGGAACGGCGAAAAAAACCAGGAGCTCTATATGCTCCTTGATTAAACTAGAGCACTCAAGATTATCTATAAACGGCAAAAAAACCAGGAGCTCTATATGCTCCTTGATTAAACTAGAGCACTCAACATTATCTATCATTAACAACCTGGGGGAGGGGAGACAATTCAGAGGTAGAGAAAAAAGCGTACCTAAATGATCATCATGGTTGATGCGTGCTGGACCCTGAGTTAGCTGCGTTGGCGCACACAAGCTAACATAGCTACCAATTGAACCTTGGGTGCTTACACCTGCGGCCCTTGCATCATCACTGCCCAAAGCTTCATCAGAAACATCATTGAAACCTTGCACTTCATTGATTTCATGTAGCTTATGTGTGTCATCACCTTTGCCTTGAGATTGACAATGATCTGCAAATATGAAAAAAAAAATAGTCAGAATCTGTAGATAATCTCATAGTGTTTGACATGTGATTAACTTGGTCCAGGTAAAAAACAGAGAAGGTGATGCAGCAAAGTCCGAATTATAAAATTGAAACTGTGCTTAACAAGTTACTTAATTTGAAGCACCAGAATATGTGAAGGTACTTCTTATGTGCGAAGAAACTATAGATAGTTACTTTACCAGTTGAAAATAATAGGAAATGACACAATATATTTACAGCAGACATATTAACTTGTAAAATCATCAGTAATGCTAGCAGAAAAAACAGACAAACAGCAGAAAAAAATTACCTAAATCAACACTGTCAATGTTGCCTTTTGCAGCATGTGTATGCTGTGATGGGCCAGCCAAGATTATAAAACTGCCAAATGACGCTTGTCCATTATCTTTATCCTCTGTTGCTTCATCCTGGCAATGAGTTTCAGTTTGATTCCCAAGAACTGAATAATGTTGAAACACAGTAAGGACGAGTGCAGAAAAAAATACTGATATGAAAAACAGACTACTAGAAGTAGCAGTTACATGACCGAGAATGATAACTAAAAAATAAATAAAGACATGACATCATAAAAAAGGAGGGAAAGAGTATTACATGGTTCATCGTTGTCTTCGTCAGCATCGTATAAATCACTTATACTGAGTAATGCAGCTGCTGCATCGCCTGAGACTTAGAACAAAAACAAATTTCAGAATTAGAAAAGTAGACAAAAATCGAAACAACAGAAAGCAGGTACAAAGTGCTTTGAATGTGACTTACCAAGCAGAATAGGTTGGGAGGGATTTAAATATGTATTGTTATCGCTACTGCCTTGAACTTCAGAAACAGGGCCTCCATCATTCAGATGCTGCTGACCATCTTTTTCAGCATTTTCCTCTGCACTCTCAGTGCCGCTAGATTGAACAACTTGTTCTTCAGCAATTTCTTCTTCAGCTTCTTCTTCAGGTTCTTCATGACTTGCTTCTTGACTTGCATTGAATTCTTGACTTGCTTCACTTTCTTGACTTCCTTCACTTTCTCGACTTCCTTCACTTTCAGTCTCATCAACAAATTCATCTTCTTGGTCCTCTAGTTCTTCCTCTTGCTCACCAACAAATTCTTCATTGTGAGGGGCTTCACCGCCAAAAGCTTGGTTATTGCTGGCACTGGGAGCCTGGTAGAAATCTTGAAGAAAGTTGGTGACCAGCTTGGACAGGCCAGAGCACATTTTTTCAACTGCAGCCTTTGCTTTCAGCCGCTCCTACAGAAAAAAGAGAAGAAACATTGGTTCAATAATAAATGTAAGCATTTAGGCTACTGCGTTATCGTAGAAATTATTGACAACATGGACTCCAAGTAACAAGTATACCTGAGGTCCAAAACTTTCAGGAACTTGGTTGTTGATGAACGAGTCCAGATGGAGAGATCTAGCAAGGAACATACTATCTTGGAAAGTGAACTGAGGCTTGAGCTGTGAAAAAAAAAGTATCACTACACAACACTGATAAAAAACGAGCATGGCAAGAAAAAGTAAAAAGGATCGAGGGTATGACAACAAACCTGCAACGCTCCAAATGTACCATCGGGTTTAGTATCAGCATCAATTGCTCTCTTGATAAATTTGTTGGTCCAAATAGTGATTCGACATCCAGTATCTGATATTTTTTTGAAACCAGTTTGCAAAGCATCTAGATAAAGAATCTACAAAAAGCAAAAGTAAAAAAAATAATGCATATCAGGAGAGACCAGGACTGAATGCAGTAAGAAATGGTTAAAACAGAATATATATGTAGTAAGCAATAAGAAAAGTATGTTAACATACCATCAGAAATGTAAGGCATGGCTTAAAACCATGTTTTTTGGATCCTGACTGCAGCTTTTCCCTCAAAACTCGAACAACAAGTTCACACCAATTCTTGTTACAAATTGCATTAGCATCAGTGACAGCTCGATACAATCTGGAGCTCACCTTGGTGCTAAAGGTTGGGACTAAGAGTGAGCTTGCAGCCAGCAGAGTCCACAGCTTCAAATACTTGCTGTTTGCACTTTTGTACCCTTTCAGAAAATTCAGAATATGTGAAATCTTGGGTTGATTGCCTTGATGAATTGGAAAAAGCTGCTTCATAAGTGTTGTTGCAGCAGAATCAAGCTTGCAATCAATGATCTCAGCACCCATTGGTATGCCCAATACTTTGTGCACAGAAGATTCGGTGACTGGGATGCTTCCCCTACCAGGAAAAACCAACTCTGATGACTCCGCATCATAACAGGTCAGCAGCCAGTTGCACAACTCTGGGTGCACTTGAGAGAACGCAAAATTCAGAAGCCCACCAAAACCGTTTCTTTCAATTAACTGACGTTGCTGATCACACATGTCTTTATAAAGCTTGACAATGGTCATTGGGGACCCTCGGTTATTTTCTTGCTATCATGAAGAAAAAAGAGCACATGAAGTAAGACGCATTAAAACAACAGAAATGGGATATAAGAAAAGAACATATAACAGAAACTATTGTTTTGTATAAAAAATTTAATACAGAGTATCAAGACAAATATACCTTAAGATTCTTCTGAATCCTTTCCTGTTGCTGTATTCCTGAAGTTCAGATTTGACTTTCTTTTTACGTTTCATAACTGAAGGAGAAGACCGGAGATTGTACTTCGACTTTGATTTTGGCGTTCTGGAGCTACATGCCTTCTCAGCAGTTTTGCGTTTGGTGTGCACAGCTTTCATTTTGACCCTCGCTGAAAAAAATAAAGACAATAAAAATGCTAGTTACTTTTCAGTCAAAAGAAAAAAAAATTAGTTACTGCTATACACATGGTGGGGATCATTTAGTTACTTCTATGTCTACAAGACAAGTTGAGCTGTTACTTTTTTAATCTAGGTAGGAAATAAGACAGGCAGGAATAAGACAGTGCTGAATCCACAGCCTAGCAAAAAACAACAAACTTGCTCGCCGTCCAATCACCCACCCCCTAAGCACTTCCAAATCAATAAAACACTAACTAGTTCTGAATCCACCACCATCTACCCAGCACCACACTAACCACTACCCAAAATCCACACCCCAGCCGGCAACAGGCACCCCCGACTCCACGACCACCCTAACCACTACACACCACTGAGCAAATAACCGTTCGGTATGAACAGATATAACCATTCCCGAATCCATTACACACTAACCCCACTACCACACTAACCACTTCCTAATAACTTGTTACTTTTCAGTCAAAAGAAAAAAATTAGTTACTGCTATACACATGGTGGGGATCATTTAGTTACTTCTATGTCCATAAAACAAGTTGAGCTGTTACTTTTTTAATTTAGGCAGGAATAAGACAGTGCTTAATCCACACCCTAGCAAAAAACAACCAACTTTGTTGGGGGCACACTAACATTCCCGAATCCGTGACACTCTGAACACTTCTGAATCAACGCAACCCCCCCCCCCCACCCCAACCCCTCCCCCGCTTCTGCCACCACCATCCGACCACCACCACACTAACGACTTCCGAATCGACACAACCCCCCCCCCCCACCACCACCCTAAGATAGTTGGGGCACACAACCACACTAATCGCTCCAAAAAAAGCCACCAGCACCCTAACCACTACAAAAAGCACGACCACTAACTAGTAGAACTACATAACTACAGTAAGCATCCCAAATCACCGAATCACTAACTGCAAAACTAAACGTTTGAATGCAGCACACTAAACTTTTAAAGCACATGCAGAGATAATATAGTTGACTGCCTGGAACTACACTAAGCCCTCTGCCACCGCCCTTCTGCCCCAGCAACACCCTAACAACTAAAAAAAATACTGAAAAGCCTGCAATAGTAGCCACTGATACATGAACATGCGTTTTATATTAGCCACTAGTATAATGAAAAGCCGGCCAAAAATAGGTTACTTTTCAATCCATGCAGAAAATAGGTTAGTTACTGTTATACACATGGCAGCAACTATTTAGTTACTATTTGGATACTAGAATGTAGAAAACAACAACAACAATAAAACTCATAAAACACAGAACCTACATACTAGCTAAAAAGGTGAACCAAGAAAACAAAACGAAAGTTAGAAGAAAAAAAAAAGCAATGATGGGTTATAGCATACCTTAATGGTACAGTGATGAAGTACGCTGTAGATGACCTCAGAAAAAAGAATAGATTCCTTTGATGTACCTCGAAAACAAAAAGAAGAAAAGTGATTAGAAACAAAGAAAAACAATACAGAAAAAGCGACAGGTGGGTGATGAGCTTGCACGCATCGGGGGGGGGGGGGGGGGGGGCCACCAAAACCGGGACTTACAGGGTATCCGGCGTGACCCGAATACCACATGCCAGCTCCGTTGGATTTTCGTCGACCCCATTGAAAGACTTGTGCATTCAGCACCCACCCGAAAAAACATGATAAAGAGCAGTAAGGGTTTAGTGACATACCTAGAACTGAAAATCAGTGGATGAGCTACTCAGACAGAAGAGATTCCTTTAACGTACCTCGAAAACAAAAAGAACAAAATGATTAGAAACAAGAAAAAGAATAAAAAATCGACAGGTGGGTGATGAGCTTGCACGCATCGGGGGGGGGGGGCACCAAAACCGGGACTTACAGGGTATCCGGCGTGACCCGAATACCACATGCCAGCTCCGTTGGATTTTCGTCGACCCCATTGAAAGACTTGTGCATTCAGCACCCACCCGAAAAAACATGATAAAGAGCAGTAAGGGTTTAGTGACATACCTAGGACTGAAAATCAGTGGATGAGCTACTCAGACAGAAGAGATTCCTTTAACGTACCTCGAAAACAAAAAGAAGAAAATGATTAGAAACAAGAAAAAGAATAAAAAATCGAACAGGTGGGTGATGAGCTTGCACGCATCGGGGGGGGGGGGGGGGGGGCCACCAAAACCGGGACTTACAGGGTATCCGGCGTGACCCGAATACCACATGCCAGCTCCGTTGGATTTTCGTCGACTCCATTGAAAGACTTGTGCATTCAGCACCCACCCAGAAGAAAAAACTGGCAAGTGGTGTAACGGAGTTGACACAAACCTGTAAGCTTGGCGTCAGTCTATATATTGAAGTACAATCAAAATGGACTTGTGCTGTGTTGGGTGGAAACTGCAAATGTCAAACAAAGAGAGAGAGTATATAAACATCAATGTCAAACAATTGTTAGAAAAAATATAGGGAAACTATTATGTACATATGATCGGATGAGAATAAAACAAAATCTTCCTGACGCGCATACATATTAATATGGAAACAAAAAATCAGTAAACTAAACTACTAGGACACTAGCACAAAGCATCACAAAACTAATGAAATGGACAACATCCAGAACAGTGACACATATATTAGTAAGATTAGAGCGCAGAAGTAAACTGCTAAATGATATGATTAGTTACGTTGTATGCTATAAGAATCAAGCAATTGTTACTTTTATTATAAAGCAGAAATTTAATCTGTTACCTCTAACCATATGTGACTAAATAATTAGTTACTTCATCATTCAAATATATATGTTTAAGGCATAAAAATGCTTATTTAGAAAGGGGGTAACAGCAGTGGACATCTACCATGTGTTTGAGTTTAGCTTTGCTTATTAAAAAGTTGCTGTGCAAAACAAAGCTTCGAGCCAGCAGCAAAACAGATGACCCTCACTTACAGAAGTGGTGATAAAAAAGAGAGATGTAAGTGCAGATCATGCATGGTGTAAAGCCAACATGTTGGGGATTACAAGGTCTCACAAAAAGGCAAAAACTGAAAGAGATGGACTTATGGTTTTAACCTATGGCTGCAGAGTGCAGACTACTCTGAAGAAAGTGTCGACAGATCCACAGGAGAGGATGCGCTATGTCGACCGGCAGGGATGCGCTTTGTCGATATAGAAGCCTAGTGTTGAATCAACCCGCGGGGGATGCGCTTCGCCGATCCAAGGCTCCTAAACACATGTCTCCGTATATTTAGTTAATTGCAAGTTCAAAGCAGAAATGGAGTGGATCTGCTAAAGAGATGCACTCTAATTACCTGTTAAAGAGATGCCGATGAAGGCTTTTCAAAAACAGGATAGAGGTACCAGCACCTATAAAAAAGGCATATAGTAAGCTGCTGAAAAAATATATTTAGTTACATTGTATGTATATCGTAAATAAGGACTTATACTTTTTATTTAATTGTAGAATTATTTTGTTACTTCTAATTATAGGTGAATAAATAAATAGTTATTTCATCAGACACATAAATATGTTTAGGGCATAAATTCAGTCTGTTAAACAATAAACATGCACAGATACAGTAATGCAGGGTGTTTTACATATAACTTAGGTACTACAAACTGTTTTGAAAACATAAATAACACTATACTAATCTACAACACTGAGCAGACCATGTACCAAGCATAACCGTTATTCGCTTATTGTTGTATCTGTAACTTTCTTAAACCTAAGTATAGGCCACAGACTATAGAACTCATAGAAAATGGCAAGATACCAATCAATACAAGACACACATTCGCTATAAGCGCAAGCAGCCTAGCACCTTGCACAAACACGCAAGCAACAGAGTGTCTCATATCCGAGCAAAGTAGGGAAGCATCACTCATATCCAAATCAGAAATAGAAGGGCAGAGCATAAAAGGAGTAAGGGCCTACATGGGAGAGTGGAAGAGGAAGAGGTACCTGTGTATGGTGAGCTTGCAATGACGGGACTGACAGGGGTACAAATCAATGTAGCAGAGGATAAATCGTCAATTGAAGACACAAGATTGATCTGTAAAATTAGATGTCACTGATTTTTTTTTTCAAATTAGAAGGAAGACATCAAATACATATGGGCTACAGGAACAAGATTACAAAGAGAGACAGGGAGTTGACACAAACCTGTAGGGCTGCCGTCAATTTCGATATCAAAGTGGACCTTGTGGATGTTCTTGGTCAGGTGCTTGGCCTGAAACACAAACATAATGTTCATGACGCGCATCCATATCAATATAGAGACAAAAAATACACAGCATCTTAAAATAATGATACACAGCTATCCCAACAAAAAAATGGCACTCAAAATAATGATGAATCAGCTGCAATTTGCAATAAACTCAACCAAAATAATACACAGCAGCAAAGCATCAAATGCTGCAGAACTTACATGCAAATCGCACAGCAAAAAAGAGACAGATCCAGTACACTAATATGCCTCAGATTACACAGACAAAACAATTTCAATCTGGAAAATATCACGAATAAATTTCACATAATGACTGATAGATAACCCATATAGGCCGCAAGCAACAAGCATAAATCCTAACCACAAGCAGTATTGAACAGTAAGCCCTAAACACAGAACCTAAACCTAAACCTAGCAGAGCCAAAAGTGCGTAACAATGTTGAACAGTAAACCCTAACCCAACACCTAAACCTAATCCTAGCAGCAGTCAACCAGATGTGCTAAAGTAACACAAGCCAAGCCAACCGAAATGAATCACGAACACATGCAGAAGATACGAGTACTACGAACTGGATGAATAACAAAGGGAATCAAGGGGGAAGCAACGGGTTAGAATAAGCGAGGGGAGATAGGGATGAACAGGAGATGTACCTGGATCCAAAAGTGTGCTTCGCAGACGAAGATGCAGAGGGATCTATCACCTCGCCGCCGATCCAGATGCGGTCCGCACGCCGCTTAGCCGCCTCGCCGCCTGGCGCCCAGACTCGTCGGCGACGCCGCACGCCGGGGAGGAACTGGATCCGCTGGAACCGCGCCGAACCGCCGTCGACTCACCACCTCGTCGGAAACTCCACACGCCACCTAGCCGCCTCGCCGCAGGGCACGCGAGCTCGTCACCGACTCCGCACGCAGGGAAGACACTGGATCCGAGAGCAAACAGCCGCCCCGCTCCGCCGCGCGCCTGGAACGGCGTCGAATCGCCCTCTCCCAACTCTCAGCGGAGGACTCAGAGGAGAAGGGGAAAGTGAGAAATGAGGGCAGGCGGAGCGATTCTCTCGGAGAAGGGGAAAGTGAGAAATGAGGGCAGGCGGCGCGATTCTGTCTCCGGCGCGACTCCCCAAATTCAAAAGAATTTGGAACGTCCCCCTCACGTCCGTATCCGACTGACTGGTGGACCCAATGTGAAAATAAGCCAGGGGGCGGGCGACGGGCTGCGGGCGGACGCTGGGCCGTCTGATCAAGGATGGGCGCAGATTAGGTGGGGCGTCGGCTTAAGCTTAAGTGGAGGCCGCTCTCCAGTTAGATTTCGTGTTTTTTTTAACACCTGTGAGCTTTAATTTCCGTGGTCAAACTCATGAACGGACTGTATTACCATCTTCACGTGAAACGACTCTGGTCGGACTCACCCGTTCCTTTTAGATCGAAGCCAGGCAGCACTCTCGCCGAACAGGACGACGTGGGGTCGATGTGGCCTCCCTCTGTCAATTAGCTCCTGCTAGCCTGCCGTCGTCGACTAACTCTTGCCGAATTTTACCCAGCTAGAACTCTCGCCGGACAGCACGCCGTTTGCGATCGAGGTGGCCTCCTCCTGCGTGTGAATCGACAACAAGCCCGGCCCGCAGAGGAGAACAGTGTTTGCACGTCCTCGCACTCCCGCATTGACCCTTCTACTAGAATATCAAAAGTTTTTATGTTCACGTGCCTGGCACGTGCCCTTCTACTAGTATACTTTGAATGTCCTAACTGGAATGAATTTACATGAAGACGGAGAACAGTGTTTGCACGTTCTCACACTCTCGCATTGACCCTTCTACTAGAATATCAAAAGTTTTTATGTTCACGTGTCTGACACGTGCCCTTTTACTAGTATACTTTGAATGTCCTAACTGGAATGAATTTACATGAAGACCTCTGTGTTACGACAGCTGAACTAGATCGAGCTATAGCCCTAAAGTTGAGGATTTGAAAATAAAATGACTTGGTCCCAACTTTAATTTTACCACACTAGTGAGACATTACACTACTACACAACCCACCTTTACAGCCGGTTGGGGAGGGCTATCACAGCCGGTTTTGGGAGGCGGTTGTGATAAAGCGGCTGTGATGAGAGGGTATCACAATCGGTTTTTAAGTAAAACCGGCTGTGATGCGAGGGGCATCAGAACCGGTTTTTAACTAAAACCGGCTGTGATATGGAGGCATCACAACCGGTTTTTAATTAAAACCGACTGTGATATGAATTTTGAGATTAAAAAAATAATCTAGCATTATTTTGACAGCACAAAACATACAATGGTCCTATTACAATCAGTTCCATACATTGTTTACAATCAGTTCCATACAATAGCTTGAGGATGACAGTTGATACATACACTAAAAAAAAGACTGAAGCAATCTACTATGTGAGCTACTCTATGAAGCAATACACTCATTCAGATAGGAAGCTAGTATAGAAGAGCACCCAGTACAGAAGATCATATCACCGTAGGAGGGAGCTATTAGAGATAAGCATAACCGATGAGAAGTCAAATACCTGAGAACTCTGCAAATATCTTGGGAGTGAACCTGTAGCATCACAATGCTTTGGGAGTGAAGTCAAATATCTACCGATCAATAGATGAAGCACAGATGCAAATCAATAGTGCCAAGCAAGAAGTTTGATGTATAGGTTTTAGAATTGCTAGGAACAAAACCAAAATGTGCATTGCTAGTAACAGATAATCAATCAGCAACCATGAACCATAACAGATAGGACATACAATCCAGCAGACATGACATCCCTCAGCTTCCCAGCCTTTACATTGGTGATCAAAACATTTGTGTGACAGGATAACACACAAATTTGAGGTCAAGCATCAGAAGCTAAGATAATGAATTAAATAGGATAACATACAAAAATTGAGATGCATACCTTTCCAATAATTTAATTGTTGGCCCAATAATGCTATGTACATTGTTCACAGCCTGGCAAAAGACAATTCCATAATTAGTCCAATATGAACAGAGAAAGAAACCCAGCAAAAACATAATGGATATCTGCATATATGGATAGTCTGGTACCTAAAAAAAGATGAATCCCTTTGTTACTGACTTTTCCAATCGCAGATCTGCAACAAATGCATTGCGAGTGTAACTTAAAACTAGACAAATTCCCTTCACAGCTACGGGTCCCAAGCATTCCCCAATCATAAGAGCAATACATAAGCATCAAGCACTTCAATCGGTAGGAGCAAAAGGCAGTCACACAACTAACACTTCAATCGGTAGGAGCAAACGGCAGTCACACAACTAGTATTTTGCGGAGGGGGGGATAATAGAAATTCCACAAGCCTAACCTTGGGCAAGTACTAGGCTGCTCCTCCCGCCAGTCCCAGCGCTGCTGCCGGATCCCGCCGCACAGCAGCTCCTCGCGCCCGACGCGGTCTAGCGCTGCTGACCTGTACGCGCGAGAGGCAAAGCGCCGGTGAGTTCGATGCGGCCCGTTGGTGGGGCGGCCGAGACCCGAGAGGCGGACATGGGGATGGAGGTGCTTACCTCGCGCACTGGGGGAGTGGATCCAGCTTGGCGCTGTCCTCGCCGCCGCAACTCCTCGTCCGGCCCGCCGCCGCCGTTAGCCATGGTCCGCCGCCGTAGCTCCTCGTCCTGCCCGCCACCGCTGCTCGCCATATGCCGCCGCCGCAGCACCTCACCCCGCCACTACTCCTCGCACCTCTAGTGAGGGGCGAGCGGAGGGGAGAGGGGAGCGGAGGCTGAGGAGCGCCAGGCGGCGCGCTGGGGGCGACGGGCGGAGGCTGAGGCTGGGGAGCGAGGGACGGGGCGACGCGTTGTAAAGGAGGGAGGTGAGGGGGGCGACGGGCGAGCTGCTGGATGGATAAGGTTGGAGCGACTGGGGACGGACGGACGTGAGTGGAGTCAAAGGGGAATGGATAAAAATTTCGGGTCCAACTCCAGTATCACAACCGGTTTCTATTACAACCCGGTTGTGATAGAATCACAACCGGATTGTAATAGAAACCGGTTGTGATGTAAGTTTTCACAAACGGTTTTAATCTACAGTATGGTTATTCACTTAAAAACCGGATGTGATAAAGTATCACAGCCGGTTTTCTTCAAACCGGTTGTGATAGGTGGTTTGTGAAAGTGGTTTGTGTAGTAGTGTTACCTAAACGACAAAGCCTGCCTTTCACTACTACAAAAAAATATTTGTAGGAGCCAAACGTTTTTTATAGTGGTCAAACTCATGAACGGACTGTATTACTATCTTCACGTCAAACGACTCTGGTAGGACTCACCCGTTCCTTTTAGATCGAAGCCAGGCAGCACTCTCGCCGAACAGGACGACGTGCGGTCGATGTGACCTCCCGCCGTCAATTAGCCCTGCTAGCCTGCCGTCGTCGACTGACTCTTGCCGGATTTTTTTTACCCAGCTAGAACTCTCGCCGGACAGCACGCCATTTGCGATCGAGGTGGCCTCCTCCTGCGTGTGATTTGACAACAAGCCCGGCCCGCAGAGGACAACAATGTTTGCACGTCCTCGCACTCCCGTATTGGCCCTTCTACTAGAATATCAAAAGTTTTTATGTTCGTGTGCCTGTGGCAACGTGCCCTTCTACTAGTATACTTCAAATGTTCTAACTGGAATAAATTTACATGAAGACCTCTGTGTTACTACAACTGAACTAGATCGAGCTATAGGCCTAAAGTTGAGGATTTGAAAATAAAACTAGAAAACTGGCGCGTCTTTGACGCGCCATCATGGCCAGTGCATTCTGTGGGCTGAAATCTGAATTCATAGACGTAGATTAGGTTGTCTTGTGACTTGTGAGGCAGTGACATGGACTTTCGTAAAGGGGTGATGAGTGAATACATAACTGGCTAATAAAGGAATTCTTTACTGCTGTACTTTGCCATATGATCTATCAATCTCTCTGTATGCCGTGAGTTCAAACTACGATTGAACTGAAAGGTACAGGAGCATGTAGGCATCATGTACTTGCCACAATGTCATTATCGTTATAAGTGAGTAGGTAAATGAACATCCTCAACATTGTCAGGTTGACGGATTGGTTTTGGTAAAATCGATAGAACAATTGCAATTCAAAGATAATGTGCAACTTCAAGAACACATGTCTCCATGGATTCTGCATGTCTAGTGTAATAACATTTGCCAGTCAGTTGGTTTTCAGTTTCATAAATTTGAAAACGAATATAATACGGAGTTATAGGTCACAAAATGTAACCCTGGTTGCTGGCTCTGAATAAGAAAAACCTTTCCCTCTTCTTCAGATTCATGTCACTATTGTTTTAGGATGAATTCCATAACAGTTAATTCCAAAAAGACATGCATGTTAATCCAGTACCCTTTGAGCTCTGCACCTTGGAAACATTTCATATTTTCATGTTAATGTGAAGGGTGTAATGCTGCATGGTTCATTAGACAATATTATAATAATAGTGTATCCAGATTTATTGTCCTAGATATAAAATGTTAAGTTATTAGTAGAAATAATATTATGTATTTTTTTACAATATGAGTGATTTTAGACTAAAACAAAAGAAGTGGAGGGGTTCTTTGGCTCTGCTTGCACAAAAGGAAAAGGAGATTGGAGAAAGCATGCATGACAGAATCTCAAGTTTTGAGCCAACATGTATAAAGAGGACAAAGGGCTGCAAAACTAATTCTAGGCTGGCTTTAGATTTCAAAGTTCAGTTTGTGACATGTTTTGTGAGCCAAGCGGTTCGATACTTATTTTTGATAGAACAATAACACTACCCAAAAGACATTCTTGTTCACGAAGAGAATGAAAAAAAAAGAAGACAACTGCATGAACCACACCTATATGGCTACTATATCTCAACAGTACGTGGAGTTCTAAATGCAGCAGCATTTCCAAACGCATATCCAGCCATTATAATATCTATTTAAGACAGAAGATTGACAGACATGCACTGATCAATAATGCATATTTGGAAAAATATATAATTCCAATTTGAAATAAAACCTAGAACTAAGCTAAACATTTGAATTGTTTGATTCTGAGTTTTAGGAGAGGCTCCAACATTGCAAGAGCTTGGCTGATAGCCTAATAGTATTATTAGCATCTATTTTCTGTCACTGTATGCTGACGAGAGCTTGATGGGCTGCCACCACCATGTCTTACCGTCGGCGCTTGTCCGACCATTGCCGGACGACGGGCATCCCTCAAATCGAACCTCCCTGAAGGCCTGCAGCTTCTCTACCGCATCGCGGGCTAGCCAATGATGCAGGGACGCTGATGCTGCAGCAGAGAGGAAGATGCAGCCAGAAGGGGATGGAATGAGAGGAACAGTTGGGAGGGAGCGAGGCCAGGGGAGGTGACGCGGAGATGGGGAGCGCGGCGCCCAACGGCGGCGGCGAATGGCCAGGAATCCTGGGAGACACACCCGGAAGTGACGACATCTTTTTTTTTTTCCTGTAGGCCGGGTTCTAGCGGGCAGGCGGAGCGACGGCAGATAAACGGGTTCCAGAGAATTCATGACGTTTCGGGTTGCTCGTGAACTGGAGCGGGGACCCAGTATGATCCGCATCTGACGGCTAGTATCCTGACTTATGTAAATCGAACGGTTGTGCGTTAACGGGCAACGTGGGCTAACGGGCGAGCGGCGAATGCACCCGCTCTAAAATGTAGAGATGACTTGGCCCCAACTTTAATTTTACCACACTAGTGAGACATTACCTGAACGACAAAACCTGTCTTTCACTATAAAAAAACATTTGCAGGAGGCAAACACTTTTTATAGTAGTAGTCAAACTCATGAACGGACTGTATTACCATCTTCACGTGAAACGACTCTGGTCGGACTCACCCGTTCCTTTTAGATCGAAGCCAGGCAGCACTCTCGCCGAACAGGACGACGTGCGGTCGATGTGGCCTCCCTCTGTCAATTAGCTCCTGCTAGCCTGCCGTCGTCGACTAACTCTTGCCGGATTTTTTTACCCAGCTAGAACTCTCGCCGGACAGCACGCCGTTTGGGATCGAGGTGGCCTCCTCCTGCCTGTGAATCGACAACAAGCCCGACCCACAGAGGACAACGGTGTTTGCACGTCCTCGCACTCCCGCATTGGCCCTTCTACTAGAATATCAAAAAGTTCACGTACCTGTGGCACGTGCCCTTCTACTTAGTATACTTCAAATGTCCTAACTGGAATGAATTTAAATGAAGAGCTCTGTGTTACGACAACTGAAGTAGATCGAGCTATAGCCCTAAAGTTGAGGATTTGAAAACAAAATGACTTGGTCCCAACTTTAATTTTACCACGCTAGTGAGACATTACCTAAACGACAAAGCCCGCCTTTCACTACTAAAAAAACATTTGTAGGCAAAGGTGCAGCTTTGTCATGTGCTGCCAGCAAGGCACCACACGGCAACGGCGCCCCCCCTCCCCCCCTTGCACACGCACGTGCTGGGCACCTGATAGTGTTTGCCGTGCGTGCCGTTAGAAGCACACAACAACAATAACGGCGCGAGCAGACGATGACAGATTCTTGTTTGCGTGGGCACGTGCTTAATAATTGTCGTGTGGCGTCCGTGGGGTGCACGACAAAGATTGTAGTTGTCGTGTGCAGCTCGTTCGGCACACGGCAAAGACAATGTATGTTGTGTGTTTCTTGGTTGCCGTGAGCTTCGGATCTAACGCACGGCAAATAGGGTCTTTGCCGTGTGTCCGAGATTTGACACACGGTAAGGCCGCAGACACACGGCATACAACAGAGTTTTCCGTAGCTTGCATGACAATTGACAACGATGCTACGGCCGATCTGACTTGTTGTGCATGACAATTGCCCGCGCAAGGCTGCACAATTCACATGGAAGGACCAATTAATTCGCATCAGCTAGCAAAGCACACGTTATTGGCTCCCTCACCTTTACATCTGGGGAGCTGAGGTGACAACACTTGTCACATCCTCAAGTCAGATCGATCACACTCCGGCCCATCCATGCACGGATGCAGATCCTATCCATAGAGCTCGTAACACTGCTAGACAGTCAAGTTTGAGCTTAATTGATCAGAATTCAGAAGACTGAGCTATGCATGATACGGAGTATTCAGTTTCAACCCTTGGTAAAAGTTGCGACTTACGATTACCAGGAGCTTGGCAGTTGTGCATGATTGGCTTCTTGTTGAGTTGGTTGTCTTCTTAACCAATGTTTGTTAAGATGCAAATTATTTATTGTTACCACTGTGTGTCCATCGTAGACTTTTGGATCGGTCTATGGAACGCGAAATGAACAATAATTCAGTGTTCCCTCGATCTTGAACAATGCAATGCAGCGCCGGTATTCCTTTCAATCATGAAGTGCATGGAAAATGGACCAGACGCCCATTTTCCGCGTGTGATTGGTATCCGTATCTTTCACCGGTATCAGCTGCTACCTCGCTCACACTGAGTCATGTTCTCAAATTCACACTCATTCGAGGAATCTTTAAAAAGTTCTGCAGGAACAGGAACAGTGCGTGATGATTCGTAGGATATAACGCCCGCTGTGATTGTTGACCCCAACACTACCGAGAAGCAGCACATGGTTTTTTATAAACATTATTTTTAGCACCGTCTAGGTGCTAAACTTAGAAATGTGCTCTAGAAATGGCAAATACATTATTCCCATGAGCAAGACTGGGACTGGGATCAGCAATTTTTCTCGTACCCTAGGGGACACGCTTCACATAATTCAGTACTTCATATAAGGCCATACTTAGCTCTGGTTTTTACAGCGGTTTTGCACTTGTGAGGTCGTCCTAATAATAACATCAGATTATCGAACTTGAAAAAATCAGCTTTCCTCTTATTCCGGGATAAATTTGCTTTCAGGTCATCCTTTTTAGATAATGAAAAAGTTTCAGCTTCAAACTTGCCCTCAAGAAATGTGGGAGGTATCCATAACGTAGGCAAGGCTATATCGGGGGGCGGCCGGCCAGGCCATGATGCGAACAGCTGCCTACTGCTTACGTGCATGACCATGTGAAGGGCTTGTCGATAGCGATGACCTTGTCGATCGCCTGATCCATTGGGCTCCTCTGAACTCCTATGAGTTAGTAGGCTGCTGCACAGCTCACATGGAGCAAGCCATGGGCAGGATCAGATGAGATCTTTTACGGTACCGATACTACCTTGTATAACCGTTTAAAAAGGACTCGTATGTAATAAAAAAGGACCTATTTCGAAAGATCCGACGGCTGAAATTAATTCTGTACTACCGATTTTTTTACGGTAGTATGGATAGTATTCATAGGTAGTATAAGGGTATGATTGGAAACAAAAAAAATAATATTTTGTAATAAATGAAATCAAATATATGAAATGTTTTATCTAACCTAATCTCATGTTATTCATGAATTCTAAATAATATATTTGTGTGCAAATTACCTTTTTATCAAAAAAAAACGGTTATACTACCATTAGGTAGTATTGGGTACCGTAAAAGAGCTCTGAAACATCAGGTAGAAGCACCACTACCGGATTTCCCACCTTTGTCGTGTGCTTTTGTACACGACAAAGGCCAAAATACACACAGCAAAAATTAGTCAGCAAAGGCTTGGGATTCAAACCCGTGACCTCCCCCTCGCATGTGACCTCCTCTACCACTGCACCACTAGAGTCTTTGTGTCCATATCTCATTTTGATTCCTCTCATATTAATGTTTTCCGAGTGTAAATTGCTTATTTGAGACCCTAAATGACTTCAAATAAAAAAGTTATGGACTATAAAGTTTCATAACTTTTCAAGATCTACAACTTTCATTTTGGTCAAAAGTTCATCCGAGATCATTTACAAAATTTAAATTTGAAAATTTGAAAATTCAAACTTAGTTTTCATTGACAAGATGACTTCAAACAAAAAAGTGGTCAACTACAAAGTTTTATAACTCGTCGATCTAGACAACTTCCATTTTGGTCAAAAGTTCATCCGAGGTTGTTTACAAAATTTGAATTTCAAATTTGAGAAATACAAACTTAATTTTTCGTTGACAAGATGATTTCAAATAAAAAAGTTGTCAACTATAAAGTTTCATAACTTTTCGATCTAGACAACTTTCATCTTGGTCAAAAGTTCATACAACATACCGATAGTAAGATTGTTCACAAATCTTATACATCTCTCTTCTAATTTTACGAAACTATACGAGAGGTGTATGATTTGTAAACACTTTTACTATCACTTTGTTATATAAACAAATGATCAAAGTAAAAGTTGTAGATCTTCAGAAGTTATACAACTTTGTAGTTGAACACTTTTTAATTTGATTTCGTTTAGGGCTTCAAAATGTGTTTTGAAAATTTTCTTTGTCCAGTGTGTTGAAAAAACACACGGCAAAGAGCTCTTTGCCGACTGTTTTTTTTCTCTTTGCCGAGTGTTTTTTCTTAAAGAAAACACTCGGCAAAGAGTCTTTGCCGTGTGTCTGGAAAAAAAAAAGGAAAAAGTTCGATTTTCAACCTCCAACTATGACAAAAATCTGATTTCCAACCTACAACTACAAAACCGGGCAGAAAGGGCCATCCAACTGCCGAAACCGGACAAATTTAGCCATTTGGGTGGTTTCAATGATGGTTTTGCATTATCTAGATATTTTAAAAGTGTTGGTTTAATCTAAAAAATTTATAACTAATTCATTTCAAATCATAAAAATATGAACTGGTACCAAACTTTTTATAAAAATGTAATGTATTTGTTGGTGCTCTATTCGACATTATTTGAATCTTATTTGTTCCAATTTCTTATATTTTATTATAAACAATAAAACACTAAAAATAGTAAAAAAATAATGTGTTAATAACTTCAAATAGAATACCAACAAATAACCTACATTCTAATAAAATTTTTGGTATCAATTTCATATTTTTATGATTTAAAATGAATTAGTTATGACTTTTTTTATTAAACTAGAATATTTTAAATTTTTAGAAAATGCAAAACCACCATTGAAACCACCCAAAGGGCCAAATTTGTATGGTTTTGACAGTTGGATGGCCCTTTCTACCCGGTTTTGTAGTTGTAGGTTGAAAATCAGACTTTTGTCATAATTGGAGGTTGAAAATCGAACTTTTTCTAAAAAAAAACACTCGGCTGACACACGGCAAAGATCGGATTTCCGGTAGTGTGACGTACAGTTGGCTCCCTCAACTTGGGTATTAGGATGAGTTGTCAGAGACTGCTATTTATTTGAAACAACTGGATGGGGAGCTGACGGGACAACACTTCAAATCCTGAACTCATGACTTGGCCCGCGCGCGCTGCAGGCTGGTCATGTTCGCGTGCTTCAGTGCCTATTTTCCTACACTACACACGCCTGCACCCCATATTGAGTTCTGAGTTGGGGCCTGGGTTAGCACTAGTATATAGGGAGAAAATGAAGCAGCCTCTGATCTGTAACTCAAAGTCGGCACTAACCTCTGCATCCAATAACGGCCGCAGCTCATATTCCATTGGCGATCTCCATGCATGGTATAGTAGCTGACAAGCTCGGACCAATAATGCGTGGTTCCTGGCCCGTCGGGCTCTTCTGAATGGAAACAAAAGGAGCAGAGTGCACGAGGGCCTGAAGAACCTTTTGTTTTGGGCATGCCTGACTGACTACAAACATCTGAATCACCCAGGCAAGAAGCAGATCGAACGCAGTAAAAGATCAGATCATACGCAGCGTAAGTGTGTGTAGCATCTTTCTTCTGCAGAGGGAAATAAATCAATAATGGTTCAGATGAGCCATTATTTCCTGTGTATGATTGATGCTGATACCTCTCGGAGGATCAGATACCTCACAGTCAGGAGAATCGTTCTTTTTATATATGTGGGATTGTGGGAACAGCATGATGATTCATAGAATATACCGGCCGCTGGTTGCTGGTCCCAAACAATCGAGCGTTGGCACATGTTCTCTGATGAAAACAAGCAAACATTTTAAGCACTGCGCTGCCTGTCAGTGTGCTAAACATGTAGAGGTGCTGTAGAAATTGACAAACACACTCACATGAGTGTGACTAGGATCGTTCGTTGGTTTTGAGTTCAAGAATCTTCTCATGCTCCAGGGGAGACATGCCTTTTGTTAATCCAGTACTGTCAGGTTTGCGTTGCAAACCAACTGTTTAAGCTGTTCCCTCGTGGCAAAACCATGACCTAACCAATAATGATAGTTGATAAATAGGATGGGAACAAAAACTATACTTCATTGTGACATTATGACACCTTGACAATTCTTGGCATCTCATGGGAGCGTCTCAAACCATGAATTTCATGGACTGGCTGATGATTCATCATCCTCTATACGCGCTTACAACGAACAACCTTGAGTTTTTTCTAACAAAAAAGGGCCAAAGTTCTGCCTTATTAGAGAGAGGACAATTTGTTTTTTGAAAATTTGGAGAGAAGAGAGGACAATACATGTGTGTTATGCTGCGTCAGCGACCTAACTAAAGAAGTTAGGACCGTTAAAGGCCACTAAACGCGCTTATGCAACAGCAACAGCATCATTGTTTACATAGAGCAATCACGCGTGCACCGATACATTACCAATTTGTTGATGTGAACGTGTCTTCTGAAAACGCCATCGCACACGCAATGAAAAGATAAAATTCTAGCTGCGTGATGTGTTGAAGTACCCACCACGCATGCATGGCAGTTGGTTAATGCTGCTTTTGCTTCGCAAATCTGATCATATCAGGACTTTGATCCAAAGCTAGATGCATTATAAAAGAACTAGGAACTATCAGTTCATCACCATTCATAGAATGACACAGGAAGCTTAACTATGAGCCAGCATAGTTTTTTGGAGTTGGGACCACGGCTGCAAAGTGAGAAAGTCACAGCTGATGTGTTGATCGTTCAGGGGAGCCGGCTGTGGAATCTGTGAGACGGATTAAGTTAGTACTCCATGTGCACTGCTCTGATATAGACAAACTTTTGGCATCTTAACAATCTGTCTCTCAAGGTACAGGCATAAGCGCATCCTATATGAACAGAAATAATATAAGTACTGATCATTGACCAGAGCTGAGTCAAGAACATTTGTGTTCTTCTACTCAAAGATACAAGCACGTTCACAAGGACTTAATTGTTCTTCTGAGGAGAATGCCTTTTCAGTTTGCCGTGTACACACAAGACGCGTCATTTCATACAAGTCAAGTTTTATGTTATATGCATGAGCCATGCTTCAACCGAGGAGGGAAGTCCAAGCTAATAAATCAGATTACACTTTGATTGAGAGCCTTGTCCTTGGAGTCAAACAAAGTTCTTTCTTTTTTTTCCAAATATAAAGGACGACGGACAAGTCCTTTCATTGATCAATTATTCAACATTTTTTTAATAATGAATTATTCAACACGCTTATGATTTGGCAACTTACTCGCGTGTCTTATTTTTTTCTGGATAAATATACAAGTGTGTTTCAATTAACAAGTGCATTTCATACAAGATTACGTCTTTTTTTTCCTTGACATGTACGGAGTATTAGGAAGTACTTTTAAAATATATTTCTAGTACCAATTTTTCTTCGGAGGTAATAAAATTCCTTCAGTTCATCCGAGAATCTTCACCTTTAATTTCAGTCTCAGAAGGCATACTAATGAGTTTCTCCGGGTGAGAATGTGGCAAGCCCTTGTTCCTGCACTTTGCTAGCCTCTTATGCATATTTAAGCAGGCATTGTGTGCATACTGGACAATAGCCGTAAAAGAATTTCAACTGGATATGCATATGCAATGAGTTCAGCCTTTGATAAATAAAGGAAGTAGTACATAGCTGCGATTAGAATAAATTATGTTACATTTTACAGGAGGAGTAGTGCAGGCTACTAGGGTTATAGCTAGTCATTACAATTCATACAGGGGATGAACCTTCCTGTGTTACGCTAAGGGCGGCATGCAGGCAGCTTTGCACATGGAAGCCTGCCTCCCAAACCCATGCAGATAAAACAATCAGGCTTGCAGGTTCACATCCGGGGCCGGGGGGTCGTGTTGACATGCACGATGGCATGTAACTAGGGGAGGGGTTATTAGAGTGCAACAATAATTAACAATTAGCTAACTACTATTAATTTAATTAAAAACGCGGAGACTTCTTCTTCGCGATCAGTGCTAGCACGCAGCAGCGTTGGAAGAGCGAGCTGCGGCGTGTGATCCGTCGCCACTGCCGTGCTAGTGCTAGCGCTGCGGCGCCCTTGGGCGCGCCGCTGACGACGATCGCAATCGCTTCCACTCCACCAGCCGGACCAGGAACTCCATGACCTGGAAAACCAAGGACCGGAGGAGTTTTCAATCGACATCTTGCATTGCTGAGAGAGTGATGGAATGAGTAGTTTACAGGAGTGATGGAATGAGTATTTTACAGGAGTAGTTTTAATACCTCAGTGGGGTCCTGGAGAGAGTATGAGGCGTCTGTTTCCTTGGGGCACTTGGAGACGAGGATCCCTAGACCTTGACCTCTCTTCTTCAACACCTAATAAACATAAGGGTTATTAAAAGTTTGATTAGCTTTTTTAACCATTGTTGGAACAAACGGGACAGTTGAAATTAAATCATCAGTGCCGCAACATGTAAAGTGACAGCAGGACGCTGTCACAATGAAAAAATTACAACTTGTAGACTTTGTCCGTGTGCTGCATGTGTAATGGTGTAACTGATTAACGCGCCTTTAAAAATAAGCACCTTGAAAGCATCCTCGTCGGTCCGGTCGTCCCCGATGTACACCGGCAGGACGTCGCTGCGGCCGTCGTCGAATCCTAAGATGGGGAACAGCCAGCGGACAAAGCCGTCAGCGATCAGAGAAGATCTTTACTCTTGAGAATGAGCGGTTTGCGATCGACGACGGCGACGGCGACAGATTGAAGATGCTTGCCACATGATTGAGCAGGCACTTACCTAGCGACTTGAGCAAGAACTCGACGGCCTTGCCCTTGTCCCACAAGATGGACGGCCGGATCTCCAGGACCTTCCTGCCCTCGGTGAGCTTCAGCTCGGGGAAGTCCCGGAGCACGGCCTTGACCTGCTCCGCCAATGGGCTCCAACTCTGCAAGCACAATTCAACAAGGGGAGTGTACGTATTAGCAGTTGTTGAAGACGAAGATCGATGCGGCGTGAGCCAGTCATCAAGCCCAAGGCATGCATCACATGCATGACGATTGTTTGTTCAATAATCGGCCATTTGAATAAGCTATTGAGTTAAAACCTTTCTTGTTTGACTTGCGCCTAAACTAGAACACGAGTCGGCATCCAAGGCCTAGAGATATTGTAAGACTGATAGGACGGCGAGCGGCGACCGGTGCGCCGGCCGGTGATACCCAACGCAACGAACTCACCTTTTCGTCGACGCATCTGAAGTGCACGGACAGGCAGAACTTGTTGTGCTCCACCCTGGCCCCCGGCGTGGCCCTGGTCTTCTCCTCCAGTGCCCTGAACGCCTGCGTGCCCATCATGCAAGTGATCCGCGCGTGAGTCCACGGTGAGTTCCTCATGGCTCAACTAATTTTACTTGAGGAAGTAAACTTTTGACACGGCCCAAAAAGGAGCATTGACGGTGCCGTAATTATATTGATTTTGGTGATAACAACGAGAGCGAGCGAGGAACTAGCTAGAGACACACCTTGTTGATCACCGGCAGGAACTCGCGGGCTGGTTGCAGCAGGACAGTCTGGTTGTCCTGGGAAATTCGGAGAAGAAAAAGCAAATGGAGTGTCAAGCCAAGAAAGATGCTAGCTGCATGGCCTGACTAGTTGTTGGGTGACGATGGGGGGAGAGAGAGAGATGGCCGGCCGGCTACCTTGGAGCTTGGGCCCTTGATGTCCATGCCGTGGCTGCCGGCGTAGTAGAGGTCCGAGAGTCCAACGAAGTTGCAGACCTGAACGGCAAAAACGAACAAGGGAATTAAACTTGGTTATTAGTAGCTCAGAGGTGAGACTAGCCGTGTGTGCAATGAAGCTGTGACTTGTGACTTGTGAGACGCTGGAATGCGCGTACCTTCTCGACGCACCGGCCGGTCACGATCGCCGTGGGGAAGTGCTTGGCGACGTCGCGCACCGCCGCCCTCATCTGCAGGACAGACGCTGTCGATCAGCACGAGAGGATCGATCGGACCTATCGGTAACATCGATCAGCGTCCAACAATCTCACTCACCTCGGGTGTCATGAAGGCCATGTCGGGGTCGGTGACGATGGGCGAGAGCGTGCCGTCGTAGTCCATGAACATCACGACCCTCTTCCCCCTCGCCGCCGCCGCCACCCGGTCGAAGCTCCCCAGCGCCGACGGGTGCTTCCCCTGCAGGCACGCACGCGCAACAAAAACTAAGCCCAGGACGAACGCGCGCACCCAACCGGCCGCCGCCGGCGACGGCGCACAAGGACACGGCGACGCACTCACCGTCCACGCCTCGTACTCGTCGCCGGCGGGGCAGCGGGTCGGCGACGACGCGCGGATGGCCTCGACGACCCGGCTGGTGCAGCAGGTCCGGCCAGCCGCCGCCGCAGCGCCCCGGGCGGTGAGGAACGCCTCGCCGGCGCCGGCGTCGGCCGACCCGCCGGGGAGGGCGCCGAACGCTGCCCGGCGCAGGGACGAGACGGCGCCCGCGGCGCCGCGGCACGCGAAGAGGGCGCGGCCGGGGCCCGCCGGCAAGGCGGCCGCGGCCACTGCCGCCGCAATGCCCATGTCCGGGAACACAACGTCCTGGTTGGCCATGGCCGCCGCTGGCACGCCCACGCAACCGACACGCGCCGCACCAGGAGGGATCGGACTTTCGCGAGGTGCCAACCGCTTGACTACCACCACTGTGGCCGTGGGTGTGGGTTGCTTTGTAGTGGGAGCAGGCAGTTTTCTTGGGTGTGATGCGAGCAGACGTGTTGGTATTTATAGAGCAACCGGCATATCGGCGACGGTTGCTGTTTGGGCGCTGCGCATAGGTGGCATGCT
Source organism: Urochloa ruziziensis (assembly GCA_015476505.1). Lineage (NCBI taxonomy): Eukaryota > Viridiplantae > Streptophyta > Magnoliopsida > Poales > Poaceae > Urochloa > Urochloa ruziziensis. The sequence goes on along the minus strand of CM027126.1, from coordinate 35,278,059 downwards.
TCCTAGCCGTCCAATCCTACATCAATAATGTAGTACTACTTGAAGCAAAAGGTAAAAAAAAAAAGAGGGTGCTTATGGATATATAGAAATGTAGATATGGTTTTTTTAGAATGAATTTGAACTAAAAGTTCATCATGGAACTATGCAAGTTTAACTAGCCTCGCCACCATGGGTCACGCTGTCGGGGAGATCGTCAACCGCTGCCCAGCACAGGGACGATACGGCGCCCATGACGCCGTAGCACATGAAGAGAGCACGATCGGGGACCATGGCGCCCATGTCCGGGGGCACCACGTCCTGGTTGGTCATGGCCGTCACCGCCGCTGGCGCGCCCATGCAACGGGCACGTGCCGAACTAGAATGATGATTCTAATAACCATACTAGGAAATTATCCATGATAATCTATTTAAATGCGAAGGGATCCACAAGCGCACGGATATACCATTGTAGTACTTCACCCAAGAGTATTCCCAAGGGTATCATATTTTCCAAGAGAAGGTTAATGGTGGTTGTGAATATTGTTGTACACATGAATGTAGCTATAGCATGGATAGAGTCAAATACAAAGGACAGGGGTAAGATAATATAAAAAGTTGGGTAGTGTGACACACATGGGATCACCTCAGGATAAACTAGGCTAGCGAGAAGGACTAAAAATCAACATCTGGGTTCTAAACATCTAGGTTCTAAAGTACTTCCTATACATTGTATAGGTCAACTTAGAGAAGCATTACATATACACGAACGGAGTAAGCCTATGCACCCAGATACACGGGGAGATAAACCCCCTCGTCACTTGAGCATGGCAAAGTTGTTACTCATTTACGAACTCCTACAGTGATACCCAAACGTGTGGGATTTCAGAGGGTCGAACAGGGCTGTCACCTCCTGCGGTCTACCCCGGTCAAACCATGGAGCACACTCATAACCAATCGATGATTCCAAACCCAAGCACCTTGCTTGCATTGTTCACAATACGTTGACCATTCCGGATAGCAAATACTATGATCAACGTGACTGTAAGAACGACCGATGAACCCATACTGTGACATAGATCATGGAAACCATTCAGCATATGAAACCTTATTCTAATTGAATTAGAGTAAAGTATAACAAGCATGAGGGTGCTCAATTCAATATAATCAATGCAAGGGTATATGATTGGATCAAGAGCATATAAGCCTAGCATATGAAGAAAGCAAGAACTTGCACACAACTCATCCAAGTCATGACTAAGACAAACATTGCATAAAGAAGATATATCATTGAACTAGATCAAAGTCATTCTAGAACTAAGAGATACAAGAGCCATACCTTTGCTCCAAGATCACTTGAAACCTGAATTCAGAACTACTCTAGCCTAACTCCACTAAGCCTAGAGCCTAAATGCATGGAGTGATTGTCCAAGTTGTGTGTGTCTCATTTGGAGCCCCTCCACTCATATTTATAGGCACCAAGCAGCAGCTCCCCGAGGGAATATTCGAGGTATCCACCACTGAATTGACCTTGGGGAAGCTGACACGTGAAAGCAGCGGATGAGAGGGGACAAAGGCGGTTCGGCCAAACCAAGGGTTCGGCCGACCCCCACGTGGCACCCCTCAAGGTGTGCTTCTTTAGTGTGGCTAATGTGTGGGCCCTAAGTGTTGTTTGCACGTGTCCAGAGTGAATTGAGGCGGTTTGGTCCCCTGGTGGACCCTTCAATCCATGTGATGCACACGTGGCAGACTCTGATTCGTCGGGAAGTTGTCACCTGGATCCATGAGTGTGAAGTCCTTTTTATTTCTGCAGCAAATCACATGCAGGCAAATATTCTTCAAGGACATATGAAACTATATATCCGAAGGGAAATATACGTGTTAAAAATAGTAAAGAAAGTTGGCGGTCATTTAAGTGTTTAACAGCCGCCAACACCGAACCTGGAGGAACTTCTGCAAGATGCGCAAACTGCTTGACTACCACCAGTCCACCACTATTACTGTGGCCTATGGGTTGCTTCGCAGTGGGACAGAGCAGTTAGGTTTCTTGAGTTTTGATGCGGCCAAGTGAGCCGCAACGTTTTGGCACTTATGGAGCTACCGGAAAATCGCCGTTGGATTATGTTACGGCACGGCAACAGGGCAGACATATTATAGGTGCATGGGTATGCAAATGTAAACTCAATATTTTTGATAAAAAAAAGTTTAGTTAGCATGTATAAAAAATAATATAGGTATACTCATGCTAGATTTTATACAGTTTAGTCGAAAGAAGATAAATAGCATTATTATTGGACCTAACATGACCAATATGTTACTATGTTGGGTGGTTGTTTGGCATTGGGCCACTGATCCAAGTTGGAAGGAACAACAAGCACCTCAAACATTCGAATCTGCTTTGATTTGGCACTCACTTATTCCTCCTCTTTCTTTTTAACTCATTCTGCTTAGATTAGGATTTGGCAAGCTTGTATATGTATTTTCAATCTCTAAATTCATATACATTAAGTGGGGGCATTCAGAACATTTGTAGAAACATACTTCTCTTAACCATATGTTTTTCTTAAAACTTAAGTAGCTTATACTTTATAGAGTAAGGCATAAATACCATAATTGACAAAAGCATACCAAAAAGAAGAGCAAGTGCAATTGTTTGTCCATTCTACCATTTCAATGTTGTGCAAAGGTAACATAGCATGCCAATGGACACCTCTAAAAATCTTTACCCTACTATGAAACTTTCTAGAATGTTATTTGAATCAAATAGATATATAATTCCTACAATATAATATAAAATCTTATAGAACTTGTTACTTTTAATGATGTATCTAGATAAAAGCTTTTGTATATAAAAGATATTTTTATTGCTACATGAAAATAATAGTGTGTATATTTTAAATATGATTATATAAAGAGCATCAGTAAATTTTGGTGTTTCTAGGGAAGCTACATTGTGACCTGTAGAAGCTAAGTCTGACAGATTTCTTGCCGCTAAACTATTGGAGTGAGCCCATGACATGTTGAAATGTGTCATGACACACATGTGAAGTTAGAGCGATTGTATGAACTCTCGACTTCAAAATATACCATGACCACATACTTATATGCATTTAGAGTTGTTGTTATCGATGGACAGTTGATAAACTTTATTTGTATTTGAAAGATTTATAAGTTTGGTTCCAAATAATATAGAATAGTTATATATATTTAGAAATAAAATATAAATATTATGTAAACCTATTTCTAAAATATTATGTCCACAACTATGCAGCAGAGGTGGCATGCTTTGTAGTCGTCCGATCATGCTACATTATTGAGGTGACATACTTATATGTCCGACAGCACACGTCTTGGCTGGTCATGGCCGCCGCCGCCGCTAGCACGCCTGTGCAACGGACATGTGCTGAACTAGGAGAGACTCACGTGAGATGCGCCAACTGCTAGACTACCACTAGTCCACCACTACTACTATTGTGGCTTGTGGGTTGCTTCGCAGTAGGACGGAGACGGAGCAGACGGTTTTTTTGGGTTTTGATGCAAGCAAATGAGCCACGACGTGTTGGTACTTATAGAGCGATCGGCATATCGGCGACGGTTGCTCTTGGGACACCGTTGTAGCAAGGGCGGACACATTAGAAGTGTATGGGTGTGCAAATGTACACTTATATTTTTTTTAAAAGTTTTAATTAGCTTGCATACAAATATAGGTATACATGTATGCTAGATTTTAAACAGTTGAATCTCAACAAAATATGTAGCATTATGGGACCTAACATGCTAATATGTTACTACCTTGGTGGTTGCTTGACGTTGGGCCACTCACCAAAGTTGGAAGGAACAACAAGCACCCTAAACATCCAAACTAAATCCAATTTTAATTTCGCGCTCACCTATTCCTCCTCTTTCTTTATAAACATTCTACTTGGATTATGATTTGGCATGCTTGTTCATGTATTTTGGATATCTAAATTCATATGTATTAAGGCCTTGTTTGCTTGGGCATTCAGAAACAATTCTAGAAACATACTTCTGTTAACCATATAATTTTCTTAAAACTTAAGTAGCTTATACTGTATAGAGCAATGCATAAATTTCATGTCTGCCAATAGTGTACCAAAGAGAAGAGCAAATATGATTATTTGTCCATTCTACCATTTCATGGTTGTGCAAATGTAACATAGCATGCCAATGGACACCTCAATATCTCTTTACCCTACAAGAAAATTTCTAGAATGTTATTTGAATCAAATAGATATATAATTCCTACAAGACAATATAAAAATCTTATAGAGTTTGTTACTTTAATGATGTATATCTAGATAAAAGCTTTTTTATATAAAAGACTAGTGTGTATGTTTTAAATATGATTATATATATTTAGAAATAAAATATGAATATTATGTACACTCATTTCTAAAATTTTATGTCCGCAACTAAACGACAGAGATGACACTTCGTAGCTGTCCGATCATGCCGTGATATCAATGATATAGGTTTACTTATTTTATAATGAAGCAAAAAAAAGATTCTTTTACGGATAATGAAATAAAGAGTTTGTTATTCTTTTAATAAATGAATGTGCACTAAAAGTTGATCATCACTAATATATAATATGAACTAACAGTAAAATATTAGTGTAAAAATATGGATATCCTTTATTTTAATGAAAATTAACTAGCATTTTCTTCCCACTACGCTCATTTATAAAGTGAAAAAGGCATGAACCTTAATTATTTCCTAGCAAGATCCTAAAAAGAATCAAGAGTAAACTACACCTATTTCTAAAATACATTTAGTTAAAATTATTCTATAATGGATTTTAACACGCATTCATAATAACTTATATATGCCTTGAATGTATACATTGTTTGTGTGATAGTCATTGTGTTACCGGCTTGAAGAAACTGATTGCTTTAAATTAATGTCACTGCCAACACAGTCAAACTGTGACTCAAAGTCTGTGTAGATCACAGTTGGAAAAAATATATGAGTAAAATGCACTGTGTGTCCCTAAACTATTAGCGCGGTGTCATCTAGGTCCCCAAACTCTGAAAATGACCATATGGGTCGCTAAACTCTGTAAAGGGGTCCATCACAGGTCCAAAACGGGCCACGTGAGCTTCTAAGGCAGACGTGGCATGCCACCGTGGTAAACAATTGCAAAAGGGCCCCTCCTCTTTCTCAGCCACCATCCATGTCGTTCCGCAGTACCCATGGCCGCGCCGCCGCTCACAGCTCTGGCCTCCTCCGCGTCTCCTACTTGAAGTTCTCCGCCCTTTCCTCTAATAGCAGCAACGCCCCCCCCCCCCCCCCAACCAGGCGTCGTAGTTGGCTGCTCCTCCACTGCAAGGATTTGATTTTGGTGGAGCGGACGAGAAGGATTTGGCCGGCGAGCCCGATCGGAGCAACAATCGGTGGAGGAAGAGGTCGACGAAGAAGCCACTGCACCGCAGCCTGCGTCGATCCGTGCTGGTGAAGGCGAGATCTAGCCGCAACCTTCTCTCTTCCGTGCGGATTCTCTCCGGGGAAGATGGCCTCACACACATGAAGAACAGGGGCCGCTCGGCTCGCTGCTCCTTGAATCGCGTCGTCGCACGCCTCTATTCCGCACATGAAAGAAACATGCAGGCTGAATCAGGCCGCCATCACCTACGCCCGCACGAGGAAGCCGCGCCGCCTGCAGGATGATGCGCAACTTTGCCCGGAGAGGAAGAGCAACCATTGGCTCGATTCCGTCGATCGGCCGGTTGCCTGGATCGAGCGCTAGACAGAGAGTCGCCTCTACCACCAAATCGAGGGGAAGGAGTTGCCGAGCAGGGAAGTGGAACGCCCCCGGCCCGCCCGCCGCCTCTGTCTCCCGATCTGCGTGCATGCAACCTCGATTTGGGTGCTGAGTCGCCGGTGCTGGTGAAGCGCTCTGCCGTCGGGGTTGGAAGTGGGCGGCGATGGGATGGGGGCGGCGAGGCAGCCTTGCCGGCGGTGGAGGGGATGTGCAGAACAAAAAAAGAGAGGGAGGAGGGCATCTAAGTGAATGAGTATAGATATTAGGGGTTTATTGTATATTTTCACTAGCGTGGCTATGCTACGTCAGCATCTTTAGCTTGCGTGGCGCGTTTGGGAACTGGATGGACCCCTTTACAGAGTTTAGGGACCCATATGGTCATTTTCAGAGTTTGGGGACTTGGATGACGCCGCGCTAATAGTTTAGGGACTCACAGTGCATTTTACTCCAAAAATATATATAACTCCAAAAATGTGAAACAACTACAAAGAAGAGTGTGAACCTGAGCTAGCAAGAGAAGCTACAACTTTCATCTAGATCTTTTCGAAGTTTCAAATGCAAAGCACGATGCATGGCTCGACGACGACAAAATAAATGCACAAATTCATTGCCAAAGCACGAAGATTCAAATGCAAAATGTTGTCATTGTGTCACGTATAGAAACCCATACTTTCTTCCCCACTAGCACGACAGCATGACCCCTGATGATACCATTCGATCGGGATGAGATGCATGAAATCCATCAGGATAGCCTTAGAGAGTTTTACTTTACTATGCACAAAGTCGGAACCATGCATGTATCACTTGTTGATTCAGTGGTATGACGTACTCCCTATGTCCCATAGAGAGTGCAATTCTAGTTTTTCAGACAGATTAGTGGTGGTGCGAAAATACTCCTCCGCCCTCGGTTTTTTACCTAAAGTGGTTATTTTTGGCATGCAAATCAAATCTGACCACCGAATCAGGAAGGTAGTTGTGGTCCAATTCTAGGATTGCATTTTTTGTAGGATTTTTTTCAAACGTCAGAATTGCATTCTGGGACGGAGGGAGTATTGTATTTACTGCATCTTTGTTGGTTGGACCGGGTGATTTGGACCGTTCACTGTCTGATCGTACATGTGGGGCCACTGTACTTACGTTCCTGATGATGTGGCACATGTGTACGACCAAATGTTGTTTTATTTATTTTTCCTCCCTTCTGTCTGGTCGGTCGGCCACACGAGCATGGCCTCGTCCGTCCGCAGTTTCTAGCTGGACGCCTACGTGAACTAAGACAGTATAGTGGCTGGGCATTGGGAGCTCATGAATTAGCTATGCTGTCGAGTTATAGTTACTTCGATTTGTTTCCTTCTACGAAAGGAAACAGAAATTTCGCGGCTACTGCGTCGTTGGTTTCTGCTGACGGCGACAGGTCGCCCGGCCGGGAGGAGCCTCGCCGTAGAGCGCGTTTATTAGCCGACGAAATGGCCGGCTCCGGCAAGTACGTGTGCATATAGCGCTGCGTCAGCGGAGAGTTTGAGGGGTTTGATGCGACGTCAATGTACTTTGCAAATATAATGCGAGCATTGCAACCAACTAACTAACCGTGTGTGTGTTGGTGGTGAGGTGTTTGTGTGACTCGTGTGGCGACGGTGAGCAGCTCGTACACGTCGGACGATCTAGAGGGCTCCATCGATTGGACGGTGTGTCATGTAGAGTGCATGCCTTGACAGCGCCTGCGCTGTGTATATGCGCCGCTGACAGATTGTGATATTTCATTCTAAATTAAAACCGAGTAAGGACTAAGCAGCACTCTCTTGTTTCAAAGATTATATAAAAATTACAACACAGCTACTAGAGTTGAGGGTATGTATATACATATATGTACAGTTTGATAGCTGACTTTCCTATGCTAGCTTAGCCAAGTGTAGTTTCATAAAAGGCGTGTTAAACCCTCTAATTCATCAATGAGTCAAGGGATTGATATTTAACAAAGCATTATGCATGGGACTTTTACTGGATGAGGTTCATTTCGTAATTTAAGGAGGTAATAAATACTCTTAACATTTGTAAATAGTAATTAAGGAACAAATTTTGAAAAGAACCTAATCTAACAATTTGATAAATTCAAAAAATTTATGTGATTTGTTTCGTACAACTGTTGGATAATTTGTTTCGATTGTTTATTTTCTATAACAAATATATTATAGGATACTCCCTATTCCCATATGGCAATATGCATGGTTCTTTCTTTTCCCCTCTAAGTGACAGCAGCACCTTTGGTTCGACAGAATTTAATTTCAAACGGGAGCCTAGTTAGAAGCGTAAATGCACTTATCTATTGAAAAATAAAAAGTCACATTAATGTAATCTTACTAATCTCCCATTCAAAATAGGAAGTTGTTCAAAACTTAGGAAAAAAACCCTCAACTTTTATTAGGAGTAGTACTGCACAGATAAAATCATGTAAAGATAAACTAGCTGTATATGCATAGGGATATTAAGTTTTCTATTTTAGTGGGAAACTTTAGTTTGCGCACTTTAGATGAGCGCACCAATTCAGAACCATTGCATCTAGCTTTACACAAAACCAAAGGGTATGTATGTGATGTGTTATAGCAATCTCAGGCACATACTTCGCACAACGAAAGGCTATGATACCTATGCGTAAAAATGAACTTTTCTTCTACTACAATCCCATGGTACGGCGTGTGGTCGTACTGCGTGTTTGAGGGAAAATAAGATATATACCTATGCATCTAGTTGTGTTCAACTTGTTCATTTTGTAATAGTGCCCTGTCCCTTTGCTTTATATACATTTACATTCCATATGATGATCCGACAGCAAAGCTATGCATGCACATCGTAGAATTCTAAAACAAGGTGATCACATGATCGATGAAATAGTTATAGCTACCTTGTCCATTGTTCTAGAGTACTCACTAGGGTCCCCACTAAATTAAGAAGCAATTTAGTCACCTGATCTAGAGCTCTCCCATCCTATGATGTTTTGTTGGTCAGTTATTAACCTCTTGCTTTTGTCTGCCTAGTATGTTATTTAGCAACTGTGTGCATATAAAATCACCCAACCATCGATCTGTATTGTACCAAAACAGGGGCAGCCCCGAAACATGCGACTGATCTCATAAAACCGGGCTCGATCAAGCTTCTCAACAAGATGCTTGTTCTTTTGCTCATCTTCTTATAAGCAAAAAAATGGCACATATATATGCTGTTCCCCAGCAATGCACTAGTTGATTAATCATTATTATTATGTCTGGTTATGGAGGAAATGATTGAGAAATGTCGACATGAAAGAGCCAGGTGAGTCGGACTTTTTGTGTCGAACTACTGCTGCACACAAAAGAGCTTGGACTGTACTCTCTTTTTTTTTTTTTTGTATGATGATGATCTGTAGACGTTGCAGCACAAAAATGAAAAATAGGCCCATTGGATTCTCCCCAAGTGTTGGTAGGTTTTAACTTGGGGAGGAGCTAACTTGGGCCTGTCTTCAGAATGAGACATTTGACACATGGACTATTAAGGAAATAACTCAAGAAATGACTTCGAATTAGACCTAGAGTCCTAGACCAATTTCAAGGTACACTGCACGATTTGGGTATGACCAAGAGGCAAAGACTATGGGATATCTACTAGCTAGCTCTCGGACCAACAAGACCCTAGCCAATGAAACCATTTCTTCTTCATTTTTTTTCTCTCAGTAGCTAGTCACGCGTTGGGCCCTGTACATCCTTATTTCGTGCTGCAAATTTGCTTGATTGGAGAATCTCTGCCTGCAGAGGGGGCAGAGACACACACTACAGCAGCCCTGCACTGGCAGTCCGGCACTCGTGATTCCGAGACAAAAACAACTACAGATGCTGGAGTATATTCCATTTTCCTTTCGGGGTATGCTGATGGAATTGAAAATAGGAGTACAGGTGTCGAGTGCGCAGTATGATATGCGTTTCCTCCGAAGCTTCAATGTGTGACTTGAAATTAAACGGAAAAAAAATAACGCGGCATGTTCCCACTTCGCACTGGCCAGGTGGTTCAAAAAAAAAAACACTCACCTGCAGCTTGGTAATCCTTAATGAAGCCAAGAGTTGAAAAACATAATGCAAAGTACTTGTATTGCGTGATATATGTCATATATTGCCATGTGTAGGATAATTATTTGTATCGAATTAATTTCTTTGAGATTAATCCATACAGGGCTGATACTTATCTTGGTTCGTAAAGTTAGATATCCGATATATACAACTATCGGAATTTTATATATGACTTAATATCAAATTAAATTATCCAAACGGGTTTTCGATAACTAACAAAAATTTCTTATATTCAGCTCTAACACACGTCCAGCAAAATTATCTGCGGATGGCCAGAGAGTAAAGAAATGACCACTTTGCTTGCACCTCGATCAATTTATGGGCATGCATGCTGTACGCCGTCGGATCAAGCTGCGGGCAGCCGGGTAGCGCTACACACCCACACTTACTGCTGCAGCGTACTCTTCGCACGACGTGGGCAGTGGCCTACTACGGCTATTTGACCATAGTCGTCGTCTGCACGAACACTGGCCCATGCATGCCGCCACTTGCCACGGCCACGTGCAGGCCTGCGGCCGGGTAGCTAGCTAGCTCCATCGGCCAATCCACGGCCGTCCATTCCTGGCGTGCCTTGCGCTGCCTCTCCTCCTCCTGCCGTCGCCACTGTGCGTGCGTGCGTGCATCTGCATGCGCCGCTCGATGGGCTTGCACAACGTAGCATTGTCATCTACCTTTACCTACAGGCTACAACTACTGCACCGGTGCTACGTATATATTGCAACCCAATGATTGTGCATATTTGATCGCGAATGGTGCTACGCAATGATTGTGCATATAATGGCATATATCTGCTCCACCGGTCTCATGTGAACAACAAGCAGGATGATGGTAGGGATATTATTGTCTTTTTAGTGTGACTTTAACAGTCCAGTTACTGCCATGTGACGGCAATGGCACTTTAGGGAGAAGAAACTAAAAGAGTTAATGACACTTAGGTCCATAAACTTGAAAAATCGACATCCGGCACCCGGTAGTCAAACTGTGCCACTTAGGTCCATACCCTTTCAAAATATAAAAAAAGCCCATTTTTAGTCATCTTCTACATCTAAGTCATCATCTCCCTCTCCTCTCTCCTCTGAGCACCGCCGCCATTCTATCCAAGGAGCACGATTCCGCCGACCAAATTGAGTGACATGTAAGGAATAAGTTGTATTTTCTAATGGCACAGAGGGAATTTACCGTATATATACCGGGGCGATGATGTGGTGCAGCGTGGTTTCTTTGCTAGCTACTACTAGCTGCTTTGAGATAAGTTATTGATAGTCTCGAGAGTCATGGCTCGGGGACATGAACATACATACAAGAGTGACGTATACTGTTCTTTTGATCCTAACCGGTAGTGTAGTATAAACATGACGCATCTCTCTCGATCGATATATTGTAGCTAGGTTAGATTGGCCTTACGAGGTGATCCGATCGATCGATGATGTGGTTCGGGATGGCCACGCAAACGTACGCTACCTGCACGTTAATTCGTGACGTTTATTTTGTACTCACTCGACCAGCTTTAGTCGCATAGCCTCATTGCACTAGCTAGGGAATCGGTAAGGCGGTAACTAACTCTCATACGTACAGGGCCAAACCTAGCTATGTGTGAGTAGGTACCTGACTAGCTTGAGCAATGCAACAAAGAGGACGAGCATGCATGATGATTGGTGTCGAGCTACACTGCTAGACAGTAGCTTTATGTACTGGTAGCAGACCTAGCTTGACCAAAAGGATCAAGCCACGCCACGAGCCACAGTACTGGCCACAGACTATCTTGCCGCTTAAGCTTTTTCGTCGTTGGTCGATGATCTCCTCCTCCCTTTAACACACCGTGGGGCCAAAGCTCTCCTCCACCATATACCCACCGCTACCGCCGGCCATCACCGGTCTGCCGACTAGCTAGCTGCCGCTGTGCAATGCATCAGCATGGCCGCCCCTCTTTGCATGTCGTCGCAGCACTGGCAGTGACTGTATTGCATGCATGCTCGATTCTGTGTGCTTTGCATGGGGCTCTTTGACCTTGACACTCTTCTGACCAACCGGCTCGCAACACACAGCCACCGGCCGGCCACTACTCCTCCGCCCCAGCACCCAGAGCCAGAGAAGCTCGTCTCGCACGTATGTCATTTCACGTCAACCGGCCTGGAACACGCCCAGGCCGGCCTGCTATAGCCTGGTGGCTGGCCGGCCAAGAGCACGCGCGAGCGCTCTAGAGGGGGACCGGATCGACGTGACGCATCGATCATCAACTTGCCGGCCGACGGGTAGCGCTAGCGCCCCGTGTTGCGGTGTGGCATAGCTGCTGCACTGCACGGATGAAGCTTACGTGTAGCTCGCTCGTTCGAGGGGGCCGGGCCGGGCCCCGTGTCCAGCTCCGGCCAGGCCGCCGGCCGCGACGGCCGCCTGCAAGCGTGCGGCCCGGCCTGATCCTCCCGCATCGGTTGCCGCGCGCGCGCGGCCGTCTGCGTGGTCGGTTGGGGGAGAGCCGGCCGCACGGCACGGCCCCACGCGTCAGGATGAGCAGCCACACAGGCCACAGCGAGAGCGCCGAGCCGACCAGCCGCGCGTGCATGCATGCATGTGCACGTGTACGTGCGCTAGCTCGGAGCAGGCGCCGCGCTGTGGCTGAGGCCGCCGTGCGCCGGCGTTGTTCCCGCCCGGCCGGACCTAGCTCTTGCTCGCCCGCACTGTGTGTGCAGCCGCAGCATGCATGCAGCATGCCGCACATGCGCGCTAAGCTTGTGGACACGACCCGGTGACCGTGCACTTGTCTCCACACACAGCTAGCGCTCTCTCTCTCTCTCTCTCTCTCTCTCATGCTTTCACCGTTTCACGCGCGCATACCTGATGCCAAAACGCAAGCTTAATTATTTATAATCTGTCTACATTTCATGCCGAAACATGCATGGTCGATAGATCGATCGTTCGCTTGCCAATTATCATTGACGCACGTAAAAGCTAGTACTAGTTGTTGACGTGGAGCTGACCGGGCTAGCTCACGACTCACCACCGCCGGACGCGGACGGACGGACATGCTCTCCTTGACCCACATGCACGACGGCTTTGATGATTATTGAAGGCACCGAGACGATAAGATCGTCGATCATCAGCCTACTCTCTTAGACCCCCTCGATCGGCCGTACTTTGCGCGTAGTAGTATTAGTATACTATCGTTGCGAGCTCGATCGATCGTCGGCGGCAACTTGCACGCATGCGGTAGCGCTCCGGGGAGCACGGATCCCGGGGGGAAACAGATGGCCACGATGAGGCCCTCACGTGGCCCGATCGACATCGACCCGTCGTCGTCAGGCTCGGCTCGGAGTCGTTTTATAAAAGCAGACGCCGTCGGCATATGCTGCAGCTGGTGGCAAGGTAGATAACAATGGCCGCCCACTTGTTGACGCTTTGATCTCTCACGACTCCGAGTGTACTATTCGGCTTGCGTCGTGCTGCTGGATATATATATGGGTCCTCTTGTTGCTTGCATGCCAGACCGAGACACCGAGCTGCCACACACTTTTAGTAGCATTGGAATCTTGTAGACCACGTACGTACGCGCGCACGCATTGATGACCTAGATTCTCCTCGAGGGGAGTGAGCTGGAATCCGCAGAGAGCGTGGCCGGGCGGAAACAGCTTACGAGATTCCATTGGTGGCTCTGGGCATGGATGATAGCTGTCGCCGACGATCTAAGCAAAAGCATCAGCAACTAGCGCCACGTGTCGCCATATGCCCGGCGCAAGAGTGTACGTACAAGCCGAGCCTGAATATCCATCTGCGTCGATCGTGTCGAGCGACCATTGGACCATAACGGTGCAAGAGCAAAAAAGGCAGCAGCTTCGATCGAGCTAGCTAGTAGATCGTTCGTTGTTCTTGTTTCTCAGGGGACGTCGTAAATGCTGGCCCGCTTATTGGCCCAAACGTTGGGCTACTTTCGGTCCCGTCGCTTCTTTCTAGTACAATGCTGGACAAAGGCCCATTCTGTCGCACGCAGCCCGGCATCTCCCTCTTGTTTTCTTCTAGTCTCAAGTACCCACAAAACTATTGGGCTGGAATGGAGTCCTAAAATGTTTTGGGCCGTACAATCTATGTGGGCCCATCACTGAAGTAGATTGTACAGCGCTCGTGCTCCCTGCAGCCCGTATGCGAGCACGAGCAGCTTTGCAAACTGCCCTGATGTTTCCACTTTGCAGGTCTGCCGAGCCTACCCGGTTGCGGCGGCGCTTTCCCGCGGCGGATTCCGCCGATGTGAACGGCACCGTATTCTCCCGGGGACCTTTTTTTCCCAGTCACCGAACCCGTTCGTTATCTTTGGATCCCCCCAACCCACACGGGTGAATTAACAAGGCTTCTTTGGGATCGCCAGCCATCCTCCTTGGTGAGGCGAGTGAGTTGGTGGCAACGTGGAAAACGGGGGCCAGCATATGTTCCGTTCTACTGTAATGGGCACACCTGCACCGCACCGAGTCGTCTCCGTCTCGTCTCGTCTTATCTCTGGATTCCCGATTTGCCGTGGAATTCGCTACCAAGTGTGCTGCTAAGCTTCTGTTCGGGTTCCTACGTACTCCTATTAGCAGAGTAGTATTCTGCTGTAGTGCTACGAGCGTTGTCAAAGGAGAGGTGCTGAATAAAGTGCAGGTGGGCAGGTGGCTGGTTTCAAAGAACTTTCAGTCGACCATCCACGTACGTGTGCTGGCCGGGTTCGAATTCGATGGCCACAAATTGTGTCTTCTACTTCCATCAGGTCAGCTCTTCCTGTTCTTCTCCGTCTCTGCCTCTCTGCCAACCGTACGTCATTGGTGGCGCCACCGCTGCTGCCGCTATCGCCGTGCTAATTTCGGTTGTTCAAATGGTCGATCGGTCCCCTGTGTCACTCCAGTGCCCGCCGCCACACCACCGTCTAGCCTCTACAGGATGTGGAAACCATTAACGGGAGCTTGTCATCATCGCATTCACAGTTCGCACACGCTGACACAGATCAACCATACAAACGTCTGTACACGGGGATTCAATGCAAGTACAAAAGGTGACAATGGCGGGATAAAAACTCCATGGATGCTGACTTTGAATTCAGGCCACTGTGAATAAGTTGGCTCAATTTTCCCTACCGTTGTCTTTTGTCGTCACACTAGTGTAGATTATGTTACTCCATCTACCTTGAAATATAAGACATTTCTGAGTTTGTCCTAAAGCCAAAATTATCTTCTAAAACTTTGACCAAATTTTTAGAAGATAATATTGGCATGTACCACATTAAATAAGTAAAATATGAAAATATATTTTATACTGAATCCAATGATGCTCAAATGGATGTTATAAATATTATTATTTTTCTGTAAACCTAGTCAAACTTTGGATAGTTTGATTTGGGACAAACCTAAAATGTGTTGTGTTTCAGGATATAGGGGTAGTTGTCAACTCGATTTCAATTAACTCTCACTATCAGATGAAGAGAGCAGGGGTTTTATTTTTATGGCCTCTCATGCATTTCATTTCTAGATGAGATGACCTTAAGGCCCCTTTCTGAAGATAAGCCGCTGAGGTGAGCAATCCAGAAAGCGACGATGCTTGTGTAAATTTTCAACTTGGAATATATGTTAAGTACCTGCAATTGAGCCTCTTTCATGGTGCTTGAGTGATTCTTAAGTTTGCACAATTGCACGCGCAACTCTAATTTGAAACTGAAGCCTTTTTAAAAGAGTGGGATTGCAAAAGAAGAATACCCCTTTTTTGACCAAGCATTCCTTTCTTCCTAACTTTCCTTGTTCCATACTTTTTTGCATCCCAATATGCTGATAACAAGCTACAATGTCCCTTGCACTCCAGGGGCTAGGAATGGAGTTTTACTTAAGATATTTTTAAACCATTCACATGTTTGCATCAGGTCCAATAATAAGCTAGCTTGATTGTTGATGAACATGTGCTTTTGGATTATGGAGCAAGGGTTGTGGAGCATGGAACCGGGGCAAATAAACTACCCCTCTTAATCTAGTTACTACATAACCGTAAACTATATGTTTATGTATGATCAAAGAACTTTAGCAGGTAAGTTTTTTTTTTTAAAAAAAATTGCAATAGAAGCCAAGGCCATTCCACAATTGTCATCGTATAATGCTATGTATCAATCGAAGTCATAAAACAAGCATGACAGAAGAACATCTTAGGACTAGAAGCTATGTTTTCTTACAATGCCATCGACCATGATCCCCCGGCAGCGCACCTTCCTGTTGTTGCATTGAGAGTTGCGGTGTACAGTGTTTTTCCCTTCAACGGTAAACTAGCACTATTGGAGCCATGAAACAGAGGCAAACATTGCGGTGATCATGGACTAGAAGTATGTTTTGTTACAACAATACTATTGTTGAGTGTGCCATGGACCATGTTTCCCCTGCAGCCTACCTTCTGTTGTTGCATTAAGAGTTGCAGTGTACATTTTTTCCCTTCAACAGTAAACTTGCACTATTGGAACCATGAAACAGAGACAAACATTGCAGTGATCAGACAAAATTCAAATTCAGTAGTAAGAACAGTTACATAATAATTCATTAACCATTACACTTACACCCTCAACTGGCCTTGCCGGGAGAGAAAAAAACAACCGGCGAAGCAACCAGGAGATCACTACATACATGACACTAGTGAATAATCTTAACACAACACTTGTACTACTACTCCAAGCTTGAGCTTAAACCCTCTCCTTCCTTAATGACCGCTACGTTCGACGAGCTCCTTAAACCCTACTCGCAGCCGCGGCGGCCCGATGTCTAATATTCCATCGGATCCGGCGGCGCGGCTGCGGATTAATAAATTAAAACCCATTGACAAAAATTACAGCGCTTGATTGAGCATCTTGATCACGAGAGGATGGAGTCCCAGTCGATCTCCCATGACGGGTACTTGTTGAGGTGCAAGGCGGCGGACTCGTCCCACGGCGCCTCCGTGAAGTCCAGGCTCGCCATCTCCGGCACCGGCGGCGGCGCCTGCTGATGCTGCTGCTGCGGCGGCGTGATGGTAGGAGGCGGCGAGCCGGCGGAGTGCACCGATGACTCGTCGCCCTCCGTCGTGGTCGTGGATGCCGAGGCCTTGGGCGAGTCCGGTGGAGCGCCGCCGCCGCCGCCGGACTTGGAGTCCGCCGGCGCAGCGGAGAGGCCCTGGCAGATGGCGGTGAGCTTGGCGTCGACGGAGGCGTCGAGCGGGCCGGCGAGGTGGGCGCCGCCGCGGCGGAGGGAGGGGAAGTTGAGGCGCGCCGCGTCGCCGCGGAGGCGGAAGGCCGCCTTGTCATAGGCGAGCGCCGCGTCCTCGGCGGAGTCGAAGGTGCCGAGCCAAAGCCGCGTCCGGTTCCTGGGCAGCCGGATCTCCGCGACCCACTTGCCCCAGTGCCGCTGCCGCACGCCGCGGTACAGCTTGGCTGCGGCCGGCGGCGCCGCCGCCATCGCCCCGGCGAGCTTCATGGGCTGGGCCCGCGGGCCGAGGAGCGACGCCGCCAGGCCCCGCTGCTGCCGCTGCAAGAGGAGCTGCGCCTGGATCTGCTGGATTTGGGCCTGGCTCAGGTGGTTCAGCGCCATCCCCGCCGCCGCCGGCGCCTGGTACGGCGCCGCCGCGGCCGGCGACGCGTACGACGAGGAGCAGGGCGGCAGGGGCGGGAGCTGCGAGAAGGAAGTGGTGGCGGTGACAGGAGCAGGCGGCGGTGGCGGGAGTGCGGCGTAAGAGGAGGCGGTGGTGGCAGGGTAGGAGTAGTAGTACGAATCTTGAGGCAGTGTAGAGGTGTAGGAGTAGGAGGGGTAGGAGAAGGGGGAGGTGGTGGTGGAGGTGGAGGAGGTGGGTGAAGAAGCACTCCGGATAAAAGGTTCGAGCGCTTTCATGAGCTCCTGGTCCGAGGAGGAGGACGAGGAGGAGCTCAGCTGGTTTGTGTACAAATCTATGGCTGCCATTACGAAGATGAGCAAAAAGACTAGAAAAAAATCTAATTTTTTTGTTCAAAAAACTGAACCGAAGAAGCTAGCTGAAAAAGAAATTTGAAAAAAGGGGGGCCTGTTTCTTCTGTAAAAGTGAAGAACAGGGATGGTTTGGTGGGTGCAGCCTGAAAGGGGGCTTAAAAATGACCCTTTTCCGGCTTGCTAGATGAAAGAAACAAAACAAAAAGGAAGCTAAAAGAGAACAAGAAAGTTCTACAAGAACAGACAGGGGAATCAAATCCGGGAGAGAAAAAAGGTTCTCCGGATCTCTGTTCTTTCTTCCCTAATGCAAGGAAGAGGAAGACGAACACGGTTGGAAAATCATGCAAGCTCCAATCTTCCCCGGGGGTCACGCTTCCTTGCCCGATCAAATAGCAGCAGCAAGAAAGGTTCTCCCGGAAAAGGCTTCCTTTTCCCTAGCGTCTACGAGAAGGGTTCAGAGAACAAACCTGTCGCCACCGTGTCCGCGGTGGCTCGCCGTCGTCGTCGTCGCCGTTTGTGGTGGTGGTGGTGGATCGCTCAGCCTCACCGGGGAAGTGGAGTGGGTTCTGGGTTGGGTTGGGTTTGCTGGGGAGGAAGGGGATGATGGGGGAGGAGAGGAGGGGGATGGGAAGGCTTGTGCGTGTGGCAGTGGGTGGTGGGGGCGGATGCGTCTCTCTTGGGGAATGGTGGCCTCCGGCGCCGGGGTTTATATAGCACGGGCCGCGCGGGGAGGTCAGTCGCCGGGGGGCCTCCCTGCAAGTGGCGGGCGGGTGTGGGCGTGGCGTGGCGGAGTCGTGGACGAAACTTCGCGCGGGGAATAAATGCGGCTGTCGCTGGCGCGTGGGCCCGGCGTGTCTTGTTGGCGCGAGCATGGCCTCTTTGAGTGAGCAAGGAGAATCACGGCGGCGCCATGTGTGATGCGCCGGCGGCGTCGGTACCGTTTTAAATTATAATTCGTTTAATTTTTTATCAAATGTTAATCACTTGTTTTATTTTAGAAAAATGTTCTTAAATATTTTTATTAATAAAGCAAGCTATCATAAAAAGTGGTATTTTGCATAAGTTTTTGAATTAGATGAGTGCTCAAACTTAAAGTAAAAAAGTCAAACAAATTATAATTTGGAACAGAGACAATAGGTAAGAAACTCAGAAAAAGATAAGCGCGATATCGAGATTCATAGAAACTATGAGTTGGGCTAAGCACCAGAAAAATTCCGGTGGAACTGGTTTCTTACAAACTTTCCGTGGAACTATGTGTGCCGTCTCATTTCGAGATTTTCTTCGGTTTCTTGTATTGGTTATTTTAGTGAAAGTTTGATGCCCTTTGATTTGCTTTGTCCTAAAGACTAGCACGGAGTATTATTTTGCTACTCTTTACTAGTTTTAGTGAGACTGTCAAACCATTTCATCTAAATGGGTGCTCTACGACAATTATACACCTAAAAGCAGCGCGTGTTATATATTCTTTGAAAGTCTGTTGATTTGTAGAAAACAGCCTGAAACGTATCTCTCCCCTTTTCTCTAACACAAACGGTGACCCCATTGTATGTGTTTTGTACACATCAGCACATTATTCCTTCCGAGAGCGCGTCTCAACCTCTCCGTAGTGAAAAAAACAACAGACCGAAACAATTTTCTTTCAGCTAATAAACCGCACGAGTTTATTTGTGGCAGTTTTGAATTTGCATACCAGTATAAAGCAGGGGTAAATATACAACCACAAGTCCTAGCAGGGAGGCTACGTGGAGGAACGAAGAAAATATGCAAGGAGAGAAAAACTACTCAAAGAAAGGAGCCCCCTTTTTTTCTTCCTGAATGAGTTTGAAAATCAGAAAATGTAATTTTTTAAAAAAATGAAAATGTGCGATGACCCCCAGCTCCCTAGCGGGTGCATGCATGCATGAATGAAAACCGTGCACCAAAGAAATTGGTACCGCAGGGGAAAAAAAGTCAGAGCTTCTGACAGCCCCCTTGTCTGTCCCGGCGCTGCGCCATGTGGACAGGACAGTGGCCATGCAGCGCACGCACGGGCCCGCAAAAAGGGAGTTTCAACTTTTTTTCACAGAGCGTACGTTCGGCGTGCAGCCGGTCCCGTCCGGGCCTGAAGCTTTGTGTACGTAGTCAATCATCCCCATACTACTGACTGCGTGCAAAACTTTACGCGTGAGCGGGCGCACGATTCACCCGTTTTTTTTTTTTTTTTTTTTTTACCCCCTCGCCGTCGCCGTCGCCGGGAGGGGCGAAATCACGTTGGCGGTAGCAGGTAAAACCTCTCTCTCCTCCGGTAGCATTGGTAAACGCACCGCACCAAAAAAAAGAGAGACAAGAAAAGGAAATCGGCGTCGCCAAATAAGCTAGGCTAGCTAGCGTCCAGCTGAAACGAAAGCAACGTCGCGAGGCGGCCGAACGAGAGCGAGAGGGAGAGTGGGGGGCTCACGCGGAAACGCACGGGGAACGCCACGCGGGCACGCCGCCGCGGACCCGATCAAACCGAGATCGAGCTAGCCCCACCAGGCCACCACTGACCACCCCCCGGACGGATGGCTCGGGGTTTTTGACGGAAACCTGCGGCGCGGATGCGTGCCAACTCCCCCACCGCGCGGAGGAGCCAGCGCGCCGGAAGAGCCGAGCGTGTGCAGCGCGCCGCCGTGCGTGCAAGCTGGCGAGCGGGCGGGGGCCATGACGAAACGGAAACAGGGCGCGCGGGCGCGGGGACACACGGGAGAGAGCGTGGGTGGCCGCCCGACGTCCGTGATCGTTGAAGCGAGAGCGAGCCCCGTGACGCCGACACGGCGCGGGCGTACGAGTACGGGTACGGGTACGTAGTACGAAAGGAACGGGGCGCGCGGCTAGAGGGTAGTATGGGATACGGATGGCGACGCGTGCTCGCGGGGCTTAGCGCGCGGCCGCTCGCCGGAGCGTCCAGCGGGGAGCACCGATCCGGATCGACGTGGCCAGTCAGTCGATGGCGTCCCGATCCGCGGGCAACTCGCGAGTTTAATTCGAGCATGGCGTTGCCTAGCTAAGTAGCTACCTAGCTAGCCCGGCGGATCGGGCACCCATCCATGATCGACGCGACGCGCCCATTTGGTTGTAGTCGTGCGCGCCATCCAACGTGGGATCAGTTAGTGCGTGCGTGCGTGCCCATCACGACAAGAGTTAGCACGCTGCTTGGCATTCTCGACACCAGGGGCGCGGTTCGCTTGCGCACTACATGCCGCTGCTCCGTCAAGCACGCGATCATCAGCTGCGCTACAGGGTTCGTCATGCTCCTCGCAGGCTGCCACACTACCGCTATCCGATGCCCCGTGCGGCGGTGCCCCGCTCCCGTTGACGCGGCCCGGGCCGGGCGAGCAGGTCGTCTGCTCTGCTGTCCGCGCTGCACTGCTGCATGCCACCCGTGGTGGTGGTGGTGGGAATGGAACCGAGTGCGAGTGGTGGGGGTCTCCTCCGCGACCGCGAGCTCTAGAGACCCTATCCAATTCCAATGTGGCCCAGCAGCGCTTGTCCCATGCGGCTCCCAAACAATCACTACGGCAAAGAGATTTGTGGGTCGGTTCCTTCAGTCCAAACGCAGCGTACGCTGGACCCTATTTCTGGAAGGACAGACACGGACGCGTTGGTGCTTCGTTGTTTTCTTTGGTTTCTTGGCTGGTTTCGGCTTTGTCCTAATCATCATCATTATCGACCTTTTGGTACTTGATGACTACTGCTAGTACTAGTGATTGAACTCACGCTGATCTGGTAATTTCCAGTAAGCCCCCCTTTGATTTCCTCCTCCTCCTTCTCCCGTTTTCAATTTCTTTTCTTTAGGAAGCTTGTACGTACAGTAACCTCAAGTCGCCAGGCTACTTTATCCGCTGCTTATTAGTAGAGTTATTGTGATTTAAACTTCTTAAAAAATATATCAGCCAATCATTAGCCAAATAATATGCATATAGAGGCCTCCTTTTCGAAACGTAAGGCATGTTTGGTCCAATGCGGCCTCCAAAACACCACCCTTTGACCAATATCTTCGCTTCGCTTGTCAGCACAACACAACAATCTTTTCTCTCTCACATTGAATCAGCACATAGTACCAGCCAAAATCAACAGACTTTTTAGCGCAACGCAAAGAAGCGAGCATGCTTGCTTTCAAATATGTATCAAATAATACCACATTTGTATAAAAATATGCAGATTTATTGAATAATTATCGATCAAATATTGAAAAAAATGTATCTTAAGTTTGTGGGTCCCTTAAAAATGAAAAATGTGGGAGCAGTATTATCTCCACTAGCTCTCCAAGTAATAAAATGTGTGGCTCCAACTACGATTAGGTAGACAGTTTCATCTTTCAAGCTCTGGAACGGCTCAAGCCAGGCCTAATCAACTGCCGAGACCTGTGCCCTGACCTATCTCACGCCTCACATTTACATGTGGCCAAAGGCCAAAGGCACAAACAGTAGCGTGCTTTTCCATTCCTCTGAGGGAAGCTAGCTGAATCATACATGAGACCCTCTAGACTCCAGCCCAAAGCCATCAAGCAACAGCATGCTCATTTAGTCGTACCTAAGTTGGACGACCCAGTGGAGATGTGACATCCTACTTTGTAGATTGATCTCCATCATTCATGTTTGTGCAAGATAACCGGCCGAAGCCTCTGGAACCACAAAATGTATCATCCGTATGCTACATTCGTTCACCAACATCCTCCACTTGATTATCTTGCGCAGACGGATTTATTATCTATAATATATTTATTAGCAAGAGGTTATGTTAATTGAGGAGATAGGGATGGAACAGTTCAAGGTTTTGTCATCCTCTCATCCTGAAACTCCAGATAAATCAGGTTCTGTCGTCTGCAGTTCTGCACGTGTCCTTTCTTTTGGTTTCTTTTTCTTGTCCTGTGTTCGTTCTCGCCTTTTCTGGCTGAGGTGATAATTTACTTTGCGATGAAGGATCAAATGGATGGTCAGAAATATTAAAAAAAAAAGGATGGCCAGAAATTGTTTGAGCGGTCACATCAGGTTTTGCATGATATGTTTGGATAGATAAACTTTATACCTCATAATTTCACCAGAATAAATTATCTCCCTCGCAAGTCAATGTTGTTTCCAGTGAAATAATACGTTGAATTGGCTTTGTTTTTTCGTTCTGGATGAAGAGGCCAGCAGCTAGCACCCTGAGAATTTTTTTAAAAACAACAACCCGAAATCAACAAACATATAGTCCGATGCAATACAACTAACATGTCAACCACAATAGAAATTAACAATGGTTCGCCATAACAAAGCATGTATTTGTTATTCAGGCTTTGCATCGGTATTATTTATTTAGGTGTCTAAGTGATTACATAAACTTAATAAAATTAACAAAATTGGCTCCATACGGAGTAAGACCATATTTTTTGGTATTTGCTGATATATACGCTAAAAAAGAGAGAGATGTGGTTCGGCTCTACAATGCAACCATCCGATTTTATATAGCTCATCTTGGATGACACTTCATTTGTTAAAATGTGATACCTCTCAGATAAGAAAAGGGATAACACAAAAATGATAGTATAATAAGCATCATATTTTTGCATGGGCAGTGGTCGATTCCCGTAGTGGTGGGTCAGCTTTGAAAAAAAAAATCGTATAGTAAAAAAATAAAGAAAAATGAGACAATGATGGGTGGCTCCACCAACCAGTAAGAGCGAAATACACCTTTTACAAGCAATCTTTCTCCTACAACCTATAATATAATTGCAACCTAAAATATCATTGCAAGGGTCGTCACATCCTACGTCAAATAGCTACTGTTCTAAATTGTTCTATATCTAGCAAAGCCGCGGGCTTAACAACGACCTACGTGGAAATTGGAAATTAATGATATCCTCCAGGCAGTTTTGCTAAAAACAAACATTTCACTATACCAGAACCATCTATAATTCCTACTTTGTATACTCATATGTATAAGTCTATTAAGGATTGATGTTGGTCAAACGTTTTAGCTTTGACTTTCACCACCACCGATATCTACAATTTTGCATAGATTGACAATAGAAACACTTTCCACATAAAAATCGTTTTATACATATTACATTGAAGTTCATTTTTCTTGAACACGAAGGAGAGGTACGTACGATTATGTTAGGGAGAAAAAGGGTTTCAAATCCCTACAACAAACTGAACACAAACACCCACTCACACCTCAACAAAGAGTTCGCAGATTGAAGTTCATGTCAATGTTCTAATAAACTTCGTTTTTGATAAAAAAGAACTACTATAAAATATATATTTTATTCAGTTAACTAGAACTAAGTTGTCGAATATGTAGAGTCTATTTCACATCCTATTGTGTTAAAAAATGCTTTTATGTCCTATCGTGTTCAGTTCAGCCCACTGAAATTGCTAATCGATGTACACAATGTATGAAATAATGTGTCCAACGAACGTATGGTCAGGTCAATGGAACCCCCAACGACAAGCAAGGACAATTGGGCACGAGTTTGAGAAAGGCGAACAGGAACAGATCATCACGTGGAGAGGTGATACGGCGAAGAAGGGAATGATTTGATCCGGATCCGGGAGCAGGAACAGCGAATGCCAGCCAGTCCCGGCTCCGATCCCATCCCCTCGATCTCTTCCTCGGAGCTCGCCCGTCGCCCACGTACCAATGATTCCTCCGCTCCCCTGTCAGTTGCTCCGTTCTTCATCTTCATCCTCGCGCCTGACATGATCCCACGAAATCCGTGCGGAATTCGTAGCGGCAGAGCAAATGGCCGCTTTAAGTAGTGCCAAAGTAAGCGCCAATGGTGACACCCTTGCAAATTGCAGTGCAAGTTGAGTGTGTACTTAAAGCTTCTGATGCAATTGCTTGTTTCTGAAGCAGGTCAGAGCAGCCATGATCAAGATCCGCGGGTTATGAGCACACACTGGGTGGTTTTGTGAAGATACGAAGTAATCAAGTTACCGTGGACACTGGACAGACAGCTCAAACAATTCGCCTCGCTCTGCAACTTGGTTCGCTGCATGACCAAGCAGTGATAAACAAGCTGCGGCAACGTGCGCGAAGGCAGCGACCGATCGGCTTGGCGCTGGGCAAAGTCAGTGTGTCGCGGCTGCTCCCAGCACTGCAGCATCGCATCCCGGCCTCACGTGCAGAGAGATCTCCCTGTCTGGCGACTCGCCGGCGCCGTAATCCCCATGCGCAGCTGGAGGCACAGGAATTCTGTCGCTCTGACGAGCGGAGCCGCATAAACAAATGCTGCAAGGTCAGAGGCGAGCTCGCGAATCAGGCAAAACATCGTCTCGTCGTGCAGACCGCGAAGCTCCATTGGCTCTTGATTTGATGTCCTTTTAGCTGCTGCATTATGTGCATTGATCATGCGCGCGGGCCATTTTAAATTTTGAAATCGTTGGATGCGCGCGGTAGCTCGGACCGGACCGGTGGTTGCGGCGAGCTCTGAAATCTCATCGTCAGATGATCAGAGTCAGACAGAGCCGTGAAGGCGTTGTGCTTGTGCTACACAGCGCTCTGACTTTGCGAGAGTATTTTAGGGCGCCTTGTGGAATGCATGCACGCGGATATGATGCTGTTGGATCGAAGCGTTTACCGCGCGAGAGGAGATTCTTCCGGTTCCATGGCTTGGGAGCAACGCATCGAGATGGCGCCCTAACGCCAGCTCGGATTGACATCGGATTGGGGATCAGAAGGGTGGGTGAAGAGTATGCAGGTTCAGTGTTTCTTTGTCTTTCTGTTGGAGCTGAGAAGAGAACCCTTTTAGGCCTCTGTACCGACACATTTTGTACAACGTTTCGCTGCAGAGAAATGGCACGGTGGCACGTTTACTTTGCTCTGTTTACATGTCGAAATGTCAACTGCCAACTATTTGTGCCGTGCAGCACTGCATCAAGCCATTACTTTTGAACTTGTCAGAAGGAATTGACTTGATTTGCACACAAAATATCTAACTAGTAACTGTTACATACTCCCTCCGTTTCAAAACGTAGGTCGTTTTAGCATTTCAAGATTCGTAGATTTTGTTACGCATCTAGACATACGTTATATCTAGGAGCGTAGCAAAATTTATGAACCTAGAAAAGCCAAAACAACCTACATTTTGAAACGGAGGGAGTAGTTCATGTAGCCAATAGCATCAGGTTACTGAAATTGGTAGCAGTAAATACTTTTTCTTGAACTGAAATAGAAATTAAAAAGGAACTTACTACTCCATGTATTTCGAAATGTAAGACACTTTAGTTGTGTGCAAAGTCATCCTTTTCTAATTCTAACCAAGTTTACAGGAAAATGCACCATCTAGAACAATCATATTAGTCTCATTAATTCATCAAGAAACATCTTGATAGTGTACTCATTTGGTATTATAGACATTATAGATTTATTTATCTTTGAATTAAGTCAAAGTTAGAAATGTTTGACTTACAATAAGATTAAGAAGCCTCACATTTTGGAAAGAGTGAAAAGTTCTAAGCCCCGGAAATTACTTGGTAAACAAATCATTCCATTTAGAAAAGCAAAGTGCAAGCTTTGTAACTCTGATTTTTTTTTTATCCAACCAAGGGATGAGATCATTTAGGCCTTGTTTAGTTCCAAAATCCAAAATGAATGTTTAGACACATGTATGGCGTACTAAATGTAGGTAAAAAACAAATCGCATTATATAGATGGACTGGAATTTGCGAGACGAATCCAATGAGTCTAATTAGGACGTGATTAGACACTAAATTGCTACAGTAACATGTGCTAATGACAGATTAATTAGGTTCATTAGGTTCGTCTCGCGAATTCCAAACGTAATCTGCAATTAGTTTTTTAATTAGTCTATGTTTAATACTTCAAATGTGAAAAGATTCCCTTCCAAAATCTTTTCACCGCGGAACTAAACACGGCCTTAGTACAGTTTTTCTTTTTAGTTAGATGAGTACTGAACCCTGGCTGTGAGGCTGTCCATGATCATGCTGAAACCAGACTTTACAGGAAAGTTCTCACCAGTTCAAATCTGGGTGTGCGTCCGTCCTCTCAACTGTGGCTCTACCAACCGGTTCAAACTTCAAACCCGGCTCTCAGGTCTTCGGTTACAAGTCTTAACAACAACAAATCAAGGTTTCATTTGACCAAATCCGGTCACTCATAATTGGGTGTGCAAATTAATCCACTATTAACTTGTCGTGGTCTGGAGTAAATGTGCAAAGCTGTCCTGATAAGTTACATGATCATGGCAAGCAATGGATCATCACAAGCTACCATGGCGATAGCCGATAAGTGAAGACCCGAAGAGAAGACTGACTCCAGCTTTTAGAAGTTTATCTTCCCACGAGGGTCCAGCACGTCAAGGTAAACAATTCACATTAACATCTTTGACACAAAAGTCTCCTGCCCCATCCGCAAGGATTCTTCCTCTGGGTAACAAAACAAGGTACCCATGACGGAACGGCATGAGAAAGAGCAGTACACATTGACGAACATTGCTTTGTCACCATCAGATCAGTCACAAGTGACTATGAGTACGGTAGACTTGACCTAATGTGATGATGGGCCTCCTCAGCCAAGTGGACAAATAGTTGCTGCAATAGTTGGTGATGGTGCATGGCTTCGCAGTAGATTATTTGAATACCTCCAATGAGTTGTTCATGATCTTAGACAATGTGTATGTTTTCCAATCGCTCGCTTACTCGCTTCAGACAAATCACATGGTGTAAGAAGGCTGGCAGCTACCTGACTGAATAAGCCAGTTCAAGCAGCTGAGTCACCAGTTTCTTGTTTACAGTAGCACTTATCATATCGGCCATGCCACAATCTCACAAGCAACAGAGCATCGTCACAATCATTTTGGGAGATGCAGGAATACAGGATGAGTTAGCAAAACACGCACTCAGACAACTTGCACAGTACATGATGATTTCCAGCAATTCAGAGAGCCCAAAGTGAGTTTACCATAGTACCAGACTTCAGAACCAACATACCAGGTACACCAGCAGACTGCATCCAACTGATGCAATAGCCAAAAAGGGGGCCAAGCAACAATTCAATGACAAGAAACCTAAAACAGTCAACATAATCCAGACCGAGGTAATGCAGAATAGGTTATCTCTGCGTGCTTTTGGCTTCTACTGCACCCTTTAGCTTAACAGTTACTGGGATAATCTGACAAGTGGTCGAGATTTTCCTAGTAGAAGAAGCCAAGGACCTTCCCTCCCACATTCTTTCTCCTCGCCTCTTCGTGGTCCATGATACCAGCAGAGGTGGTGAGAACGATGTAGCCGAACTAGAAAACACAAAATAAGGTTCTTAGGAAACATGGCTTGAAGGATTACGTTGCATAGCTTAGTGATGTTTGCACAAAAGGAAATTAGTCACTTCCAATGAACTAACCTGACGTGATGGAAGCAGCCTCGCTGTCCAGGACTCGATTTCCTTCACGCCAACATCAAAGCGTGGGCTGATCACACCACACTTGTTGAGCCTTCCATTGAGTTCAACTACTATCTTACCAGAACGATGATCGTCAACAAACTCAAACTCACCAATATATCCTGCCATGAAAAGCACATCATCATCAGTTATGAATTGGCAACAGTCAAATCATAGTAGTAGTACATCCTGAGCATGAAAAGTAGGCTCATCCATGATGAATGCTACAAAACTTACCATGCTTTTGCATGACGATGAGGAACTTAATGATGACCTTTGACGATGGTCTGATCATGACCTGGCGCTTGCCGCGCTTTTCAGCATTGTACATGCTCTTGAGGGCATCATTGAGCACACTTACTCTCACCATTTCTGCCACAAATATGAGACAAGAAAAGGCATCAGAATCAGACATATCATCATTGTTGAAGTTTGAAAACAGTGAGGCAATTGCAGCTCTAAGGTGCTTCTTTTAGGAATAGATTGTGTTTAGTGCATGTGAGAACTTAGTAGGCAGAGCATTTGTTTTGTAACGAAATGGACAGATTTGTGTCCAACAAAGACTGTACCAAGCTGCTGCTGGGAAGGCTGTAAAGATAGAACAGTAGGATTTCATTGTTATATAGCCACTTGATTTTGAATCAATAATAAACAGGCATACGGGCACCTAACAGCCTCAAGGTCTGTTCAGTTCAGGTACATGTGTGGCTATCAGTTATCCAATTTAGCTCTGGCACAACCAGTACCTTATAAACTCAAAGGATAACAAGACCCAATTCATTGGCAACATGAGGCAGAATACATGGCTACTTCCAGCCTCAGCTATCCAGTTTACAGGGCTAAGTAATCAAGTGAACCTATAAGACATCATGAGCTAGTTGCAACTTGTGAAGTGAACTCTAGTTTGAAAGGGTTCAAGTTCTGTAGAGCACACATATAGTTTCGCCAGCTAACAGCAAAGAATTAAGCAATAACATGATGAAACAAATCCACCACTCGAGTCCGACACGTAAGAATAATCAAGTAAACACTGTATCGACGCAAACTACATCAAGCTACCAACAGCATTGTATAATAAAAAAAACAATACTTGCTGCTCACTCTCTGACACACAGGCAAGCATCAGGTCGGGCTCCTAACCACGGACCAAGTTAACCCTAATAAGATTCTCCTAAACGATACAGCCGTAGATGCGCGCTCCCGTACAGCTACTACAAGAACCTTGGCAACAAATCTCGTCTCTACAGCTCTACTACGGGAACAGCTCCGACAGAAAGGCTACACATCTACGACGAGTTCATGCCAGAGACGGAGACGAACGGGAACGAGCGAGGATACCTTCGGGTGAGGCTTCGGTGGCGGCGGAAGGCGGGGAAGGGGAAGGCCGAAGAGGTTGGGGACTTGAGTGCTGGCGGCCGAATGGAAACGCGAAGCTGGGATCTAGGGTTTTTCAGTTGTGCATTTTATACGGTAGCATATGGGCCCACCTGTCATACAAAATCTTGGGGCTGGTTCAGGGGGAATGAAAATGGGCTCGGCGCTGGGTTTGATACGAGTCTTCTCCCATTAATGGCCCACGAAGGGGACGAGAAATGGGCCGCGTTGTCATCTCTACCCTTTGATCCGCCTTTTTTTTTTGGAGGCTATATATGTCGACAGTTCGCTTAATCCCATCTGAGCTGTCAAGATTGTTACCACTACCTCCGTTCCAAAATATAGGTCGTTTTGATATTTTTATGTAGCTGCCTATATTTTAGAACGGAAGTACTTTGCAAGTCGCATTCAGTTTAGCTAGTACACCATACATAGCACGGAGAAGCCTGCATAAAGCACAAATTTCACAGTATCATCTATCAGAGAACGAGAACACGAAGGAACCAAATCTGTGACCTCGTGTTATCGTGTACAAATTTTGCCCAGAGATTTGATGCAGCGAGCGGGCGAACGGATAGAACAACGTTGGATCCATGTATGAGGAAACACACCACAACTACAGGCACCAAATACAAACACCAGTGTTCTTTTCTAAAACATTCTCATGTAGAACCAGCAGGAAGATTCGTATAATTATGTAATGTAGCAGATATACACAGGAGCACGCATGCGCTACTTATATCAGGTCATAAAGGGCAACTTCAACTTGCGCCCACGCGTGCAGAATTACCTGAGAGACTCAAGACAGGGACAAAGAGCTTCTGAAGCGTATACGATTCAAGAACTGCACCGGTGAGCCATATCGGTATGCTGGAGCTGGGCATGCTGTGGCCGACTTTCCTGTCTAAATAAATTGTTCATTTGTCATTAGCCACATCTGTTAAACGCTGGGACAAAACGAGAGTGCTTCTCATGATGCTTACCATTTCCAGGAGTGTGTTAAATATCCACGGCCCAACGACATCACAAAGCTTACCGTTTGCAGGCACATAAGGCAGGGCCGCAGGGTGCCGTCCTTTTCAGCAGAGCCCATCCCTAGCTACTCTTGGTCTCCGAGACTGCAGGGGTCTTTCTGCAGAAGATGGTAGCGATCTATTCGCCAGTTTGACAGATTAAGTTGGAGAAGTTGCCATTAAGTCCTCCAAGGATGTTAAGATACTATGCCGTATGTGAATAATTTCCATCCAGCAGCACCAAAACCTGACCAATTCCCATAATATGTAACAGCCATCCCACTAAGTCCATATGTGCTACTCAATCTTGAGCTAAAAGAATCATAAAAATGCATCTTACATGAATCTAGTTTGGACAGTAGAATACTTTGTGTGACTGCTGAGAGGTGAACAACAAAAATCAATGCTGGCTGATCTCACTGACTACTGTGATGACTGATGAGCATAGTGACTTTAGAAAATGCAGGACCCTTAAGAAGCTTGGTTTATGGTATCTTAGACGCCATTTTGGGCTGGACCTATCAGCGCCAGAGGCAACAAGAAGCCGGAGCAAGCTCCTGATTCCTGAAGCTTAGGAAGGGATCGGCTTAGATGTTCACACGAAATTAGCATTAGTCGGGCTCGTGGTTATCCAACCCCAGGTTATTAGTGATTTGTTAGCCTGGCATGATATAAGCCGGTTAGTTGATTGCGTTAGGAAAGCAAGGATTCAGTCACCAAAGGTTCAGAGCCGCTTTGGAGGGCAAACTAGGCTGAGTTCCCGCCATTGTTTCCCTTAAACCTAGACCCATAAAGCTAATCTTTCCCATGCCATATCAGTACCATGGTATAAGCAACTGGACTAGAACCCTCCTGATCTCATCTCGAGGGGGCTGAGCCCACGGCACATGAACTACAGACAGTCAGGCAGTTAGAGCAGCACCAGGTACTCTGATCAGAGCAGTACCAGGCACTCTAATCAGGCAATTTTAAAAGGTTGCCTTCTTTACCATATTCCATATGACAAAAACCTTATCATTCTCAGTGTAGGCATCAAAAGTGCAAAACCAAGAGCTTGTGGACAGCAAGCACCCAATCTTGCTCTCTTGAACTAACTGGATGCAAAGAGGATAACACCAAGAAACTGATATAAAAAGGTTCTGATTCAAAAGCGTGTACAGCAAAAAGATCAAGTGGAGTTAAAGCTAAGCTTGAGCAATCATCCCAGCTAAGCAACACTAAGATCGTCAAAAGTTGTTAGATTACTGGCACTACAGTTCTGAAATGGTCTATATCACCCCCAACCTATGGGGGTGGACTACATAACCCCCCAACCTATGAAATGGTCTATATCACCCCCTGAACTTTCAGAAACCAGTCAAATTACCCCCTAAAGCAATTTTGAAAAATCATAGTAAATCATAGAAAAATCATAAAATGGAAAATCCAATTGTGTTGGACTCCAAATGAGGAGATCTACACAGTGAACATATAATATGGTATGGTTTAGTACATTTTTTTGCTGTAGCTTTATATCTATTTTTTCTTCATAACTGTAAAAAATTGTACTACAACATACCACATTATATGTTCACTGTGTAGATCTGCTCATTTGGAGTCCAACACAATTGGATTTTTCATTTTATGATTTTTCTGTGATTTACTATGAATTTTTAAAATTGCTTTAGGGGGTAATTTGACCGGTTTTCGAAAGTTCAGGGGGTGATATAGACCGTTTCATAGGTTGGGGGGTTATGTAGTCCACCCCCCATAGGTGGGGGGGGTGATGTAGACTTTTTCCAAGAGCTTTAAATCAACCTTATCATATGAGTTCAAAATGTGAGATATGTTTCGCTCTAAAAACTATTGATGTGTTAATCAGATTACTATAAACTAGACAAGACAAACACATCATGGAGAAAAGCAATTTATTTGCAAGGATAGAAACATACCTTAAAAAGATTCGATCTCTCATTCAAATCAATGTGACAATCTAACTGCAAGGGCTGTCAGGCACAAGAATGCTAAGTATCCGATAATTACATGCCATTCCTGGGCTAACCAACAGCACTTCAAAGTCATAGCCCCTTTAATATCAAATGTAGTAATGACAAAACCAGGTACCCCTCTTGTTTTCCATGTCATAGCCGGTACTGTTACTTCACGTGTCCCGTCAGCATGGAGAAAGTCTAAGAAGCTACCAGTATGAGCACTAAATACAATCCTGTTGAAAGAGAAACAATATTAAGACTCAATAAGAAATTTATGATAACCACTAAAAAACTCATAACACAAAACAGTCAACTTATAAGTTATCACAGGTAGTTCAACCCAAAAGCTGTATACTTGTTAGATGCAGTTATCAAGCCCTTTGGTAATATGGAAGGCTAACCTTGGTTTAAGCGCCTGAAGAATATACTGAGTTGAATTCACTGGAATGGTATGTAGGCGGTCATATACTTCCCTGCCATTAGCCAATTACCTTATGAGGACATAGTAATCATACCAAATTCAGGGTTACTTGAACAAATTAATGTAATACAGGTGATTCCATAGGAGGGACTAAGAATCTAATCATGATAAACATATTATCCATGATTTACCTTTGTTTCGAGCTTGAGAAAACTGATGAATGATCTGAGACAATTGCCTCTGAAGAAGTGGTGACACCAGTAACTTCTGCATCAAGCTTATGCAATGGAAAATGAAGCAAAACTACAGGACCAGACCCTGATTCCATGCTGTTTTTCCTCCAACTAACTTCAGCGGAACCTTCTCTACTTTCACATCCTGAAGGGTAACAACCTGCTTCATTCAGCCTTTGGAAATGATGGCTTTCCCTCTCCATGAACTTCTCAACACCAAGCCGCAAGTTATTGTTGCCGCAGAGCAGCGCAACTGCATTTAGTGACACAAAACTTACATTACTAATCTCAAAAGCACCACAGCCACAAGAATCCAGTCCAGGCAAATGCTTGGCCCTGCGTTGCACAAATTTTCTCTCTAAATTTGCACAAGTGCCAACATCCTTATCACCTAATGTGATAAGAAGAGGAAGACTAGAGTGATGCCCCAATATCCCCTCGAACTGCTCAATAACAGATATCCATTTGCGCTCTGTTAACTCTGAACCCTTCGCTGAGATGTCCCCAAGGACTACGATCACATCCGGCTTCAACGTTTGAATCGAATTCTGAAAAAAAAAAGGGGATGGTAGCAATGAAGGTTGTGCTCACAGCAATAACCAAAAGTTTGAATATTATGTTGCTATGATCTTAAATTTCATAATCATCACATTTCACAGAATTACAATCATCCACAATAATTTAACAATTACCCCAAATGAAGCAGAGTACTCTAGCTCTACATTGCAAAATGCAAACCATGACCTTAAATTAATTTCCGATAAAATTAAACCAACGGATATTTAAAAGGCCAACATATCAAAGTTAAGGACCAGCTGGATCTAGATGGAGTGTGGCTGGCCTAAATCTTTGCAAATCAAATGAAATAGTGAGCAGACTCCAATCAAGTTGAGCACTGAAATAGCATAAAAACATGAAGCTCCGCTAAATTTAGCACACCAGAGCAGCAAATTTGCATATGCACTAGCTCATAAACGGCTATATAAGACTAGGATGACTAACAAAATTTCGAAGAAATTCAGGGCAGTCGCTCGCATCTGAATCAGATCACTCACAGCGAAGAACTTGTACATGATGTGGTCCCTGAAGAACCGGTCGGCGTAGGTGGCGTCCGACCCGAGGAGCATCAGGTCGGCGACCATCATGGCCCGGAGTTCCCCGGGGTCGTGGGCGGCGGGCGGGCCCCCGGAGCAGGATGGCGTGGCGAGCCAGTCCTCGAACGCGAGCAGCGCGGCGACGAGGAGGAGCGGAAGCGCCGGGTTGGGCCACGCCGCCATCGTCGCCGGTGTGGAGACCGGGGAGAGGAGGGGAGTTGGGGTGAGCGCTGCGTGGCCTTCTGCGTCGGGTTTTGGATGTGGTCGCCGCCGGCCATGGACAGGCGGGCTGCTTCTCCTTGTTTATGACCCGCGGTAAATTTTGACCGGAACGTTGCTTGCTTGTTTTGGCAGGTTCAGATTTCCGTTTCCCCCCAAAGGCATTTTTCGGATGCCTTTTTGGCCGTTTGTGATTGGTGATCATTAACATCCGGTTGAATTTTCAAAAAAAAAAAAAAAAAAAAACATCCGGTTGCAATTTTGTAAGCACAACAATACAACCCAAATTCCTGTCTTGTGAAGTACCAGCACTAATAACAACGATCATTCTGTTACAGAAAAGCTAAATTTGAGGATAACTTATGCCATGTGCTAGGAAGAAGAAATGAGTATAGTATAGTACACTCGTCAGAAAAGTCTCTACTCTCTAGAACAACTCAAACTAATTCTTCATAGTTCATAGATAACCACAACTTGAACTTGGACTATGACCAGTTAAAGATCAGCACTAGTTCTATTGCTGAAAACAAACCATGGACAGTTGCTAGTGAGCATGAGCTGCAATTCCAAAATCCACCTGAATGATATCGATAATATTAAATATTTCAGGATGATAGTTAGAGATCAGGGACACATCACCAGCACAAGCTGAGGCATAATAACTTGCAAGGCCAGGATCCAGGAACAGAGTCCTCATGACAGTCAATGAACTTCAATCTGAAATCCTTCTCTTTAAATCTAGCTAATGAACAAAAGCTTATATTGCTATTCAACCCATTTGCCTGCAGTAACTTTATGACATAACACCGGGGCACTAGCCGAACTCCACCTGTGTAAGTGTAGCAAGCAAGCTACTGCCTACCTACCTGCCTCGAGCAGAAGCCACAAATCCGCTTTTAAACAGACCGTTGAAGAAGTGTTTCTTACTTGGATATTCACCCCCTCAACATCTGATGGTAGGCTAAGCTTACATCAAATTCTATTTTGAGCCAGGCTGACTATCCTTAGATCGCTTCCAACACTATTGTTGGCTGCATCTGCGCTATTGGTGCGTTGCTCCTTACACTCATCATCACACTAGCTGGTAACTTCTTTAATCAGTAGGTTTGCTAGTGTTTGGGGACACAATTCCTTTTTTTTATTTTATAAGAATGAGGTACGGGTCATTCAAAAAGCAAAGCAAGTGTGAGGTAGTTAAACTGATCAGCTCAGATAAAAACATGCTAAGACAAAACTGGAAGCAATACCATCATGTTACCAGTAGCTTAAGCACTAATAAGTAATAACAATAATCATTCTGCTGAAGAACAGCTAACTTTGAGGATAATTTATGTCATCTGCTAGGAAGGAGTAGCATACTCGTCAGCAACTCTCAACTCTCTAGAACAATTCAAACTAATTCTTCATAGATAACAACAACTTGAACTATGACCAGTCAAAGATCAGAAGTAGTTCTATTGCTGAAAACAAACCATGGACAGATGCTAATGAGCATAAGCTGCAATTCTAAAATCCACCTGAATGGCATCAATAATACTAAATATTTCATGATGATAGTTGGGCTTCAGAGGGCACATCACCAGCACAAGCTAAGGCATAATAACTTGCAAGGCCAGGAACAGAGTCCTCATGACGGTCGATGAACTTCAATCTGAAATCCTTCTCTCCAAGTTTAGCTAATGAAGAAAAGCTTATATTGCTATTAAACCCCTTTGCCTGCAGCATCTTCATGACACAATGTCGCGGCACTAGCCGTTTCTCCAGGCTGTATCCTAATAGGACAGGCCTTTCAACAATGTATTGAGGATCAAGTCCGACCTCTTTGGTAAAGAACTGAATCTTGCGGAGAAGACTCTCCTCAGAGTATCCTAGAATACATGGCATCTTGGACACTGCAATTGCAACTTCACTCTCGGAACAACGAAGAGAAATCCTCAAAAACTTGAGCTTGGGAGCAATCTTCTCTTTGTCGATACAGGAGATAGCTGTGAGTGCACTCTTGAACATTCCCGAGCTTCTGTGCACTACAAGCTCTTCCGTGCGTACCACGATCTCCTTGACACGCTCCGGGTTGAAGGTAAGCAGCCACGCATTGCGTAAACACAGCTGGGCAATATCTCGAACACTTAGGCCACACTGACGAAGCAGCGCAATGTTAGGCTCAATCACCCTCTCAAGATCCGAAAGTAGGATGCTGTTGTTCCTCTTCATGGCCACGAGGAGTCGCTCGAATGAGCCATAGAAGGAGATGAAGAACTCCAGCTTGCGAACGACATCGCAGCGGCAGAGAGCGCGTGTGCCGACCAGGAGGAACCGAGCGATCTGGGGAGCTGACAGGCCGAGGCGGTCGCGGAGGGCGAGGAGGCGAGGGCCGACGTTCTTCGCCGAGGAGCGGAGGACAAGCGGGTCCGCGGCGACGATGCCGGCGATGTCGGCGCGGGAGAGGCCGACGCTGGAGAGAAGGGCGAGGATGGCGTCGGGGTTGGAGGCGGAGTTGAGGCGGGAGTAGTTGAGCTCCTCGAATGCTTTCTTGTTACAATCTTTGGATGATTCGTCGAACGCCTTCTGGGCTGCCTTGCGGGCTTGAGCTGGGGCGAGGCCACATGAGGCGACGAGGTATTCCTCGAGGGAAAAGGGGGCGGCGGAGGCAGAGGTGGAGAGCTGGGAGCAGGCGCATCGGTGGATCGGGGAAGGTAGCGGGGAGGCCGCGCGGAGGAGAGGGAGGAGTTGCCTCCGGAGGAGGAGCATTGCGGCGGCAAGAAGGGGATGGGGGTTGAGAGGAGCAGGAGCTTCGGTTGGGATTGCGGCTGCCGGGGCGTGGAGTGGTTAAAGGGGATTGCAGATTCTAGATTGAAATCGGGCGGAGACCTACTGCTGCTGCCATTTGAGACCGAGGGTGGTGGATTGTTGGAGAGAAGAGATTGATGAGGCACAGCGTGATTTTTGCCAGGAACTGGTGTGAGGAGATGCTAGTAGGAACTGGCAGTGATCTATGGCGGCGGCCGGCGGCAGAGGTGGTGTTGCGTGCGAGGAAGACGACGACGGGGAAAGCGGCGGCTGTTGGCAACCACACGTGGACTTGGGCTTTCGCACTGGGAAGAGATCAAGGCATCAAGCCCAGTTGTCCTCTTCGCTGATTCTGGTGGGCTGAGTGTGCTACTGCTGTAATTACCCTTAATTTTAATTTATTTTACTTGAAATATGCGTGCTGTACTGTGTCTAGTGGAGATGACCAACAAGGATTGTAATGCTGTGTTGCATAAAGCTCTCTGATTTGCCCTAAAAAAAGTACTTGATTCACGTTCCAGTGTTAGCAACTTACATTGTGCCGTGGAGACATGGATTAAGATGCAGGTATGTATTGTGGGGGTGCAAAATTTCTTTTTTTTTGTTTTCTAACCAAAGTTCAATACCTTCTGTCATGATTGTTCATTTACATTCATCCCAGTATCATCTACAAGAACGAGAACAAGCAGGCCAGCCCGATCAAATCCGTGACTTCGTGTACTACCAGAGGTCGACCATCCCAGGATACAAATTTTGCACAAAGATCTACAACTGGCGGACGGATAGCAATATGATGTACGAGGCAACGCAACTACAAGCTGTGAGAATGCAGGCTGCAGGGGTCTCTCTGCAGAAGATGGTAGGATCTATTCGCCAGTTTGGTCCTCCAAGCTGAAGTCTGTTAAGATATTATGCTCCATGTGAATATTTTCCATACAGCAGTACCAAAACCTGAGGAATTCCCATCATATGTGCTAGTAATACTCGACCTTGAGCTGAGAGAATCACAGAAAAGCAGCTTAGACGGTACAATACTTTATGTGTGACTGCTGAGAGGTTAACAACAAAAATCTATGCTGACTGATCTCACTGGCTACTGTGACGTACCTAGTGACTTTAACAAATGCAGGAGGCCATTATGAAGCTTGGTTTATGGTATCATGGTATAAGCTACTGGACTAAAATTACCCTCCCCATCTCATCAAGGGGCCAGAGGCCACGGCACATGAACTATACAGACAGTCAGACAGACCGGCAGCAGGCACTCTGATCAGGAATTTTTGAAAGGTTGGCTTCTTTACCATGCAACAAAAAACCTTAGCATTCTCAGCATAGGCATCAAAAATGCAAAACCAAGACCATGTGGACAGCAAGCACTCAATCTTGCTCTCTTGCACTAACTGGATACATAGAGGATAACACCACATAAGCGATAAAAAGAGGTTCTGGTTCAAAACTGTGTATCATGACACAGCAAAAAGATCCTGTGGATTTAAAGCTAAGCTTGAGCAATCATACCAGCTGAGCAGCACTAAGATCGTCAAAAGTTGATAGACTGGTGGCACTACAGTTCTGAAGGAAGAGTTTTCAATCAAACTCATGATAGCGAGGCCTACGCTGGCCTGACATGCCCCATCCGCGCGTTCACGGAGTAGTAGCTCATGATCTTGCTCCCGTCATCGTCGTCCACCTAGACGGCGAACACGCCGCACACCGGCCGGTGATCGGAGAACCTCGACTTGCCGCGCTGGTACTGCAGCTGCTCGATGCCGTCGCCATGCCACAGTATCCGGTCGCATCTACACTGACATGCACGGCCTGCGGTAACTCATCATATACGTATGGTCAAGCTGCAGAGTAAATTTAGAGTGTGCTGGGATGGTCGGATACCATGCCGGCGTCCTCCGCTTCTTCGCCGTCTCGCAGGTGTAGGCGTCAAGTTTTGTGTGTACTTGTACGTCGGCGCCAAGCAGATCTTGCCTTCCTTCCACCCCCTGAACACTCTTACAGCTTCCCTCTGGATCAGCAACACCACGAAATTATTGTGTTTATGGTGAAAATTTATCCAAATTAAACCAGGTGTTCATCACATGTGCAATTAGCAGAGAAACCTCTCATCAGAAAGGCTGTTCATTGTTTAATGTTGATACCTGAACGGCTGAACTTTATCCAGTAGAGTGTCCCAATCATTCTCCGCCAGCAACGTTCTCGTCTCTTCATAGCTCAGTGACACTCGATAGTTCAGATCGGCGCCATATCATCCGGCTGCTTGAAACCCAAATCAATCCAAGATTGCAAATTATTGCATTAGTAGAAATTAGCACTGCAAGTTCGTGGTGATTCTTCAGGCTTCAGAGGCGCTAGTTGTTTAGTTTACTCATCCTCAATAATCTTCAGATTTTATTTTGAGCTGACTATCCTCAGATCGCTTCCAACATTATCGGTGGCTGCATCTGTGCTATGTGTGCATTGCTCTTTACACTCGTCATCACACTACCTGACAACTTCAATCAGTAGGTTCGCTAGTATTTGGGGACACAAATCCTTTTTTTTTCATTATATAACAAATGAGCTACAGGTCATTCAAAAAGCGAAGCAAGTGTGAGTTACTTAAACATCAGCTCAGATAAATGCTAAACAAACATGCTTAGACAAAACTTGTTACCAGTACCTTATTAAGCAGTAATAACAACAATCATTCTTCAAGTTTAGCAAAGACGTAATGTTTGTGTTAGTGTATATAGGGACTTAGAGCCCAAGTAGTGTAAAGGCCCATCTAGAGGCCCATGTACCTCTTGTATACAACCCACCCTTCTAGGGTTGGAAGAATGGACAGCAATCATTTCCCATAGCATGGTATCACGCTAGGGTTCCCTCTCCTCCTCCCTTCCCCAGCCGTCCCAAGCCCTTCCCGTCGCCGCCGCCGGCCATGGCCGGCCGGACGCCGCCGCCTCCTGGCTTCCCCCCCCCCCCCCCCCCCTCTCCTCCTTCCCTCCTCTGTCCGGCGGGCCCGATCTGCGCCGTCCCGACCCGCGCGCCGCCCAGATCCGCGCCGCCCCCGGTCGTGGGCGCGGGCGCCCCTACCGCCCCGGCCTTGGGCCGGGCACATCTGCCGCCGACGCCTGGGCCGCCGTGGCCGCGGCTCCGCCCCCTGCCGCCGGGCGCGGACGCGTCACAGCCGGAGCGCGCGCTACGCCTGCCGGAGGACCCGACTCTCCCGTCGCCCTCCGCTGCGGCTGTGGCCGCCGCCATCGCCGCCGGCCTAGGGATGCCGCCGCCGGCCCTAGCGGCCGCCGTCCACTCCTTCCACGGCCCCTCCCCTGCTCCGCTCGCCCAGGCCCCCTCCCCTGCTGTTCCGCTCGCTCCTGATGGCAGGGGAGGTCGGTCTGGTGGCCTGGGTGATTCTGGGCCTGGCCTGGGCCAGAACGGGCTGAGCCCGAATGGGCCGGCCAACCAGGGCAGGGCCAGGGCCCCCTGTCCGCCGACGCTGTTGCCGTCGCCACCACGTCGGTTCAGGCTGCCCTCGCGGCTGCCCTCCTCGCGGCGAAGACTGAGGCTGCTGCTGTTGAGGAGCGTGTCCGCGCTGCCGCCCTTGCTTGGGAGCGCGAGCGCACCGCCGCGGACACCCTCGCACGCCAGGTCGCGGAGGCAGAGCAGTACCTCTCCGCCATCTCCGCCGGAAGCAGCCCGTCGTCACCGACGCTGGCGCCACTTCTTCCCACCAGGCACCGCCCGCTGCTTCCACGCCGCCCGCCTGTTCTGCTTCCCGCCCCGACCGACTATCAAGACGCGGCGCGCACCCGGAAGCAAGACCACTCTGCCACCAAAGCGCGCCGTCACGGACGCCGTGGACGGGTGACCGAAGCACCTGCCTCGTTCAACCATCGCCTGAACGCCGACCAGCTCGAGCTGGAAGACGAGGCGCCGGTTCCCGACGGGGACAACCGCTGTCCGAGCATCAACCGGCCCGAGCCGAAAGATGATGCAGCGGTTGCCAACAAGGCAGGTGCAGCCGGCACCTTTTCTCCTTCATTTGCCTCCCACCTCGCTAGCATTCTTCTAACACAAAGCTCCGCCCACCCTCGAGCTAAGTCAGGAGGGCGAGCTCCACCCCACCCTACAGTCCTTAACTCTACACCCATGAAACTCGTGAAAGCCTCACGGCACTTGCGATCCTTGCCGTCATGGTCGAGTCTATTTATAGCGACCGCACCCTAGGCCCATCTCGCGGCATGCGCCTGATCCTCTGCGGACAGACCCCTAAGGGGGCCCCCCGGCGAGAGGACAGCACGACAGAGGCGAGCGTCCCTCAGAAGGGAGACGCGCTCGACGCGTGGCTGTCTGGCGGGGACGAGCACCACGGTCAAGATCACGGGGCCGCTGTTTCCACCAAAAAGACGGAGCGGACGGAGTCAGAGGCTCAGCGAACGGCGCGCAAGTCGAGGCCGCAGCCCTTGCAGCACGCCATCGCTCAGCGAGCGGCACGTAAGTCGAGGCCGCAGCCCTTGCAGCACGCCATCGCTCAGCGAGCGGCACGTAAGTCGAGGCCGCAGCCCTCGCAGCACGCCTCCGCTCAGCGAGCGGCACGCAAGTCGAGGCCGCAGCCCTCGCAGCACGCCTCCGCTCAGCGAGCGGCACGTAAGTCGAGGCCGCAGCCCTCGCAGCACGCCTCCGCTCAGCGAGCGGCACGCAAGTCGAGGCCACAGCCCTCGCAGCACGCCTCCGCTCAGCAAGCGGCCCGCATATCGAGGCCGCAGTCCTCGTTGAACGCCCTGTACGCCTACAGAATGACGGGACGCCCGTGACAAGACGAGACGGTGTGTGCCAGGCACCCATCGCTTCGCCATCGCAGACGCAGCGTAGCCAGGCATCCGTCG
Organism: Urochloa ruziziensis; assembly: GCA_015476505.1. Classification (NCBI taxonomy): domain Eukaryota; kingdom Viridiplantae; phylum Streptophyta; class Magnoliopsida; order Poales; family Poaceae; genus Urochloa; species Urochloa ruziziensis. Next base: position 35,235,896 of record CM027126.1, on the reverse strand, counting down.
CATCACCTGCGCCGCCTCGACAAAAAAGCTAAGCTACCCTTCTACCCTACGGCTTCTTCGACGATCCATCATTTCAATCACGATTTTCTACGCACGGGGCAGGGAGTTCTTTCTTCACCTCGCACGAAGACAAAAACTCCCTCGGGGGCTACCACAGGGCACACAACCCTGGGGAGCAAACGCTCTACCCCTCGCCACTCGTTTTTTCTCGCAATTTTCTACAAGTTTTCATCGCTCTGTCACGTGTTGATTGTGTGTACGAAGAAGTAACGAAAGTTGGGCGTCAATGGCTAAGGCAAAGGGGTGGCAATGTCGTGGGATAGCTTACGCCTCCGGGATACGGCATCCCCCCTTTGTCACCCTCGAACCTAAGCTACTCGCGGAGGGGCGGAGCGCGGCTGCCGGAAGCCCAAGAGTGTCGATGTCGAGGAAAAAGCCTACGCCTTTGGGATACGGCGTTCCCCATCGACACCCCTGGGCTCGAGCAGTCCAAACTCTTCCGTGCGCAGGGAGATGGTCTAACCCGGTCCAATTCTTTTCGAGGCACACAACCAAAGCGACAGTAAACTTAACGAATTTAAAATGCGATCAAACACGATGATAAGACTCTCAAAAATATCCATAAGTTCAAAAGCATGGAGACTCCTAAACTTATTACATATTCGCCTCGCAGGCGCCGGCGCAAGCAGAGCTCTTCAAGCAGCGCCATCCCCGTCGACGGCGCGCTCTGGAGAAGTGTCGTCGTCGCCCTCGCCGGAACCGGGGAGGATCTCGTCAGCAAAGAGCATAGCGAGCGCGGTGGCCGTCTCTGCCACGTTGGCATCAGCCTGCTCGACCGCGGCCACCGCAGCGTCGTCGTCGAGGCCCTCGGCGACGACGTAGCCCGTCGCCAGGGCGTCGAGTTGGACGAGGTAGTGCGTCGACACCACGCCAAGAGCCTTACGGAGGCCAAGGAGAAACGCGTCCTTCACCCGCCCTACGACGCGGTCGCCTAGAGACCTCAGGCGGCTGGCCAGCGAACTGCCGGACTGGGCGCCATCCTCCTCGAACTCCAGACACACCGCGGCGGCGGCCTCTCGAAGCTCCTCAAGCTCCTGCTGAGAGGACGCGTAAGCGACCTCCACCGCCTCCGCCCTGGCCTGCGAGTCCGCCACGGCCGCTTGCAAACCTAGAATAAATCAAAAGGGAAAGGAACCTTCAGCAATAGAACCAGCGCGGACTTTGAAAAAACGAAAGGGTTATGCGGAGGCTCGAAGCTTACCGGCTGCCCGCTCCATCTCAGCGGACCATTGCGTGCGAAGCGTGCACGACTCCTCCCGCAGCGCCGTCAACGAGGCCCCTTGTTCTTGGGTCGTTGATCGCAGCACCTCGAGAGCCACGCTGTGCTCGAGGGCTTGGGCCTCAGCCGCGGCAGCTGCTTCTTGTTGCTGACGGAGCGAGGCCTGCACTGTGGCGAGGGAGGCATCCTTCTCCCGCAGAAGAGCGTTCAGGCGCTCCACCTCGAGCGCCCTCTCTGCGGCCGTAGCGCGCAGAGCGTCGCGCTCCCCCTCCGCGCGGCTCAAGGACTCGCCGTGCGCGCGAGCAGCAGCCCACGCCTCGTTTGCCGCAGCACGAGCCCGGTCCACCTCGGAGCTCAGTTCGGCGTTCCGCTGCGTCAAGTCGTGGACGTAGGCGTGCTGGTCGGCAATGTGTGAGACCTTGGACGCCGCCAGGTCCCGAAGTTGCTGGTGCAAGGAAACAACACGAAAAGTTAAGGCAGGAAGCGGAAAATCAAAGGGGTCGAAGGCGAAGAACACAAACTCACCACGTGCAGCTGGAGCCCCCTGGTCCGGTGGAGCTCGAGCGCGTCGGAGAGGGCGGTCTGGAGGTCGGTGCCGATCTGGTGGTGCTCCAGCCAGAGCTGGTTCTCGTTCTCCGCGATGGAGACGAGTTCGTCAGGCACCCCAGGGCGGTCCAGCCCAAGCAGGCTTCGAAGGCCACCGCTCGTGCTGGCGCCAGCGCTGGCGGGAACGTTTCGACCCTCGACTCAAACCAAAGAGTTAGGAAGTCGACGCAAACATCAATCAAAACGCGGGAGGGAGCGCCTGCACTAGCAGGAGGGAGCGCCTGCACCTCGCGCGGGGGCTCGAACCCGGACGCCGGGTCTTCTTCGTCGGCGAGGATGTAGACCACCTCGCTCCGCGCGCGCCTCTCCTCCTCCTCGCCTGGGCCTGCGGGCTCCCCCAACAGTCCCTGCCCGACGGCCCCGGTGGGAGCCATGTCTCGCTCCTCCGCGGCCCCCTCGAGGCCGAGCTCCCGCCGAGCACGCTCGACCCCCCTGGCCATGGCCGCCTCATAGCTGGCCACGAGCGAGGCCTCCGCCTCCCGCGTCGTGCGCGAGGGCGGGGCCTCGGAGTGGGGCGTCGAATGAACCCTCGACTTGAGGGCTTTGACGGGAGCAAGTGTGGGGGCGGCAGGGGTAGAGGCCCCGCTGAGACGATCAAATCAAAGAGTTAGGAAGTCGACGCAAACATCAATCAAAACGAACTGTCGAAAGGGGATGGAACGCTCACCGCTTGACGCCCTTAAGTTTCCGCTTCTGGGAGCGGCGCGAAGACGCTTGCGCCGCAGACGCGGGGGCTCGCTCGCTAGCGGCCCCGGCCCTCGCCGGCGGGGCGGACGCCGGGCCAGTCGCGCCCGACGCGCCTGGCGCCGCGGCCCTCGCCGGCGGGGCGGGCGCCGGGGCAGTCACGCCCGACGCGCTTGGCGCCGCGGCCACAAGCGGGGGCGCGCCTGGCGCCGCAGCCACGACCGGTGGCGCGCCTGGCGCCGCGGCCACGGGCAGGGGCGCGTCAGGCGCCGCGGCCACGAGTGGGGGCGCGCCGGGCATCGCGGCCACGAGCGGGGGCACGCCAACGGCGTGCGCCACCGCCCCCGATTCGAAGAAGACCTCGTCGTCAGACGAGTCGTCCTCTTCCGGCTCGGGTGTGCTGTCAGGGGTCGGCAGCGGGGAGAGACCCTCTCTCTCCCGCCTCCGGTTCTCCTTTTGGTGATCGTCCCTCCGCCGCTGCTTGCGGAGGCGCGACTCCTTCTCCGCGTCCTTACGCGCCTTCTGCCGTTCGGCGTTCAGGCGGTTGGCCTCGCGGACGTCAGGGAGAGGGGGAGCTGATCGGTGCCCCTTGTGGGTCAGCCCCTGAGAATACGAAGTTAGTTGCTTGAGAAAACTCGATACGAGCGCGAAAAAATTCGAAAACAGGAGGGAGAACACTCACGAAGGTGAGGTAGCCCTCGTCGGGGCGCATCTTGACGGCCCAAAGGACGTCGTCCTCGACCGCCATCTTGGTGCAGTCCACGGCGCGCCGCGCCCGCTGGGCCGCCTCCGCAGCCGGGAGCGGCTCCTGGGCCATCCTCGAGCCCTCGAAAGGGGCCCCCGGCGTCAGCTTGTAAAGGGGCAGGCTCCTCTGCATGAGAGGAACCACCCGCCGCAGCTGGAAATTAGCGATGACGGCGGCGGCGTTCAACCCCTTCCTCGCCAGGGATCGAAGCGCCGTGGTGAAGATCCCCAGCTTCTCTTGACGAGCTTTGGGGGACACCCCCCAGTTCCATGAGGGCGGCTTCTCCGCCACGACCTTGTCGGTGTAGGGGGGGAGAAGGTTACCGTCGTTGCGCAGGTAAAACCACCCCTTGTCCCAGTCCGCGTTGTTGGACGTCATGGTGGTGGGGATGTAGAGATCCTTCCTCCCTTCCCGCAGCTGGAACATGACGCTGCCGGCGCGGACGAGCCTCCGCACCCCAGTGGCCCCGGTGGCGACAGTGTGGAGCTCAGCCCGGAACAGGTGAATCCACAACTCCCAGTGCACCGGGACCCCCAGGTATCCCTCGCATACCGCGACGAACACCGCCGCCTGGGAGATGGCGTTTGGGGCAAAGTTGTGGAGCTCCACCCCATAGTACGTGCACAGAGCGCGGATGAAATCCCCGGGGGGAGATCCAAACCCGCGCTCGTGCAGACGAGCCAGGCTCACAATGTAGCCCTGGGGTGGAGCCGGCACCCTGTGCGAGGACGGCGGCGCCATCCACTCCGGCCGGTCAGCGGAAGTGATCATGGGGAGCAGGCCTCTCGCGGCGAGTGACTCCAGGTAGTTCTTGTCGGCGGTGGACGGGCTCCATGGGGCAGCTTCCCTCAAGGTCACCATGGCTGAGGAGGAGGGGTGGAGACGGATCGAATCTAAGCTCTCGAGGGCTAGTAGGCGCGAAGAGGCGACGGGAACGAAAAGACGGAGGGAACAAAGCTTTGAGCCAAGGTAAGGGAAGCTGACCCCTCCTCTCCCCGTATTTATCGACGAAATTTTACCGGGACGCGGGTAAGGCGCGGCGGCGGGCGCGCGTTAACTCCGCACTCGACCCTGTCGCTGACAAGCGGACCCCGCAAACGTGGTGGGCCAACTTAAAAGCACAATTATGACTGTGGCCGCCCGAGGCGTCGCGGAGTCATGAAGCACGTCTAATCCAACCGCCCCGCCAGCGCCGCTCTCGCCTGAAAAGGCGCGCCACTGCGAACTGCCCGCGCCACGTCGGCCATAACTGCCTGACCGGGCGCCTCGGACCCCGCCCCTGCCAAACCACCAGCGAATATTCCCTCGCTCCGCACCAGCACAGGTAAGGCGTACGTCGCTCGAGCTTTACTGATCAGGGGGTCGAAGCCTGGCTCTCGTCGAGAGTTTCGACAGGCTCTCCAGATTAAACAGAGTCAGGGGCGGACGGGGCAAGCACGAACACGCTCAACCTCGAACAAAGGCGTTAAGGCCTCGAGGATGCCCTGATCCGCGTTCAAGGCTAAACAAAGGAGGCCAGTTGAAGGATCCCAACGAGGGAGTGCATCGAGCCCTCGGTCCTAACGAACGGGACCGAGCCTTGCCTGGCGTACCTTTGTAAGCTTGTTCTGTATGAGACGTGTCTCCGGACCGCAAGCCGACCCCAAACGAACAGGGCACGGACGTCCACTTGAACCACCCGCTAACAGCTCACCGACACGTCCATGACTCGCGGCCCGCCCATGGGTAGCATGGAATTGTGTCCCCCCTCCTCCCGTGACGGGGCGACGAGGGTCGAAACTCATGGTCAAAGGCCTCACGAAACCGGCCAAGTCAGGGTTCGGTCCATGAGGGACAACCCATGATGGCTCGAGACAAGACGACCCGGAGTCTAAGGGCAAGAACAAGACCTTGGACGATGCAATTTACTCCTCCAAGGTCTCGGGGGCTACACCCGCGGGTGCGCTAGCGCGCCCCCACGGGAAGTTCTGGAAAAGACCTCGAAAGCACCCTAAACTTCAGTAAGAGCTCTAACCCATGCAGGTCTGACACCCATCACTGCATGGCCTCGGGGGCTACTGTCGGTGCCAATCCTGAGAGAGGCCCTAAAACAGCAATAATCACCAACTAAACCGCCGGAACCTATTAACCAAGCAAAAAACAAGTGTGGAAGCCTTGATCCGCTCTCGAGCTCGAGGGTATCCTGCCCCCCTCGAGCGAGGCGGAACTCCGCCTCGCTCGAGACTTCTCGCTCGAGGCCCGGAGGCCGCTCCCGATGCCCAACTCCGCCTCGCTCGAGACCCCTCGCTCGAGGGCCCACTGACGGCTCACCTACCCGCGGACAAGGGCATTAAATGGCTCTGCGCGGTCTGGGGCAAGGAAGTCAAGCAGCGAATCATTAGCCCATCCCCGGTCATCTCCGCCAACCCCTGACCCCGTGCGGTCATTTCCGACACCGTGCGGTCATCATCTGACCCCCTGCGGTCATCCTCTGCGTCATGCAGCATGGTGAACCTGTGTGGCGTCACGGGCCCGAGCGATGTGACAGCCCTGTACTGTCACGCTCCCCCGTTCTACCAACTCCGGTACGGGGACCCCTCGAACGAATAGAGGGAACCCTCGAACGGGCCCGTGGCCTGTTGTACTTGACGATGACGACCCACACCGACCCATAAAATCAGAAGCATAAGGAGCGCACGTCATGTACAGGGAACGTCGCGTCTTCCGCCAGAACGCCATACGCCGGGGAGTCGCCTAATCCGACAACACAAGCCAAGACAAAGGTCACGCCCGAGGTCACGCCCCGTCGTACGCTGACACTGTACTAAGTACTGTCCTCCTACTGTTTGTAACTGCCCCTCTTTGAGCTATAAAAGGAGGAGGCAGCCCCACGGAACAAGGGACCGACCAGAGACTGATTCACACACTCACTACTTAGTTCAAACCAAGAACACGACTTTCACTCGTTCTAAGGGACCTGGAGGCCCATCCTCCTCTCCCGCCAAGCTTGTAGCCCCCCTACTGCGAGCACCCCCCGGTGCGAGGCAATACAAGTGCGCAAGCACACCCTGCTGGACGTACGATCGATAGATCGGAACCAGGATAAAACCTCGCGTCACCATATTGCCCTTGCATCGACCATCGAGAGACGGGACACAGCGCACTTTTCTGCAGGTGATTGGAGCCCCGCGCGGTTCCGGCACCGACAACGCTGATACGCCGTTTTTTCAAAAACACAGATACGGGGATACGTGAATATATATATATAAATATATATAATAAAAATAAAATTGCATACCATTTTCTTGATAATACTGCAACACTAAGGGAAACATTTTAGTCTAGTGCGAAAGACCATTATTACATAACTTAATGATATAAAAATAGGTAGATAAATGATAAGTCTAATTGTTGTTTGGTGAAGGTCCTACGACATCAACCCCCAGATAGATCCAAAGCCCCTATATCATCTAGTATCCTCTTTAGATTTGAAAATCAGCACCTACTATCAAGGTCGAACTCAAAGGTATCTCCTCCAACACCCCCCATAGAAGATGTATTTATGGGCAGAATGAGAGGTTAGAATTTTTAGTGTCGGTAAAGAATCGAAGAAGCGTAAACTAATTATCAGAATTATTTTATTTATTTAAAATTAATTAAAATGACTGATACTTGTCCGACAAGAATCGGACGAGTATTAGCGTCTGGACAGTATCGAACGAGTATCGAGTATCTGATACGAGGGCGTTCGCAAGTATCCGCGCATCGTAGCCGGGCACAACTCCAGCGCACTGCACAACCATCTTCTCTCCACCAACCTTTGATTCTCCACCACCACCATGGCTATCTCCTGCATCCGCATGGCGTTCTTCATCTTACTCACACCATGTGCCGCTACGCTCGCCACACCATCCAATACCACGGACTTGGAAGCCCTGCTCGCCTTCAAAGCACAGCTCAAGGATCCCCTCGGCATCCTTGCCGGCAGCTGGACTACCATGGCATCCTTCTGCTCGTGGGTGGGGGTCTCTTGTAGCCCTCACAGGCAGCGTGTCACCGGTCTTCAGTTCAACCATGTGCCACTCGAAGGCAGCATCGCCCCGCAGCTCGGCAACCTCTCCTTCCTCTCCAACCTGGTGCTAACAAACACCAGCCTTGTGGGTTTTCTCCCAACTGAAATTGGCACTCTGCATAGGCTCCAAACTCTTTTCTTCCAAACAACAGTTTGTCAGGTACCATCCCCCGCACGCTCATCAACCTCACTAGGCTAGAGTTGCTTGATTTTGCCAGTAACAACTTCAATGGGGGCATTCCGTACGAGTTGCAAAATTTGCACAGCCTCCATATGTTTCAATTGGCAGAGAATGACCTGAGTGGAGCAATACCACAAGACCTGTTCAACAACACGCCCAGTTTGAGCATAATAGATCTCGGATCAAATAGGCTGACAGGAAGAATTCCTCGTAGCATCATCATGCTGTCCAATCTAGAGAAGCTTAACCAGGGTCCTGTTTAGATGTTTCGCGAAATTTTTTTCGAGTATGTTCTCTCACATGCATGGCATATTAAATGTAGTCGAAAAAAATAACCCATTATATGGATGGAGTGTACTTCGCGAGACGAATCTAATGAGCCTAGTTAGGTCGTGATTAGACAATAAATTACTACAGTAAACATGTGCTAATGACGGATTAATTAGACTCATTAGGTTCGTCTTACGATGAACTAACCTACTCTGTAATTAGTTTTGTAATTAGTTTATATTTAATACTTCAAATGTGTGCCCGACATACTGTAACGAAACAATCTAAACGCGGCCCTAAAAAAAACCTTCTCTCAGGACCCATGCCACCTGCTATCTTCAATATGTCCCAGCTGTGGGGACTATCTGTGGCACGGAATAATCTGTCAGGTCCAATTCCTGGAAATGAGAGCTTCTGTCGGCCCTGTTTACGTGTTTCGCAAAAAAAATTTCGAGTATGTCGGCCACACATTTGAAGTATTAAATATAGACTAATTACAAAACTAATTACATATTCTGTCACTAAATCGCAAGACGAACCTAATGAGTCTAATTATTCCGTCATTAGCACATGTTTACTGTAGCAATTTATTGTCTAATCACGGCCTAACTAGGCTCATTAGATTCGTCTCGCGAAGTACGCTCCACCATATAATGGGTTATTTTTTTTACTACATTTAATATGCCATACATGTGAGGGAACATGCTCGAAAAAAATTTCGCGAAACATCTAAACAGGGCAATATGAGAAAGCTCTATCTCCAAGAAAACCAGTTCAATGGGCCTATCCCTCTAGGACTCTCTGCCTGTCAGAACCTTGAACTGCTTGCTTTTGCTGTGAATAATTTCACTGGTACTGTGCCATCATGGCTGGCAAAACTGCCAAACCTCACTGCAATATACTTGTCAACGAATGAACTCAACGGAAAGATCCCCATTGCGCTGGCCAAACCTCAGTGGGAATCTCGATTTCCTGACCGCACTGTCCAAATGCAAGAACCTGGATACCATTGTCATAGCAAACAATACATTCACAGGGACCCTACCGCGCATGGAAAATCTCAGCTCAACACTTCAATATTTCATTGCATATAACAATAGGATCACTGGAAGCATCCCTGATACATTTGCTAATCTGAGCAAACTGTTGCAACTGTCTCTCAGTGGAAACAACCTGAGTGGGAAGATCCCAACAAGAATTACTGCCATGAACAGTCTCCAAGACCTCGACCTCTCCAACAACAGCTTGTCTGGCACCATCCCAGAAATCAGTAGACTTACAAGCCTAGTTGAGTTGCATCTTGATAACAATAAACTAACTGGTCGCATTCCGAGCAGTGTCGGTAGCTTAAGCCAACTGCAAATTATGACTTTGCCCTTGTTTAGTTCCAAAACCAAATCTTTTCACTCATCACATCGAAGGAGAATCTTAGATGCATGGAGCATTAAATGTAGACGAAAAAGGTGAAAAGTTATATGGATAGGCTGTAAATCGCGAGACGAATCTAATGAGCCTACTTAATCCATGATTTGCAATAGTAATGCTACAGTAACCATCCGCTAATTATGGATTAATTACCATCTAATTACCATCGTTAGATTGGTCTCGAGATTTCCAACCTATCCATATAATTTTCCACCTTTTTCGTCTACATTTACTAATCCTAAATTGGTAAAATCGAAACCCAAAATCTTTTCACCGAAAAGTTTTCACGAACTAAACACGGGCTTTATCCCGAAACTCATTGTCTTCAACCATACCAACAGGTCTGTGGCATCTTCAGAAACTTATCAAGCTTGATCTCTGACAGAACTTCTTAAGTGGATTCCTGCCCACTGATGTAGGAAAATTGTCAGCAATTACCATGATGGATTTATCAGGAAACAAACTATCAGGTGGCATCCCGATTTCCTTTGGTGAACTTCACATGATGACATCTCTGAACCTATCCAGCAATTTATTCCAAGGGTCAATACCAGGTTCATTTGGCAGATTACTTAGTATTGAGGAGTTGGATGTATCCTCCAACATGCTTTCTGGTGCTATTCCAAAATCCTTGACCAATCTCAGTTACCTTGCCAACTTGAACCTTTCTTTCAACAGACTGGATGGACAGATACCAGAAGGAGGGGTGTTCTCAAATATCACCCTCGAATCATTGATGGGAAACAACGCTCTCTGTGGTCTTCCCCGCCTAGAAATAGCACCATGTCAGAACAACACTGACCATTCACGTTCAAAACCAAAGTTGCTAAAAGTCATATTACCGGCAGTCCTTGCATTTTTTGTTTTAGCTGTGTGCCTGTGTGTGTTGGTAAGAGTGAAGGTGAAAATAGGAAGAAAGATGACAGTACCCTCAAACACAGACTTGCTGAACAGCCTGAACTATCAGTTGATCTCATACCATGAACTTGTCCGTGCAACCAGCAACTTCACTGATGATAACTTGCTAGGGGCTGGAAGCTTCGGTAAAGTCTTCAAAGGAGAATTGGATGATGGATCAGTGATTGCAATAAAGGTACTAGTACTAAACATGCAGCATGTTTTAGCTTCGAAGAGCTTTGACACCGAGTGTCGTGCACTACGAATGGCTCGGCGCCGGAACTTGGTGAAGATAATTAGTACTTGCTCAAATCTCGACTTCAGAGCACTAATTCTTGAGTATATGCCTTATGGTAGTTTGGATGATTGGTTGTACTCAAATGATGGGAGGCAACTCAGTTTCCTCCAAAGGGTTGGCATTATGCTGGATGTTGCAATGGCAATGGAGTACCTACACCACCAGCACTTTGAAACTGTCCTGCACTTGTGATTTAAAGCCAACCAATATCTTACTTGACAAGGACATGATTGGACATGTCTCTGACTTCGGCATCTCCAAGCTACTAGTTGGAGATGAAAACTCCATCACGCTAACAACCATGCCCGGTACTGTAGGATACATGGCTCCTGGTAAGTTGAAGGCCCCTTGCAATGTACGATGCAGCATGTATCCTTGTTCTTATTTAAGCTCACCATTTTTCTTTTGACATGGAATGAACAAAGTTCGGATCAACAGGAAAAGCATCAAGGGCCAGTGACATTTACAGCTATGGAATTGTTCTCCTAGAAGTCTTCACAAGGAAAAAGCCAACTGATCCAATGTTTGTCGGTGAGTTGAGCTTGAGGAGGTGGGTTAATCAAGCATTCCCACATGAACTCTCAAATGTGGTTGACAGTAGCATCATGCAAGATGGTATTGAAGATGCAAGTAGGCCTCCAGAGAACTTCAGCATTATCAGTATCAACCTAATATCCATAATTGAGTTGGCCTTGCTATGCTTGAGAGGGACACCTGAAGAAAGGATACCAATGAATGATGTGGTAGTGAAGTTAAACAAGATCAAGTCAAACTACAGTTCGCAGCTTGGAAAGTAAGGGTTTATTCATCACAACACCTGATACTCCCAACTTTTAACAGCAAAAACTTAAAGGAATATCAACACTTTTCAAGCACTGCCTGGGTCATGAGGAATTAAAGGTTTTCCTTCAGAAGTACTAGTCGCAAGCATTAACCAGATCCTGAAACCACATGCTTAAATAACAGAAAGAGTAACTGCGTAGGACTGGAAAATCACCTAAGATTGCAACTCGGCGTATTTTATCACTTCAAAAATTGGTGCAGGGAGGAGGTGGTTGCACGTTGCAGGCTTTGAGCAAGCTTGGAAACTCCTGATTCCATAAGAAACATGGAAGACCATTTCCTGTTGTACTCCTCCCTTGAAAAATCAACTGTTGCAGTTCCTAATCCTGGCGTTGTTTAGGAAAATTAGCGAATTTCTGGTGTCAGGTTTCTGAAGAAAAAATAATGAGATGAGCATGTATTGTTGCTGGAAATATATATACTCCACTGGTTGATGCTATCATCATATCATGGACTGAAATGTTAAAAAGGAACACTAGCATTCTTTAATGCCCCTAGCGAGTAGTCAATTATGAAACTCAGCCCCACGCAGCCTAGGAGGCTGCGATGGGGAGCGCCGCTCTCACTTGTACTTGGATGTTATGCTTCTCTTGTTAACATTAATCAAACCCGGTTAATCCGAGAAGGGAAAGACTCCTACAAGTGCGAAATTTTCAAACCTCGATTTCTCTTGGATGTTTCCAAACCTCGATTTCTCTTTAAATTCTGACAGTAGTAATTTGGAAACAGAAATTCAACAAATCAGCAAAGAAAACGAAAACTAAGGATCAATTTGGAGACAAATATTCAATAAACCAGCAAAGACAGACTGCTTGAGTTCAGATTAAGCTCGATACAAACACAAACAGCGAGACGAACTCCAGGTTTCTATGAGTCCTTGGCTACTATAACCATTACATCACACTAGCGACACCTCTACTTTTCTTTGCTGGATCTTTTAGTGGTGAAACCTCCTCTTCTCTTCTTCATCAGAAGATTTCATCGATATAGCTTGCTTTTAATACAATTTTGATCTCGGCTGCCTGTGGCTCATCATTCACATCGCGAAGACACTCCAGAACAATACCAGCTGTGTTCCCTTGCAAGTTGAATACCGGAGCAGCAACTAATCTGTCAATACCGTCGCAGGTCGTCTCCATATATGGACAAGACACCAGGAAATAGTTACTGGAATCAGCCTCCTCCAAATCTATCTCATCTAGTGTATATGAAGAAAGCGACTCTACGGTTGCAAAAGTGGCCAGCCTCTGGTTAGCAGTCTGGGAGATGGGAGCGAACATAAATGTTGGACCAGGAACAAGACTATCTTCATTTTCCATCAACTTGATTGCCTCAGTCTCTGTGAAAGTCTGTCACAAGTAAACAGAATGTATCATCTACAGCAACCACTATGGCCTGTAACTCAATTCTGTCAAAAAAGATAACCTTCAGCTGATCCTCTATCCCAAGCACAAAATTCTTTGATGTTATTATCGTCACAGTCCGATCAGTCTTTCTCAGCACACACCCACTACAGTAGCCATCTGTATCATTGTTATCAGCAACGATAACCACCGACTTTCTTGCTATGTTAGCAATTCTTGACGTCATGTCCTACACAAAATTGGAATGGATTAGTCAAAATAAAAAGAACTCATATAATCCCTGCCATATGACTATCCAAATGTAATCACAAGTAATGTCGTACTTAGCATTCATGCAAACAAACAATGGCATGTTAGATCCATTGAAAAAGTATGGTAACGTTGTTATGTTTTCTAATCCATGTTTTGAAAAATAGTCAAATTGTTCAGCATCCGTGCAAACAAGCAGTGTCACGTTAGATCCGTTAAAAAAAATACAGCAATGTTGTCATGTTTCATAATCTATGTTTTGGCAAATACTTAGATAGTTAGATTGTTCAAATGTTGCATGGTGCAACTGCTTAAATGTACTTACAAGCAATTCACCCGGTGAATGCCTCATTTTGATTTGTATGTGTACTACTTAAATAATTAAATCTCCATGATTTAACCCACATACTGCAACTATTTTTTGGAATTATTAGAGCTTTATAATTACATACAGAGTACCTTATCTACGCGCAGTATGACTGTACACATGCCGTGGGAAGACTCTTGTGTTGTAATTCTAACTGTAGTTCTCCCGTCCCGTGTTTGCGTACTGCTGTGGTCTGACCGTGGACGAGCACCGTGTTTTCGGTAGTTAAGCATATCTTTCGATGTGTCGCTGTCTTATGGGTTCATGGTAGGTACTATGGACAATGTTTTGGATGATGGTATAAATCAACTTGAGCTCAGCGTTCGGTGTTCTCGATCGATCGTTGTCATTATCAGTTCCTGACCGTTATGGGCGTGTTTCTGAAATTAGAATGTTTCGGTATCGGTACTGAGGTACCTCACTGACACCTCACCGCGGCAAAAGTCAGCACTGTCCCTGACACAGTTCTGGACCTGATGACGTGCGGGACAAGTCGGTTTGTAGCCGATCCTATCTCTAAGGATCATTTCCTTCTTTAAAAAACTCCTATTCTAATTAGAACTTCTCCTTCCGGGTCCTTCCTTCATGTGCCGGCTTGTCCCGCACGTCATCAGGTCCAGAACGGTGGGCCGGGCCGCCCCCTATCGGGGGGGGGGGGTTGCCAGGCCTGCTTGTGAGGTACCCGGGGACCATATTCCGCACAGTAGCCCCCGAGCACGTCTTGGCCGATTGTTGGCTGTAATTGATCTGCCTTTTTCTTGCATGATCCGAGTGTTCCGCAACTTTGCCAGAATGCTTGATCAGATTTCCGAGTAGTTTAGGACTTCGTCCGAGTGGTTTCGAGCAAAATCCGAGTGCATGCTCAAACGTTCCTGAAAACGATTTTTTAATTGTAGCCTTAATGAGGGGAAGAAGTGCTCTTTTTCACGACGCGAAAGCGAAGTGTATACACTTAGCCCCCGAGCCTTGGGTAATTTTAGTATAAAATTGGCCAAGGGTCTTCAATTTTTCTCCATCAAAATCATGATCTTCAATGGCGTGCACCTCCTGGTGCACCCATTGGGTGTAGCCCCCGAGCCTTGAGCAGAGTAGAATAGTCTGGTCGAGGGTCAAAATAGAATCCTATAAAAATCTTTTTGAACTTAATCCATCAATGGCGTGCACCTCCTGGTGCACCCATTGGGTGTAGCCCCCGAGTCTTGACTCGACTCGGCGCGATCGTGTCAAAACTTTAAAAGCTGTGAATCCTTACTGAATCTTTTAGCCCCCATGCCTCTGGGCATGGATTTCGAATAATTCCCTCCTTTTAGGGAATTTTTACTAATTTCCCCTTTTTAGGGAATCTTTTCTCGAGTCCTTTGAACTCGGTGTGACTCCCGAGTCGTGTTCCACGACCCAGCCTGACCATATGGTAAATCACTTTCTCACAAGATCTATACTTATCAGCATTTGACCCAGATTTCCAAGTCAATTTAGCGATAGTATCGCATGTATTAAGTAAGAATCAATTGCAAGGTTGCAATATTAATTGCAAAAATAAGCCTAGCCGTCGACCAATTGTAGCCTCACGACCGAGTGGTTTCTGCCCTTGAGCATTTGCTCACAAGACCACGTAATTGTCAACTAACAGAACCGAAAGGTCGTGTCATTATTATTTAGCCTATCAAAGGCTTAAGCCAGCCCATTTAGGCCCATCAATCCTGCTAGGCCCATTGTTTCCTAGGGAAACTAACGGTTGCCTTATGAGGCCAGTATATCGCGAGATGTCGCGACTCCAACTCGCATCTTTGAATTTAAAGCGACGCGACGTGCCAGCGTCAGTTGAGTTCCCGAGACTGGCATCGCGCCGCGCGCGGGAGGAACGGTTTATTCCATTATAAGTCATCCCTGTCGCAATCTTCCTTTCCTCGCCATTTGCCTTCACCGCATCCAAGTTTTCCTTTTTCGCTCAGGCGCAAGATTGTACGAAAGTTCTGTTCTGTCTCCGACGCCCGACCCCACCATCATGACACCTCACCGCGGCAAAAGTCAGCACTGTCCCTGCTCGTTCCGCGGTCCTCCTGCTTTCTTTCGTACAGATCGGCCCTGTTTAAATGTTTCGCGAAATTTTTTTCGAGTATGTTCCCTCACATGCATGACATATTAAATGTAGTCGAAAAAAATAACCCATTATATGGATGGAGTGTACTCCGCGAGACGAATCTAATGAGCCTAGTTAGGTCATGATTAGACAATAAATTGCTACAATAAACATGTGCTATGACGGATTAATTAGACTCATTAGGTTCGTCTTGCGATGAACTGACATAATCTGTAATTAGTTTTGTAATTAGTCTATATTTAATACTTCAAATGTGTGCCCGACATGCTGTAAATTTTTTTCACGAAACATCTAAACGCGGCCATCGTAGAGGCCGCCATGAGGCAAGCAAGGAATAGCCACGGGCCACCGCGTCCTTTTTGACGTCGCCCGCCCGGCCACGTTCTGGACGGACGCAATGCGATGCATTCGATCTACTTTCTCCGGCTCGAAAGTTGGGCACGCAAGGCTTGTTCTGGATAATCAGAGCGCTCTTGTTCTACAAAAGTACTCTCGTCTCCGTTGCCCTACTAAATGATAGCAGCTGGTTGGTCGCGTTGTGCGCGCTCGTGTGGCTTGAACGGTAAGATTCTTCATCCGGCGTCTGCGTTGCATGCCGTCCTTGGAGTTACCTTCACGCGAGGTCATGCCCGGCCGTGTTGAAGGTGATGATAGCGCCTCTAGTTTAATGCCAGTTGCCAAGTGCGGTTAAACCTGAACAGTTCTGTTGAGATTTTGTACTGGAACTACTGGAGCGACTTTTTACTGGTTTTATTTTAGTCCCGTGAAATCTACTCAGCGAGCGGTGGTTGCTGGATCGCCTAGAGTTTCGTTCTCCAGAAAATACTACTACCCGGAAGGCCGGAACACAGGGACGAGATATGTTTAATTGATCGAGGCCGAAAGACGATTTTCGATGTAAAGAAACTGACAAAGGCTAGATGGCCAGTCACATGAGTGAGTGTACTTTAACCAACCTTGGGATTCACTATCGGAAGGAGTGTCACTATCAGTATAGCATGTTAGGCTATATCTGCACTTGTGGTACTCTATCTTTAACCTTTAAACAAAATATTCCTGCTTGGTCATCTATATTCCAATCTTTATAACAACTTCTTCCGCACCCCTCTATACCAACTATACTATATTTAATCAATCATCCTCAACTATCATCTACCCTCTCCTCATTTTTACTATTCTTTTTTCCCCTCCTCTTTTTTTCTCCGCCGACCCCATCTCTCTCGATCAATCCAGAATCGGCCGGCGCCTTCCTCTCTCTCTCCCTCTCCCGTCTCCTCCGTCGGTGTGCGCGCCGCTCCTCCGCCCGCGGCCCCGCGAGCGGCCTGAGCGGGCGCGGTGCGGGATGGCAACCTCCAGGGGCCAGTGGCGCGGCGACAGGCGCGAAGAAGCAGGCCAGGACCACGCGGCCAAGAGCGACGACCAAAGAGGCGTCTAGGACCGGCGGAAGGAGGAGCAGGGGCTCCATGCCGAGGAGCACGACGGGTGGAGCTCTGGCGACGGGTGTGGAGGAGCGCCGGCTCGGCTCCTCCGCCCGTGCCTCCACCAGTGGCGATGCCCGGTCGGATCTGCTCCCGCCGAGGCCTGCAAAGGCGGCGGCCCTGGTAGGCGTCGGCGGAGCTCGCAGAGGACGAGAAGAGAGGCGGCCCAGCTCGATCTCGCCGGCGGCCTCGAGCTTCGTCCGGATCTGTGCGCGGCGGGTCGGGCAGCGCGGGTTGGCTGCCAGCACGGGTCAGCGGCACGCGGCGGCGGCCACCGGTTCGAGCCGCTGTGCGCTGGAGCGGGCGCAACGCCGTCGCGCTGCGGGTCCCTGGCCGCGGACGGCGAGGAGCAGCGGCTGCGGACGCGTATGGCGGAGCAGAGGCCAGATCTCGAGCTCACGCGTGGGCCATCTCCTGCCTCGTCTTCCCCGACGCCACCGACCGCCCCTCCTCTTCTCCCACCCCTTTCCCTCTCAACGCGCGCACGCTTGGTGGTTGTAGCGGGCGCGCGGGCCCCACGCCAACATGGCGCGTAGCATTCCGCCCGCGCCCACGCTTGATTTACCGTATGCGGCTTCCTACGCGCTCGTGCGGTACCGCTTACAGGCCCCCACTGCAGCGGGGAAACCTGTAAATCGGCCTGCATGTAGCCCACGTTGGTACTCTATCTCCAACCTTTAAACGGAATATTCCTGCCTGGTCATCGAGATTCCAATCTTTATATCAACTTCTTCCGTACCCGTCAACCTTTATATCTCCTACTCTATACCAACTACCAGGGTGTGGGGTCCGCCTTTTCTCTTTTTCTATTTTCTCTCTCTCTCTTTCCCCTCCTTCCTTTCTTCCCCCTATCTCTTTCTTCCCCCTATCTCTGCTTTCTCCACCGCTCCCGAACCTTCTCCTCTCCCTCCTCTCCGCCATCCCCCGCCGTCGACCTCCTCCAGCGACGCAGCCACCCTCCCCGCGCCCGTCGTCCCTGGCGACCGCTGCCGCTCTCCCCACGTCTGTCCTCCCCGGCGAGGCCGAGGTCGAGCGGCCGGAATCAGCGAGGGAGGCCTCTGCCGCGGCCCGCCTTCTTCCTCGTCGAGCGTGGGCGGCCGACGGAGGAGCGGGCGCGAGCCGATGAGGCAGCGGCTCGATTCGAGCTCGGGCCGGCCTCCCCCACCCGTGGCGGCGATGGACTGCGGGGCGGTGGGCGGATCCCGGCTCTGCGGCCTTCCTCCTCACGGCCGTGAAGCAAGGAGCTCGCGAGGCAGGGCATGGCCGGCGCCGGCGCGCGTGAAGGCGGCGGAGGCCTGCGCGGCCGTGGGCTCTTCCAGATCTGGGTCACGTCCTCGCCGTGATGCGCATGATTCCTCCGCGCCTCCTCTTCCTCAACTTCGCCGTGATCGAGCTCCATGGATCGAGCGATGGAGGAGACTCGGGCGGGGCTCGCCGCTCGCGGATTCTGTGGCGGCTCTACCTCCTCCTGCTCTGCTCCTCCCCTCCCCCTCCTCTGTTGCTTGGCTGCCGCTGACCAGGGCCCGTCCGCCCCAGATCCGCCGAACAGCGGCGAAGCGGTGGCGCGTGGAGGCGTGGCTGCGTGCCGGCGGCGCGTGGAGGCGGTGCGGGGCTTGGGCCGACGGTGACGGTGGCGTCGTCCAAGCCTCCTCTTCCCCTCTCTCTTCCAGACGGTAAGGGAAGCGCGCATGTGCGCGGGCCCGCGCACATGTGGCTCATGGCGTTCTACTTTTCCCACCCCCGGGTTTACCGC
Organism: Urochloa ruziziensis; assembly: GCA_015476505.1. Classification (NCBI taxonomy): domain Eukaryota; kingdom Viridiplantae; phylum Streptophyta; class Magnoliopsida; order Poales; family Poaceae; genus Urochloa; species Urochloa ruziziensis. Next base: position 35,217,305 of record CM027126.1, on the reverse strand, counting down.
ACCACGGGTAAAACTGTCTAGTCCCATAGGCTACAAAGTAGCCCGCTGCACCCCGCCAACCTGTAAACTGGACCTTCAGGTCCATTTTCAGTACCCCAGTGTGGGTAGCCTTAGTCCGGCCGTCCGGTCATCTCGATTCCTATGCTTCTTCTCATAATGTATCTCTCGATTTCTATTCTTCTTCTTACCGTACACGTCTTTCAATATATAAACTTTCTCCATTTTCCACTATTTCTTCTGGAACTAAACACGCCTGAAGTCGTGCACCTCGTGGCTCGAACAGACAAACACAAATCATCCAACGGATCGGACGGACGCGTATTTGGAAGACATTCAGCATGAACTGTCGTACAAACAAGAACTAAATCAGTACTTATTCAGTACAGTTATGTTTGAGTATCTGCAGATTTATGAAAACATTTCCTAGTAAAATTAGCGGCCGCCTTGTTTAGTTTTCCCTCCAAAAACTTTTCACCCATCAAATCAAAAAGAATTTTAGATGCATGAAGTATTAAATGTAGATGAAAAAGGTGAAAACTTACATGCATAGGTTGTAAATCGCGAGACGAATCTAATGAACAAAGTTAATTCATGATTTGTAACAGTAATGCTACAGTAACCATCCGCTAATTATGAATTACTTACTGTGACAGCCCAGGGCTTAATAGGATTGATAGAATACTCATATCAACAAGTTGCAATTTCTTTTCCGGAAGCTCATCTCGAAAGAACTCCGGGGTTAAGCGTGCTTGGCCCCGGAGCAATTTAGGGATGGGTGATCGACCGGGAAGTCCTTCCCGGATGCGCATGAGTGAGGACAAAGTGCGCAGAAAAGACATGTGTTGGTCTGTGAGAATAGTCTAAAGGTTCTAGAGAGCTGCCAGGTGTAAGCGGGCCCGGCCTCGGGGAGGCGGGACGTTACAATTGGTATCAGAGCCGACTCTCGCGTTTTCACGGGTGCGTGGGGTCGCAGTTGCGCAGGCATGGTGCGCATGGCTGGTGTGAGCCCAGAGTGGTCACACAGCATGGCAGATGCGTTGGCACTGGGCACACGGACGTGGCCGGAGGGGACGTTCCTGGACTAGGGTTGACCGACGAGGGCGTCGGTCTCTTAAGGGGTTGAGATTGTGACAGCCCAGGGCTTAATAGGATTGATAGAATACTCATATCAACAAGTTGCAACTTCTTTTTCGGAAGCTCATCTCGAAAGAACTCCGGGGTTAAGCGTGCTTGGCCTCGGAGCAATTTAGGGATGGATGACCGACCGGGAAGTTCTTCCCGGGTGCGCATGAGTGAGGACAAAGTGCGCAGAAAAGACATGTGTTGGCCTGTGAGAATAGTCTAAAGGTCCTAGAGAGCTGCCAGGTGTAAGCGGGCCCGGCCTCGGGGAGGCGGGACGTTACACTTACCCTCTAATTATCTCCGTTAAATTCGTCTCGAGATATTCAATCTATCCATATAACTTTATACCTTTTTTGTCTACAATTAGTAAAATCAAAATTCAAAATGTTTTCATAAAAACATTTCACAAATGTGGAAGCAAACATACCGCCTCGGTGAGGCACTGCAGGTGCACGTGACACCGTGTTGGCACGATGCGTCAAGATGAGGCGACACCCACTGGTTCCGTCGTCCATGACAAAGGGCTTGTTTAGTTTCAAAATCCAAAATCCAAAATGAATGTTTAGACACATGTATGGCGTACTAAATGTAGGTAAAAAGCAAATCGCATTATATAGATGGACTGGAATTTGCGAGACGAATCCAATGAGTCTAATTAGGACATGATCAGACACTAAATTGCTACAGTAATGCTACAGTACATGTGCTAATGCCAGATTAATTAGGTTCATTAGGTTCGTCTCGCGAATTCCAAACGTAATCTGCAATTAGTTTTTTAATTAGTCTATGTTTAATACTTCAAATGTGAAAAGATTCCCTTCTAAAATCTTTTCACCGCGGAACTAAACACGGCCAAAACCACCACTGCAAACGAGAAAGATGGCCGAGGTCAACTAGCCCCCCGCGCACATGACATGCGTTCTGACTGTGTATTCTCTCCGTCCCAAAATAAATACATTTCTAGCTTTCAAATGGGTACATTAATGTTAAAGTGAAATTACCAATATATCCTTATAAAGTTGTAATCATTACACTTCGGGAGAAGAGAAAGTAAAAAGGAACAACTAGGATTGGTTTGTCTTATATGCAAATATATATTTATTTTGAGATAAATTTTAAACTTTCTAGATGCACTTATTATGGGACGAAGGGAGTAGAACGCGTACTATCGAGCTGGACTGGACTCTGTACACGGCGCACAAGGGCGCAGAGAAGCCGTGGATCAACAAGATGGGTTGGTGGTGTGCAAGCTGTGCGGCGCACATGCCGGCCGCGTAACTACACGGCTACACGCAGCGACGCCGCGCGCCGGGACCAGCCCGCAGAAGAAATGCCGAACCCGCCGTCGTCTTCGATCACGATCAGTGTGTGAGTGGCGGTAGGACCGGACGAACTCGATGCCCGGGACCTCCCCAGCTGTCCGGCAGTGGACTGGCGCGAGACGTGTCAACACGCCGGGGCCACGCGACCACCCATCACCACCACCAGGGCCATGGCACGGGCGCCCACCACCACCCCGACCCTACGCGGCGATTGATTGCCTCGTTCCTTTCTGGCAAGCGAGATGGACGCATGTGTGTGTGCCTGCCCCGGGGGTGGACACCTGTTGGCCCGTGCCGCGACAGCCTGACAGCGCAGCGGGGGCACTTGATGATCGCGACTCCGGGAACAGGGGGAGTGATTACTCCACTAGTACGCCTCCACTTTGTTTAATGTTTATCACTAAAAATGTCAGCTAAAATATCTCAGCAGATAAAAATAAGCGTTATCTTTTTTTTTGAAATTTGCGAGGAGCACTGGCCCGTCATGTAAGATTTTTGGCGCCCACGCTGACCGGACTCAACGCAAACGAGACTGCTTGAAAACTCAGAACGCGTCATACCGAGGTTACTCACGCCACTACACACGCACGCACCACCCACGCACACACCCCGGCACCAGTGAGGTGCGTGAGTTGCGATTCTGAGGAATCGAACCCACGCCCGGCTGCACGCGCACTTGGCGTGCTAGCCAACTGAGCTATCGCTCAGTCCTCATAAGGCTGTCTGCACCAATGAGACTCTACCTCCAACCTTTAAAATGAATATTCTGTACTGGTCAGCGAGATTCTCTACTTTAAATTCATTTCTTCCGCACCCGTGAACCTTTACCCTCAACCTCTATACCAACTTCAGCTGGAATTGCTATATTTTTCAGTATTGCGTTCTTGACCTTCTGTTTCAGCTTGTCAGGGGAAGCTAGAAGCTTTTGTCTGAGGAGCAGGGGCGCGGCGGCCGGGGAGCAAGGAGCGCAGCGGCGGACGAAGCAGGGGCGTGCGGAGCAAGGGTCGGGTGGAGGAGCAGGGCGTGCTGCGGCGGGAGGAGCATAGGCGCGGCGGCCTTCACGGCGGATCCGCAACAACAGCGGCCTTCCTCCACCAAGCAGACAAGGCGGGCCGGCGGCGCCCGGGGCGAAGCTCGCGCGGTCCGGCCGGAGCTCTTCCGCGGCCTCGAATCACGCGCGCCCGGCGAAGCGCGCCGCGGCCTCCTCCTCCGGCCGCCGTTCATGGGGGAGCACGGGCGGCGGCCTCGTCTTGGTCCTCCTTCCCTCTCCTCTCCTCGTCGCCTGCCCTGCCTGCTCCCTCTTCCCCACGGCGGCCGGTGGCCCTCCAGCATGGCCCTCCACTGCTTCCTCCCTCCTCCCCTAGTGCCGGCGCAGATCGAGCTCCTCGCGGCGCGGCCGGCTTCCTGGTGGTTGGGGAAAGCGCGCCGGTGGGCGGGCCCGCGCCAACGTGGCGGGTACCGGGCGGCTTCTTCCCACTCTGGGAGTACCGTGCCGCGGCTCGACCTGGGAGGTCCCGTGCCTCTCCCAGGTTGCCGCTGCAGGCTCAAAAACGGGATGTCGACCTGCATGCAGGCCCCGTGGCACATACCGTGCCGGGTCCAGCATCCAGTGCAGATAGCCTAAGCGTTATCTTTCGCTCGATGTCAGAGGAAGCACGCCCAAAGCCGAACATGCTCACGTGCTTAGATCACACTTTTCGTGGGTCGTTGCTGTATATGTATACAAATGGCGGATACGGTAGTCGGTAGTACAGTACATGATGTACTCCACATCCGTATGCTCACTCGCCGTACATACAGCACCGTTTGTCCATCTGTAGTAGTCTCTCGTGACGCTCACCCCCAAACCAAGTCACAAGAAATCAAGCGAAATCCCCCTGCGCGCCGGTGAGCAGCTGCAGCACGCAAGCTGCCAAGTCAGGCCGCCGAAAGAGCTGTGGCAGTGTGGCACTCCCCGCACAGAGAGAGCTCCTGTGCTGCACAGGTACAGCACCTCCCGTGACGGGCAGGAGCTTCTCCTTCGAGTCCCATTCCATTCCATGATTGCAAGCTGGAGATCGGATCGCGTCGGGCCCCGCCGCCCACCGCTCTGTCCGTAGCGCACCGGGGGAGAGCGGAATGGAGAACGGAGGAAAAGCTGGGCACCGTCGCGCGCGTCCCGCCACGGGCACGCGTCGCCCGTTGCGGCCATTCGCGTCCGTGCCCGCCGCGTCCTCTTCCGGGGCCGGGACCCCGAGCCCGAGGAGGGGATTTGGGAACGAGCCCGGGCGGCGGCCCGGCTGCATCTGGCGCTCGCACGGCCGCAACGGCTACAATTCGAAGTGTGCATCTGCGGTGATGTGCCTCGGGTCGCTCGTTCGGGGGCACGGTCTGCTCGCTCCGTGGGAGCTGTGGGAGTTGGCGGATCAGGTGAGGTGCAGGACGAGACGGTGCTGGCACGGCAGATCCGCTGAGGGGAGCGAGGATACGATGACGCGACGAGCGCCGGGCCTCTCGACTCTGAAACCAGAGAGTCATCATTCCAGATTGAACGTTAAAAAAAAAATCATTCCAGATTGCTTACTCTGTTTCAAAAAAAAAAAATCGAGATAGGGATGAACTTTTTAAAAAAGAAAAGATTGGGAGGAACTAGATGGTCACATTCTCCACTTAATTGAACCCGAAAGGTTATTTTGCTCTAGCTTCTTTTCAAGCTGATGGCCTTTTCTTTCATCAACTGTGATTAAAAAGAGACAAATTATTTTTTAGCAGAAGATATATTGCAAGTCTAGCCGAGAACCTTTAAGCATCGAGTGAAAAAAAACTTACAGAACATAAGGTTGGTATGGTACATTAATTCCTGTATTCGTAGTTGTTCCTTTTACTTGGTTGGTGTTTAATATAGAAGTGATATAACGAGGACTCAAAATTAATCGGCTGTGCTAGCGCCCGGATGTCCAACAGGGTTAAAATCTCGGACGGTACTGTAGCAGCGAAAACTCCCGCCGCAACATCGGGTAATGTTGCATGAAACATGTAAAGTTTTTTACAACATCCAAAAATAGTATATGCAACATCACATAATAGCATCTGCAACACAAAAAGTTATCGTTTGTAACACTGAAGACGTCTAATCTGGGCGCTAGCATCGGACGATACTGTAGGAAAGTAAAATTCCCGTCGCAACATCATACAATGTTGCATGCAACATGTAGAACTTTTTGCAACATCCAAAAATAGCATATGCAACATCAAAGAACATTGTCTGCAACATAAAAAGACATCATTTGCAACATTGTAGACGGCACGCTCCAAACTCCCAGCCACGGACGCCCGCAGTCAAAACCTTTCGATGAAAATGCAGCATCCGGATAAAGCACTTGCAACATGCATGTGAAACATATGCAACATTCACAATATCCAGATCTATTTTTGCAACATCCGCGTAAAATAGTTGCAACATTTGTCTGAGACATATGAAACATGCAAAACGTACGCCTGCAACATGCAGCAAACCCTAACACAGGTAGAGGCAGGAAGAAGAGAAGGAGGAGGATGACGAGCAGGGAGCTCGACCCCGGCCATGGGGGAGCTCACCCACGGCTCACTGCTGGAGAGCTACGCCGCCGGGGAGCTCAGTCCATCGGTGGAGATCGCCGTTGAGGAGCTCGCTGCCGAGGAGCTTGGTCCATCGACAGAGCTCGCCGTCGAGGAGCTCACCGTCGGGGAGCTCACAATCGAGGAGCTTGCTGCTGAGGAGCTCTCGCCGAGAGCTCGCCGCCGGTGAAGCTCGCGCCGCTCATGGGCGCCGCCGCCGACCTCGTGGCAGCTGCCGCCACAGTCCGCACGGCCTCCGGCTGCTGCCGCGGCTGACGAAGCTGGAGCGGGTGTCCAGACGCGTCGGACGCCCGACTCCTAGCATTATCGAAAATTAATTTAAGGCCAAAGTAATAACATAAAGTGGGAAAATAGGCTATTATCTACAAATATAATCGAAGAATAATGTTACTTTTTTGAAGAGCATATAATCTGTCGCCCTAATATGGTGACCAACTGTAGAATATGCTCCTGTAAGATATGCTTGTTAATTGTCAATGTTGCCATAAATAACCGTTTTTAAAATAGTAGTTTGACATTCTAAATCTGCAAGGAAATCCAACTGTTTCAGCAACGAACTAGGACAGTGAACTTGACTAATTTTGTGGAGTCGTCAGGACTTAATAGAAGAAGTGGATAATGGAGGTAATTGTCCATTGCATTTACGATACCGTCAATTCGGTTCATCTCTTAATCGCACCGAAAAAACCAGTAGTAAATATGGTAATTGCCCTAGACCACCATGAATCAAGCCTTCATCCCTGCAGTCCTGTGTCCTGCACCGTACTCCCCGGCCGGAACACAACCCACGCCGCATCCAGCATCCTCGACCTCGCACAGGCACATGGCAGGTGGTGAACGCCATTGCCCTCTTCTCCCCGTCAAATAAACCCCTCCTCCCTCCTTCCCTATTACCGCGTGGTTGAGGGCTCTGCACGCAAGCACGCGCCGAGAGAACAAAGCGGCAAAGCCTCCTCCTCCTCCCCCTCGAGGCGGAGACGAATAACCCAGCGCACCGCCGCGTCGTGGTCCATCCAATTGCCCGCCGCGGGGCGCCAAGCAAGCGTCCGCCGTCGATCGCTGGAGGACGGCGAGAGGGGAGAAGGGAGGGGAGGTTTTCCTTTCCCCCCCCTAGGCGGATGAGATGCCGCTGCGCCGGAAGGTGAGGCCCGCGGGCGCGGCGGCGCGGCGGGCGGCGCTGCGGTGGTGGCTGCTCTCGCTCGCCGCCACGGGCGCCACCCTCACCGCCGCCGCCGCGCTGCTCGCCGTCGCCCTCCACGTCTCCGGCTCCGGCGCCGCCCCCGCCTCCGCCTCCTCCGGCGCGCCCTACCGCCTCTCGCAGCCGCGGGAGGCCGAGGAGCTGCGGTGGGAGCAGGAGGTCGCGCCGCCGCAGCTCGCGTCGCCGCAGTCGCGAAAGGTGATCCATTGGCCTCGCTCGATGCCCGCGTATCTCGCTATTTGTTACTTGCTGCTGCCGCCGCCGCCGCCGTTGCTTTTTTGAATCCACGGGAGTCCATGACGCCGGGATTAATCTCTGGATTTAACAGCTGGATGGCGCGGCGGAGAAGAGTCTGTGGCTGCCGGCGCCGGCGCGGCGGTTCCTGCCCTGCGTGGCGCCGTCGCCGGAGTACCAAAGTACGCGCATTATTGGCACACTTCCCCCCGACATCGATTTCTCGCCGTGCGGTCCAAAATTATCGTGCGCGGCTCTGATTTGGTTCGTCTTGCCTCGCAGGCCCGGCGGCGTCGAGGGGGTACCTTCTCGTACACACCAATGGTGGCCTCAACCAGATGCGCGCTGGGGTAAGCTGGACTGTCCTGGTCAAGATTTATCTAGCTGTCCTGCTTGTACTAGTGATGAGATTCATGGCTTGGTTTGCATTAGATGTGTTGACTTGAGTATGAGAATCAGTATCTCAATAAATAAATAGAATAATGAAAACAAGAGTGTAGGAGAACAGAACATTGCGGCGTGCGTGCATGTGGGCTGTTTAATCAGAGCTGACAATTTGTGTGCATACTCCATCATCATCAAAGTTGCTTTTGTGGGTACTATGTTTTTGGTGCCCTTATCAATGTGTCTGTTATCTTTCACAAAATCAATGTGTCTGTTGGCACTGAGCACTCATTTGTTGCTTTAATCACATGTAGTTGGTGTTCTGGTGCTAATGTTCTACTCTCTCCTAGAGATGTGCTTAAGTAAGCTGTACATGGTGGTTGTGAAACCAAGCTATTTGTTTCCTTAGTAATCAACTGCATAAAAGATAGGGCCCTTGCTCCAGAGAATAGTTGGTGGGTGGATGTTGTCTCATAGCCACTCCAAATTTCTTTTCCTGACGCTTCATACTGAATAGCATGATCATTCTATTTTTCTGATAAACGACACTCGTTTGGATGTCCTTCATCATAACTTTGCGAGCCCTGCAGTTATCTTGTTTTTAATCTATAGGAGGGTATAAAGCAGGACAAATTTGCTTGATTTGTTAGGGGAGAACAAAAGCAGTTACACTCTCGGGCATGCAGATTGTTAGATAACTGAAACTACCTAGTGTCATAATCATACTTTAGTTTAAACTTTAAAGAATAGGAAAATTTGCCATTTTTATTCAGGTTACCTTAATTATGGTTAGTACATTTTTTTATGATAACTGAAACTATTTTTTTTTGTTTTACCAATTGGTACTTGTCCTAATTCTCTTAACAACGGTGTCATGTACTCATGTGAAAGTAAAATAGAAGGGGAACTGTCCTCTGTTTACTGATTACAGAAGCCAAAGGAATAGTCATGGGCAGATTTACTTTAGACTCAAAATCCAAAAAAAAAGAAGAAAAAACTCCTTTTAATAGTAATGGGCTATTGTTATGGCAGATCAGTGATATGGTGGCAGTTGCGCGCATACTTAATGCTACACTCATCATTCCAGAGCTTGATAAGAAATCATTTTGGCATGACAGAAGGTTGGTCATATGTTCGATTTTTTTTTTCCAACCAAGTTAATTCATCTTAGACTAACAGAGCATTTTTCTTATATCAGCAACTTTTCAGATGTCTTTGACGAAGAACACTTCATAAGTTCGTTAGCCAATGATGTGAAAGTTGAGAAAAAACTGCCGAAGGAGTTGGTGAAAGCTCCAAAGTCTGTTAGGTACTTCAAGAGTTGGTCTGGAGTAGATTATTACCAGGATGAGATTTCTCCACTGTGGGATCATCGCCAGGTCTGGATTCAACCACCTCTATGCACTTCCATTTCTTGTACCAAACAATTCTAAGCAGTGTCTGCTGGATGCAATTTTTTGAACTGTGATGCTGACTGAACACTTGTACTAGGTCATCCGAGCTGCTAAGTCTGATTCTCGCCTTGCCAACAACTACCTTCCTACTGACATTCAAAAGCTTCGCTGTCGGGCGTTTTTTCAAGCACTTAGATTTGCTCCCCCAATAGAAGCTTTAGGCAAGGTAAATCATTGCCTAATATCTTATCATGCTCATTATTTTTCTTATGTATATACCGAGAATTGTTTTGACACGCTAACATTTAACTGATTTTGGCAGCTATTGGTGGAGAGGATGAGATCATTTGGACCGTATATAGCTTTGCATCTACGCTATGAGAAGGATATGCTTGCTTTTAGTGGATGCACATATGGTTTATCCCAAACAGAATCAGAAGAACTTGCAATGATCAGGCAAGGCCTTATGGTTTATTTATTATCACACTGTCTTGCCTGGTTTTTACAACAGTAGATATTTTTAGCTGTTCAATTGAATTCTGCCTTTTTTTAAAAAAAATCTTACAGAGAAAACACAACCTACTGGAAGGTGAAAGACATTGATCCATTAGAACAAAGATCCCATGGCTATTGCCCCTTGACACCAAAGGAAGTTGGGATGTTTCTTTCTGCCCTAGGATATCCATCAAGCACCCCAGTGTACATAGCCGCAGGGGAAATATATGGAGGTGAATCTCACATGGTTGATTTGCAAACACGCTTCCCGATTCTGATGAACAAGGTACAGCCAGTACCATTCCATCTGTTATATAGTGTTTAATACAACTTTCTTGCGCCAACATATGTCATGTGCTTCATTGCAGGAGAAACTTGCCTCCGCCGAGGAGCTACGGCCTTTCAGCCAATACGCTGCTCAAATGGCAGCTCTGGATTACATTGTTTCAGTGGAGAGTGATGTATTTATTCCATCCTATTCTGGAAACATGGCACGTGCTGTTGCGGGTCATCGCCGTTTTCTTGGCCACCGTAAGACAATCAGTCCTGACAGGTGAAACCATGAATCAGTTTGTTTATGAGTATCTGTTAAATTGTCCTACTGATCCCTTCTGAATCTCATTGTTTCCCTTTTCTGGTTCAGGAAAGCCTTAGTTCGATTGTTTGACAAAGTGGACAGTGGATTACTGAAGGAAGGGAAGAAGCTATCTGAAAGGATACTAGACATCCATCGGAAAAGGTATTAAACTGAAGCGATGATGAACATGATGACTACTTCATGACAATTTATCTGCGCTTGCTCTTTTATCTTCGTTCTTATTTCACTCTCCAGGCAAGGCTCTCCACGGAAACGAAAAGGTCCAGTCTCGGGAACAAAGGGCAAAGAGAGGTTCCGGTCAGAAGAGGCATTTTATGAGAATCCTCTTCCTGACTGCCTGTGTCAACCGGGGTCTCCAGACAGCGATGATTCTCTTGTCAGCATCTAAGCCACAGAGCAGATCATCCTCGCTGATCCGGTGGTCAGCACTCCCGTGTACATAGAGGAATTCAGAAACACATAGCAAGAAGCACACTAATAAATTTCACCGTGCAAAGGTGCACACTGACCAGACCTTCCGTGTACCTGACATAACATGCCAACTATTCGTTGGCCCAATCTTCCAGCTGTGGTTGAAGTTCTGGCATGGTTGGGCTTGTTCAGAAAGCAATAGCTGGAGGTAGAAGAAGCAACTGGATAATACTACATATTTAGCTAAATTGCTGTATAGGACTATAGAGAAGTTTTGAGATTTTCTCAGATCGGGATAAGTAGCTCAACTGCTTGTAAGTAGATGGTAATAAACGGAGAAATATAGAATTATACTGGAGCAGCTTGACACTACCATTCACCCAGAGTTCCTTGTTAGTATCATCTTCATCCCACTTTTAAGCGAAGGATGAGCTAAGGTTTGACATTTTATATTGGGACGGAGCTGAAATGAAAACATGCTTATTACGGGTGCATTTTTAGTTTCTGAACTTCTGTAGCTGCTGTTTTGATTTCTGAACTTATTTGTTTGAGGTCCTGTGTCAAATTGGACGGGATGTTGATAGTCGTCGTCAGCAGTAGCTTTCCTCTAACTCAGATGGTGCTATCCCTGTAAATATTCTATACGTTCTATCACTGGAACAGAAAGATTAACGTCTTGGCTGGTTTACGCATACTCGCATCCTAACATCTGACCTTCTGAAAGTGGGATAATTGGAGAACACGCCCTGACAGACTTAGCGGATACGACCATGTAGGATCACGAATGCCTTACCCTTGTGTACAGAAAGTTTACCAATACCGAAGAGCAAACACATTGTGGATATATATTCTAAAGTAATTACACATGGCATTCTTCATCAAGATCATTACCCTTGTGTACAGAAAGTTTACCAATACCGAACAGCAAACACATTGTGGATATATATTCTAAAGTAATTACACATGGCATTCTTCATCAAGATCATCAGTCATCACCGTCGAGAAACCTAAACAGATCAGAAATACAATTTCAAGCACATGAATGGTATTTCACACACCAAGTTTCAGCTGCTGCATGTTTAATTCTGAACAATCAACACGTTCAGAAGTAACCAAGGATAATTTCGCAAACGGTTCGCGCTGCTGAAAACCCACAAGAACAAGCAACAAACGCACATGCTGAATTTCTGATTGCCGATAAGCATTTCATTGCTCAACAGGATGAACAGAGAAATGCAAACAAAGCTGCTTTAGAGGCTCAGACCAACTGGCATTTCACTTCAAGCAGCCGCCGCTGCATGTCTGAACCATCATCAAATTTTCAGATTTAAAGCTCAAGAATCTGCAACGAGCAATGCACACAAGCTCATGAGCACATAGTTTGATGCCAGGATGCTATTACTCATGAGAAGATCATAGCAAGATCTTCTTCTTCTTCTTCTTTTTTTTTTTTTTTTGAGGCAATCATAGCAAGATCTTCAGGAGTGAACCCATCTTCAAATTCAGATCTGAAGGGCACAAATTCTGAAACGACAAGCAATGTAAGAAGAATCCAAAATAACACAAGCACAGGAAAACAGATTTGATGCCGTTACGCCATTACTCATGAGAAGTTCATAGCAAGATCATCAGGAGTCTGCCACCATCACGAAACCAGAACAGGACGACAGACATCATCGTCAGGCACGACTGCTCGAGACACCATCACCACCAAAAGAACTCGTCTCCCTCTCGTTCCCAACCTTCTCCATCGGCATCAACTACTCCCACTAAACTACCACTAGTTCTTGCGCACTGCTACTACTGAACTACGAGACCTGCACTGACCGGATTCCATCCCCTTCCCCGGTTCCCCCCTACCCTACTCGACCTTGACCTGGAACACGTCCTTGCGGTCCTCGAGCTTGATCTTGGGCACGGTGACCTTGAGCACCCCGTCCTTCATCTCCGCCTTGATCTGGTCCACCTTGAACGCGCCCCGGGGGAGCTCGATGTGGCTGCGGTACCGCGCCGGGCCCTCCTCCTCGTCGTCGTCCTCGGCGCCCTCGCCTTGATCATCAGGGAGCCGTCCTTGCCCGCCCACACCTTCACGTGCTCCTTCCCCACACCCGGCATCGGCACCTTCAGCTGCACCGCGTCGTCGCCCTCCTTCGACACCCACCACCCACGCCTCGGCGCCGCCGCGTCGTCGTCGTCGTCGTCCTCCTCCTCCTCCTCCATCAGCGCCAGCAGCCGGCCCATCCTCACCGGCTCGCCAAACGGGTCGACCACGTCTGCAGAAAAAAAAAAACCCAACAAATCAAGGAAAACCCATCAGCACTCGGTTTCCGCGGCTCTCCTTCTCGACGAGGCTAAAGCGAAGGAGCGGAGAAGGGACGGGCGGCGCACCGCGTACCTGCGGAGAAGAACGTGGGGGCGGAGAGGCCGCGCGCGCGGCGGCGGCGGACGGCGTAGAAGACGTCCTCGTCGCCGCTGGACTCCTCGTCCTCGAAGTAGTCGTCGTCGTCGTGGCGGCGGAACGGCGCGCCCCCGGTGCTGAAGAGGCGGCGGGCGGCGGCGACGGACGCCGGGCGGAGCGCGAGGGCGGCGGGCGCGGCCACGGAGGCAGGCGGCGCGGTGGCGAGGAGGAGCTTCTTGACGATGCCGGCCAGCGGGCCCCCCTTGGAGGCGACGGCGGAAGCCATGACGCGTCTCTCTCTCCTCTCTCTCCCCCTCCCTCGGATTCTTGCGGTGTGTGATGTGCCTTGACAGCGACGGACTCACGGAAGTGAGTGGGGGGTGGCGTTTGAACGCTGCGCAGCCTGCGCCAGCTTTTCTTGGCGGAGGGGAGGGGAGCGGCCAACGGGTTGGAACTTGGAAGGCTCCAGAGGATGCTTCTGGTCCGGGGGATCATGCTTTGCGATTCGTGCTGCTGTCCGTGAAAGTGAAACAGCTGGGGGTGCCTGGTGCTTCGAGCAGTGTGGCTTTGGAGTTTTGATGGTGCTGTTTTCACGGTACCAAGTTGGGAGGCTGATGGGTGAATGAAATGTGGGCCAAAGAACCCTCCTATCTTTTGAGGAACAACCGTGTATCTTGCCATCTTGGATTTTTGGGGTGTGCCCACAGGATCCAATCCACGCACCGTTGCAGTACAACTCGGTCACGCGCACAAGAAAAGATGCTCCTCTACTCCTCTAGAACGATTGCATTCCAATTGGGAGTTTGGAACGCATTTACATATTTCATCATTTTTCCTTCTCAATAAAAGGAACTTTGTGCATCAGTTCCATAATTCTATGGATACCGAGATGTACAGGCCAAATGCACACACGCTGGCCCTACCAGGCTCCAGCGGACGGGCCCTAAGATCCAAAAGCCTAATCCCGACGCAAGCATTTCGGTGGTTATTTTCATAGGATAATAAGAACATGGCTTGGATTTCGCAGGTTGGTTTTGTGACGTGCTCTTGTTTTCAAACGCACGTGAAATTATACAACAAAAGTATCAACTATTCACACTTAACCACCAAACGACTTTAAATTTAGTAAGGGTAAACAACTTCAGATTTACATAGGGTTTCAATCAATGTACATCGAAATAAAACCTGTGGAGTGTGGGCAAAATTGAGAGGAGAGGAAGATTACTGCCTTATTACCAAATTTTGTGGACAGATTTGCAAGATCAAGAAGGAGAGTGAGGACTGAGGAGTAAGGGAGAGATGGTCGGATGGCGTTTTTTTTGCGATGTCCCACAGCGAGGCATGCACCGCACCTTTTAACGTTACATGGTTACATAGCATGGCATTATGAGTTTTAGCGACATATTTTTAATTAATTTTTTCACATTGAAGCACATGGACATTCATACTAATATTTTGCCACGTGATATTCACCTGCTGGCTATATAATTTGCCACAAGAGAGTTGCTATATGCCTCTCTAAACCCAAATTTAGCAACTGAGACAAAATTCAACGTCTAACAGACTCTCTATCCGACTCCCTATCGTATCCGGCTTGCCAAACTTCTTCCCCCGCTTGCCAAACCTGGCAACTCTCCTCCCACGCACGGTGGCTTGCCAAACGTGGGACCCATGCGTCTGCATCCCTTCCTTCCTCCTCAATCTGCCTGGAGCGTCGCCGCCCCCATTCTTCCTTTGAGCGCCGCCGGCCCAGCCTTCATCAACATCTCCGACAACGCCGTGGACGGGAAGGACACGCCGGCGGGTGGGGAGCGCAGATAGGGAGGACGCTGGCGGGTAGGAAGCGCCGGCGGGTGGGGAGGACGCCAGCGTGTGGGGAGCGCCAACGGGGAGGAGCCGCATAGGGAGGACGTTGGCTGTGGATGAGCCGCGTGGGGAGGACGACGCGCGGGGATGAGTACGTCGGCGGGCAGGAAGTGCGGATGGGGAAGACGTCGGCGGATGGGGAGCCGCATGGGGGGGGGGGGGGGGGGGGGGACGAACTGCGTGGGGAGGACGGCGGGCGGGGAGTGCCGGCAGGGAGGAACCGCGGGCGGGTAGAAGCCGTGTCGGAGGATGGAAAGAAGGGGAAAGGAAGGAGGAAGGGATAACGCGAGGGACCCACGCGTCAGTGTGGGTGGGGAGGGAGAGTTAAATGTAGCTGTTGAAATTTGGAGAGGGAAAAATGGAGAGTCTGTTGGAGTCAACGACTTAGTATGGAGAGGAATCTTTTTGCCAACTCAAGTAGAGAGTCAAATAGAGAGCGAAAAATGGAGAGGCCGTTGGAGATGCTCTTACATAGCACTAGGAACATACTGCGCGCTATGCACGCTCTATGATGATTACAAATATTTGAGCTTAGTTGAGTAAATTTTATTTCAGATCAGAACATTTAGCACCCTGCAATAACAAATGACCTGTAGGCCTCAATTCCAATTCATACAACCATAGGTCAACTTGTAAATGAATAAGCCAACATTTAAAAGAACCAATGTTGCAGAATAAGCCACAAATGTTATCTGTACAGCTTTATATCTATATATGTTCTCAGAAAAAAGGAATCATACACTTGTGATGCTTACCCATGACTTTGAGCTTGTCAAATGGACACTAAAGACCTAATCAACAGATGCAATTTTGAATAGGCAAAATCGTCAGATGGAAGTACTACAGAAGGAACATGGTGGAGACGATTCTGATTTAAGCTTATTCTTAACAACTGACTTGGCAACCCAATAGTTGATGCAATTCAAATCTAGGGAGGAGACCAACTTATTAAAACAAAAAACTTCAGCCCAGCTCCTTAGGTACATCCATCTTTTTTGTGATCCTTTTCAGATTAATACTATGCATCAAGTTCATTTTCCTCGAATGAACTTCAATCAAAGCAAGACTGCAAGCCTTGCAGTCTTGCTTTGATTGAAGTTCATTCACCGCTTATTAGGATTTAGGATTTCAGTACAATATACATCCTTATACTTATTAGGATTTAGGATTTCAGTCATCACGGACTAAATCAGTCATTACGGAGGTTACATATACCAAATCAGTCATTACGGACTAAATCAGTACAATACTACAATATACATCCTTATTAGGATTTAGGATTTCAGTCTTACTGGCCCAATCTCTTGCTGTAAGGCCATCATCAGAGGTTACATATACCTACATGGAAACAAGAAAGAAGATTTGGTATCCATTTGACTAAATGCAAGAATAGGCACAACAAAAATATCTGAAAGAAAAAAGGGTTCACATAAGACTTGATAACCTGCATTTGCTTGAAAGCAACAGCCTTCCACTTTCAGGCTTTTCATCACACTACTTGTAGAGTATATGACTTGTGTTTCGGATTTTTATCAAATATTTTCCTTGAAACTAATACGTTAACTCTACTTTAAAATTGGAGCCTAACCTTACTATCAAACCAATGGCATGTTATGAAGTGTTTGTGTTTGTTTGTATAGCGCTTTGAGAGGAGTAAGCACTCACTGGAATGATATAAAAAGGCACATTCTTTATTTCAATCTATAATAAGACTAAGTAACCTCAGCTAACCTCTATTGTTTGTTGATTAGGTGAAAGAGATATGAGAAGTATGGCGTGGTTAAGAAAAGTACTGGCTACATGTAGGTTGGTGTTATAAAACAAAGAAATGTTCCTTAAGTCACAACAGGTTGACTAATAATAATTTGTCATAGCAGACAGATATGAACTACTCTTCCCAACAGTAAATGCAACAGGATTTGTGAACTAAAATCGTTGATTCCATGCCATGCTGAGTTCAGTAATAAAAGTGTAAAGAAGGCAAACATTTACTCTTCCCGAGGGAGTAACAGCAGGATGAGCCCTAAGCTAGCATATGAAATTACTATGTCTGTAGAGACATTTCCAAGCATGGCTAAAGAATGCTTCTTACATTTGATTATATACACGGCAAATACCAAGGAAGCGTATCCAACAGAAACGTCCTGTTTGCATTGTGGAGCAGTAAACTAATTCTTTTTGTTACCCATAGAGTTATGGTTCTGAATATTTCTAGAGTTCAAAAGAGTTGGGGTAAAAAGCACGTAGAAAAAGTCCAAATTACTCCCCTCAAGTATAAGCAAAGTCTAGATAACCTCTTAAAGTATGTTTTGGTTCAATTTACCCCCTAAACTATGACATTTGGTTTAACTTACCCCTTAATACAATTTGTCTTTTTTGTTTCTCCATGTATAAGTGGAATTTTGAATTAAAATTTTGTGAGATGACAATAGACATCATAACAAATATTTAAAAAAATATGTCATGAAATTTTTGTCATTATGTACATATGGTAGGATATTTGATAATAAATTAATCATTGAGATACAAAATTATGTGAAAAATAATGACAAAAAATTATAATATATTTTTTGACATACATTGCGATGCCAACTACCATCCTGTAAATTTTGAACTCAAGATTTCACTTATGTATGGAGAAACAAAAAAGACAAATTGTATTAGCGGGTAATTTGAACCAAATGTCATAGTTTATGGGGTAAACTGAACCAAAACATACTTTAGGGGGTTATCCGGACTTTGCTTATACTTGAGGTGAGTAATTTGGACTTTTTCCAAGCACGTACAAGTACACAGCGGATTCAGAAAAGAAAGAAAGAGATGAGATAGAAGGTGGTGCATACCGGATTTTCAATCGAGAGTGCGATTTCTTTGTCCCATTCTGAATTGGTACTCTTCTTTACTACCTGTGTATTCAACTCCTGTGAAATGTTGAAAAAAAAGTACCAATCAGGGCACATGCACACATCCGTGTAAAGAGACAGTCAACTGAATAATAGAGGAACTATAAACAAGCGAAATAAAAGAAACTAACTGCAGGAATTGAACCTACTATATCAAACCTTTTCATGGAAGAGGAAAATTATGCCTGGCTCTTGTGCCAGTATGAGAAACAAATATAGGACGTTCCCTTCCTAGAACTGCTCGTCGCTTTCAGCCAGAAAGCGTATTGTGTCTGCAGCAAAGCAAATGATGCCTTGATTTGACAGATTCCTGATAAAATATGAGATGAAAAAAATATGTAGCATGACCTGGTGCTAAAAGGGGCACTGCCAAAACAAACCAACAAATCATATTGCTTGAGCAATGAGCATTCAAACATCTTAACACCTAACTACAAATAAGTACCAGCTATCATCAGCAATTTAATTGTAATTTGCAGTAAAAAGGAACAATCAGATCAAATCGAGCCGGAGGTTGAAAAGGAGAATTCTCAGAAATACAACTTTGCACGTTAGCCCTCAATTGGACAAAATCTCATACATTGTCTGTGGTCCTGTACACAAAGTAGAAACTACCAACCATTAATTTATCCCTTCACACATAGCAAGCTCACATAGAAAGAATCACCCATGAGGCCATGACTAAGTTCAGTAGTTACAACTTCTTGTTGACAGTGGGGTTGTGGCATGCCAATCTGAAAGGGGCAATTAGAACCCACAACTACAAACAGTCAAACACGGCCCGCACCAATCAAAACTTACAACTTCGAAGCACAAGGAAGAAATAGAAATACATTAGTAAACATTTGTTACCTCCCTTCATGATGAGTGTTTTATTCATTCGGCAAAGCACAGAAACCTTTATTTAGTTCATAACATGATAGCAATTTTCTCTGTTACTCTGATTCTATAAAGAGCTCTTATCGATTTATAATCTCTCTCCTATGTGTACCCTCAGTTTTAAATCCAAAGCACATTAGCGATTATCACAGTAGCTTGAATGTAACTGTAAGTGGTGCATCCATATAGCAAGAACATAGTTTCAGATTTAGATCAAAGAACCCTCTTTGTAAGTGTGTTTCTGAGCATGCCAACATAGCAATTCGGAACCAGTGATATGCCATTAATTCTATCCCAAAGGCCAAGTCCCCTAAAGTTTTTTTTCTCATGGCGTCAAAGTTCAGGTCTCAATGCTAGGTGTTGAAATAAATAGAGATATACTAAGAATGTTCTGCCAATACATGAAAAGTTCAGGTCTCAATAGTTGCCTGCTTGGTGTTGAAACAAATCAAGACATACAAAGAATGTTCTGGCAATACATGAAACATGTCAAGAGAGTCAGTAGTGAGAAGAAAATAAGAGGAATCAGCATGATGGTGTTACAGTATATCGCAAGAATCAAACATGTTACACATACTAATCAGACTCTAGAATTGGGGAAATGCCTACCTTCTCACTTGTAGCCCTGAATCTAACTCGGAGCTAGATTGCCAACATGTCTGTGGCAAGAGGAAATCAATGGACCTGCACCAAGACACCTCCAAAAAGCCAGAAACTCTATTGATGAACACTCCATCGATAACAATGAATATCAAGACTCAAGTGGCAACAAAAGTAGATGAATTTATAATACTAAGAGGCCACCTACACTCAACACGCTAAAACAACTCATTTAGAGCATGCCAGTGTCCGTAGGCATTTCAACAAAAATTCAGCACACACATAACATGGTTACAGAAATATGTCTACTGATTTTGTTTTTGTGTATAAAAACCTTTTGATTATAAAGTTTTCAGAACACATGAATTAGCAAAGAGTCCACATGGCACAAGCACCAGAAATATTTCATACAAATTCATGTATGACAGGAAACCGATGGGATGGATGGTTAGCACATCCGCAGAATTGACGGATGGACTCCCGTGGCAGCAGATGTGTTTCCATTTTCTTAGGTTCCAGTATCCGTACCTTAGCTGCTGCCTGTTGTGGAGGAGGGGGCCTGTCTATACCTCACCAAGGTGAAATAGGCCCCATCCTCACCCAACATTTTTAACCATCCGATCTAAAATGAACGGCTTAGATCCATCCACCACCCCTTCTTCTCCTCCCACCCTTTCTTCCCCAATCGGTCAGCCCCCTGATGCTTCTTCTTCTCCCGAACCCCCGACGCCGCCGCCCCCAATCCGCCGCCCGCCGCTCAGCCCTCCCCCCACCCCACCGGCGCGGGCGAGGTAGGGTCCGCCGGAGCTCCGCGCCGGCGGCGGCCGGCGCCGAGCTCCAGCGGACCCTACCCCGCCCGCGGCGGCCGCCTCGTGCCCCTTCCCCGCCACCTCCTGCCGCCGCCGCGGCCTCTGAGCGCCGCCGCTGTCTCCGGCCTCAGCGCCCCCGCCCTGGCACCAGCCCGACCGCCTTCCCCCACCGCCCGGCTGGCGGTGCCCCCGCCGCCGCGCCTCGCCGCCCCCGCGCCCACCTCCTCCGCCGGGCCAGCCTGCCGCCGGTGGCCCTCCCTCTAAGGCCGGCGGTGAGCACCGCCCCCCTGGCAACCTGGACCCCCTAACCCCGAACCCTAACTTCACCGGAGTTCGCCGGAGCTCAACGGAGTTGGAGAAGAAAGGGGAAATCGAGGCCAAATCGGGCGGCGGGTGAGGAGGACGTCCATTTCACCCAGGTGGGCTTTAGCTTTCCCCGGAGGAAGAGGATGGAGGCGCAGCCTACAACTCACAGGAGAGGCAGAACCTGCGATCGAGGAGGCCAATGGTGCCATCGTCACACTCGTAGCCGCAGCAGCCATGGTGAAGCCAAGTTTGCCGTCCGCCGAGCAGCAAGTGACGCAGCTCACGATCTCGGCCTGGACAGCAGCGGCCGAGACACACGCAACAGGCGGAGCAAATCTTCAGAGGCTTCTCCTCCGTTCCCATACATACCTGGATCCGTCGAGCCGCGTCCAGTGGCCGCCGCGCGTCGAGCCGGCCTCCGTTGCTCCTCGCCCCAGAGGACGGGCTTGCAGAGCTGCTCCAGCCCGCGGCCGTGCGCTGGATCCGGCGCCGGCAGCTGCAACATCACCTCCCTTGCCCCTATGTGTTGTCGTTCCCCTGGGGGGTATGCCTCGGCCGCACGAGCCTATATCGTTCGCTCGGACGTGGCCCCGCACTTGCGTCGGCGGGTGAGCCGCAGCCGGCCGCCACGCCCTCGCGACAGAGTGGGAGGCATAGCCTTGACACGTGTCGCCGCGTCGGAGCTTGAGGCCGTGGCTGGCTCCGTGCCGCTCGGCTGTGTTGTGACGCCCCGCGCCGGATCTGGATCCCGCGGGAGCGGGCGGGGCGGCGGCGACGACGGAGACAGGGGGGCGGCGGTTAGCGGAGAAGGAGAAGAGGAGGGGAGGCGAAGAGCTGAGAGAGAGGGCGGCGGGAGGAGAGTGAGGGTGGGTTGGGCTGGGGGGGGGAGTTTTTTGAAAAATTGCCACGCGGGGGCGTTTGTAAACTTGGCAGAATTCTCTTCCTCGTATCGAAATAAAATTTAGTTCAAGGACTATCACGAAAAATATTAGAACGTGACTATTGTGCGGGTTGGACGAGCTAGAATTTTTTGTGATTATTAGAAAACGAGAGGGCCTTTTTGCAAAATGGCCAGAACGCCCGTAGCTATCCACGTCGATGGGTCGTACCCTGAAACGCGGGGAGGCGAGGAAGGGCCAGTAGCTTTAAGGAACCCGGATGATGTTGTGACTTGGAACGAGATCCTGTAACGTACTTGTGTTTACGTGAGAGGGACGTGTCTGGCAAGAAGCAACGCTGCAGAGAACAGCACGCAGCCCATGGTCCAAAAGAATGATGCGGCCCAATCGGTCACGAGCAGCAGATGAGAGAAAAATGCGCGAGCAGAGGAGAGAAAAAGGCGCGAGACTGGGCAGAAAAGGCGCGAGGCTGACGGGAAAAGAGTGCCAGACCAAGAAAAATGGCGCGAAAGAGTTGATCATCGGAGGCAACGAGCTGCTCTTCAATCCTGTATGATAATACGCTTTTTCTCCTTTTAGATTCAGCACGAATGGCTTCCTAAAATTAATAGCTTCCCATCATCAGATTGATTTGACCTTCATCAAGCCTCTCCTTTTTCTCATGAAACAAACGCCTGGTTGAAAGTGTACTGAGATGGAAGAAGAGATGGAACAAACACCTAAGAAAGTGCATCCTGCCTGTACTGAGATGGAAGAAGAGGCAAACACAACGAATCATGATTCCAATGCGTAAGTAATAGGATCCCTCTTTGTATGCCACATCAGATTGATTTTAGTTGTTCCAAATCCTAAGTGCTAGTGCTTCTTGCTTGTTCTGTATAATTGCACACATTCCCTGGTTGATGTTAATTTTCCATTGGAGAGGTATACTACCTAAATTGGTACCTCGTGTTGGTATGGAATTTGCAAATTCAGATGAGGCTTGGGCATTTTGGCTTAGCTACAGTGGGCAAAGAGGCTTTGGGGTGAGAAAAAGGTACACAAACAAAAGGGCATCTGATGGAAAGATAACATCATGTAAATTTGCTTGTGCAAACGAGGGTCATCGATTGCCTGACAAAAGGGATCATTTGACAAAGTGCCCTCGAGCTGAAAGTAGAACTGATTGTGAAGTTCACATGAAACTTAAAATCGACCGAAAGAAGGAGATTCTGAGAGTGTCTGATGTGTGTTTGGAACACAATCACAAATTACACCTTCAAGAAACCTTGCACTTATTGGTGTCACAAAGGAAAATTTTAGATTTGCAGGCATTTGAAATTGAAACGGCAGATGATGCAGGAATTGGACCAAAAGCTGCACATGAGTTGGCTTGTCGCCAAGTTGGCGGACCGCTCAACCTTAGCTACACTCTTTGTGATCATAAGAATTATTTGCGGACCAAGGAAGAAATATAATTGAAAATCCAAAGATGGATGCTCTGCTTCGTTTCAGGTCCATGTCCCACAAATTTCTCAATTTGGCACATCGAGCATCCAACTTTCCTGAATGTGTCATGCTAGTAGACAGCACACTTGACATCCTTGGTAAACAAATTGAAGACAAAATCAATGAATGTACAGGCACTTTTATGGATCCATGCGCATTGCCCACAAATGTTAGTCCACCAAATGCTGAGTTGATTAATGCACGCCTAAAGAAAAAGGAGGTCCAAACAAAAAGTTCAAAGCGAAAGAAAAATTGGCTTGATAAGAAGCCCAGGACCAAGAAAAAGAGTAAAAGCAAAGGTACATCACGAGGGAAAAAAACAATGGTATGATGCAAAGAATACTTCCATTTTAATAATTAATCATGTTTATTATCTGAACTTTTATTTGATTTCTTGCAAGATTCAACAGGTTGGGGAAGGGCCAAGTAATGATGGTGCACAAGCACAAGTAGCTGGAGATAGCACTTCTGATTATTTAGCTTTGCAAGGACCAATTACTGGTGATTTTGATGCTGAACTGTCGGCGAGCAAGGAGAAGGATTCTGAAGAGAAGACGGCCCTTTCAAGCTTCACCCAACTATTGACTGGACCTATTACTGATGATCTTTTTACTGGAGATCTATTTTAGCATCTCTTAGTTTGCTATTTTGCACCCAAGTGATCTTCTTCCAAGTGGACAAACATGTTCACCTTTATTTTGCTACTTTCCAAGCTTCCTAGAAGCATGAATAGCTCTATTTCTGTCATCTGAAGCATTGTCGACACTGTCTATCTGAAGCATGGCTTCTCAGCTTTCTTATTTTTTCCTCCATCAAAAGGTTGTACAGCCGTTGTCCTTCCTCATGCAGTGGTGTGGGCTTGGCTGCACTTGTCGTCCACCCTGTGGTGATGCCGCTCCTGGAAAGCGAACCAACGGCCTCAGCCATGGCTGACTGGCCGAGCCCCGTGGCGGTGACGACTCGTCTGAACCTCAACGATGGTGGATGGCAGGGAAGGGCCCAGGCCATGGACGAGAGGAAGTTTCGGCATCCGGCGGCGGTGGATGGTGAAGAAGGCGCGACACACGCCACTGCGGAACGGAGACGAGCGAGGCACACCGCCGGATGCCCGGCGGCGCAAAGTGCGGCGACGAGATGCCCGACGGCTTGCTTCCGTCGATGGAATGGATGGGTATGCATTTTTGGCTGATTGGGCTGGTATATGGGCTAGATGGTGATGAATTGGTTCTGTTAAACGTGCGCGCTGTTGGATGGCCATCCGACGTCCCACGTACCTGGACGTCCCTCCTACATAAAAGAAAGAATGTTAGAGGATCCGGTTCCTGTGACTTGTGAGTTGTAGTTTCTAAGAGAAGGTACTCGTATTATAGTAGCCTGTAAGTTGGCTAAATACTAAGGTGTAGAAAAGAGGAGAGAAAAGAGAAGGGAAGCGGGCTGCAAGCTTACAGCCTGCTTATACACAAGAACCAAAAAACTTTGTGAGAGAGACAAGTGGGTCATGTATTAATTGTGAATAGCTAAACTATTATATGAGAGCTAAGAGAAAGCTAAAAAGAATCCTTGCAGTCAACAGCTGGCGTGTTTAGATCGAGAAAAATGGATGGAAAGTACGAAAAAATATTGTTTCTATAAAAGCGTCTACGTGGATAACTTAAATAAGACGTTTCTCCTGGATCTAAACAGTGGCTAAGCATTGAGGCTCTATTAGGGGTCTAGATGTAAAAAACTTTTAAAAAAATAGAGGGGCAACAAAAAATGTAACCCCGCAACTCGCGTCTCTCTTCTTTCTTCCTCCTCTGGAAACCCGCCTCTCCTCCCCGTTCCGTCCCAGCATACTACCATTCCGTTCCGTCCTCCACACCGTTGCTCCCGCCTCCGTGGTCTTCTCTCGCTGGGTTGTGGGCCCGGGCTCACACGCCCCGCGCCGCGCGACGCGAGTGGCTGCGCCTCCCGCTCCTACACCTGTGGGCACCCGGGCGCTGAACCCCAGGAAAACCCCACAAATACCCCCGCCGCCGCCATCTCTTCCTCCTCTCGTTTTCCCCTCCCACAGTCGCCGCGGAGCGAGGACGGCCACCTGAGAGAGCGCGACCTCGCCAAGCCGCTTCCTCTTCCGGCGCCTTGTTTCTTCCTCCGCCCAAGGTGAGTGCCTGTGCCTCACCTCACCTCGCCCGCCCTTCCCTCTCTGGCTCTCTGCGCCTTGTTTGCTGCTGCGCACGTACGCGCACGCCTAAATGCCGTCGCGGGCATTTCTCCCTGAACCCTACCATCGGGTTGTCGGCCCGGATTTTGTGCTGGATGTACTGATTCGATGGTGCTATTCATATCTCTTGTTGGCTGCGTTTCTGTTTCACTCGATCGTTCACTTGTTGTTCCGTGTTCTATCAGTGCAGAGGCTACCCGTGCTAATTCCTTGCTGGATTTCAATTTTTTCCGTATCCTTTGCGCTGGGTTGCGTCGCCTACAGGCGACGGCGTTGAAGGGCGGGGCAGTTCCTTATTCCGAGGAGCAGCCTCGCCTCGCTGATTCGCCGCACCCGCGCGGTCGCAACTCGCAAGTGATTTGCCTGTTGTTGCTGTTGCTGGTTGTTTTGGTTTGTTGCTTGTTGAATGTGACGATTCTGGAGGACGAGGGCGGTAGTTAATTCCTGGGCGAAGGTAGTGGAATCGTGTGCTACAGTTACTGCATTCAGGTAGGGTGTGTTTGGTTGCAATTCAAGGAGGGATTCAGGATGGTGAGTCGATTCAGGCTGAGTGTGGACAGTATAGAAGCATACAGGTAGGTTTGATTGGTTTGCATATGGCTTGAACCAGGATGAAGAGAGTTGTTGATTGGTTGGGTGCGCGACAGGATGCTTTGTGTGGCTGCAACTGGAGCCCATCATCTTGCCTGTATCAGCTCATCCTGGCTCGCGAGGGAAGGCCAAGTTTTGGGTAGCATGCGAGCTGGAATGGAGGAGGGAATCTGAACGAGGCCATACAACTAAAGCATGCAGCCCCGACAACCAATCAAGACCAACCTGCACCACACGGAGCTGGATGGTGCGTCGGATGATGGGATCCGAGCAACCAATCACCCCCGTAGTGTTCATGGGAAGGGAGCCCGTGGGTTTGAATTTAATAGTTACTAGAATAATACTTCTGTTGCTATTTCCGTGAATGGATATCTCCCACCTCTATGTCAGGGATATGAGTATGCGTGTCTTGATCATTTGTAATCGTCAGGCTTCAAAATTTATTTGTCTGAATGTCTCATGTATGTCCATAAGATATATCAGACATGAAGTGTTAGCAAGGAGGTTTATTGGGTTAATGGTTAGGCCCATTGGGGCCATGTAAGGCTGGAGCACAAGACCTTCCTGGTCTTGTGCGCCGCCCACCTGATAAGGTAGAGGGGCAGGGGTCCCTTTTAGGGTTCCCTGGCTATATATGTACACCATTGTACACCCTATCAATCAATCCATTATTTCCCTGCTTTCTCTATTGCTAACATGAAGCATGTCAGGCTATTTAATATATATAGTATCTAATATTATATTTCTTTGTTCAGCAAACATAGATAGTCCAGTACCTTGATAGGATTTCATTTTCAGCATTCAATTTTATGTCCAAACATTGAGAACATATGCCTTTTTTATCTTATTTTAATCCATTTAGTCTTGTTTTATTATTTTTCTTCATTATTCAATCTTGTGCCCATTCTTTCCCATTTGTGTTAGTCAATATTGGTGTTTATTCTTTATCTGAAGAAGCTATGCTTGTGTTCTTGCACTGGATCTCTAGTTACCTTCATGAAAATCAGTTGCATTGTAATTATTTTCAGACTCACTCATCTGATACAAGTTTCGGTTTTCAATTGGTAGCTTCAACTATCAGATTCTTAATTCTCAGATCAGTTTCAGTGCTCGTAGTAATGTAACTAACTTAGAATTCAGATTCAGCTATAATTTAGTTATTTTAAGATGTAGTTATCTGGATAACATCATTGTCTAGTTATCCTCTCCTCTGTTGCTTTATTCCACTCATCAATGTTTCCTATTCAGATTCAGTTATCAGAATCAGTGTGCAATTATTACCTTATTTTATTTATCAGTGTTTTCTTTCAGATTTAGTTTCCTGAATAGCCTTGTGTGTAAATTCCATTTCCTTCTTGTACTGTCGGAGACGCATTCATATTTGACCTCGCTCTCCCTTTCATTTTCACCACAATCTTCTCTGTTTTCTTCTCTCTTTTTTTTCTGGCGTGTTATCAGTGCAGGCTTCTGTTCGTTCCAGTATTAGCATTTCAGTGTAGGCATGTTGGAACCTAATGTTGGATTGTGCTGTCAAGCTCTCAATGTGCCTTAGCCCAGTTTGGAGCTTGGACTTCTGTGCCTTTTTTTTGTTCTCATGACTAATAAGCACATGACTTCCTCTCCACCATCTGTTTGCTTGTTTTCATGTCTTCCCTTTCAGCCGAATTTATTAAAGTTAGCTGTATCAGAATTCTTTCGTATCCATTGCTCTATTTTTTATACATCTGCAATGATAGTTGATTTACTGTTAGAAGGTGCAAATCAGCAAAATCCTTGTGACTATTCTAGAAATGCTTGTGTCTATACAGCACTATAATTAGTAGTTTCTGTCATTGAGGCAAAATCCTGTTGATCCCAATAATTTCAAAGAAAATTTGTACATGTTTTTTAAACTATTTGACTGAGGTAAATGACTTTTCTTGTTTTTTTTCTAATAGAAATGACTTTTTTTCTCTAAACTTTTCCCTTTTTTCATCATTGATGAACTAAGTCTAGTACTCTAGTCATTTCTCTGAATACTCTCTTTCAGATTACTGTCTGTAGCTTTTCAGAGTGTAGAGTGTGCTATAACCAGACCTTTTCATTTCTCTGAAGAATCATTTTGTCAGAGGGCTGTGACTCTGAGTTCCCCAAGTGATCTCAGTTCTCTGACTTCCGTGTTCAATCGAATTTTTTTTGTGTTTTCTTTTCAGATTCAGTTATTTGAATAACAGTTGCTATATTTCATTTAGCTATGTTTTCTTTTCAGTTTGAGTTTAGTTTTCAGAATAACCTTCTGTGAGTAATAAATTCCATTTTCTTGTACTGTCGGAGATTCTTGTTCGGCTTGGCTCTCACTTCCATTGTCATTAGCGACAATCTTCTCCGTTGCTCATTTTTATTCTGACACGCTATCAGTGTAGGCTTTTGTTCATTCCAGTTTACACTTCAATGGTGGTCATTTCATTGTAGACATGCGAGGACCTAACGAAAGTGTAACAAGCATTCAAATAAAACATTGCAGTTTCATTGACTTAGGTGGCTTAACTTAGTTTGGAGCTTAAAACTTAGGTGCCTTTTTCGTATTCTGTTGATATATGAGCATATGATCTCCTATCCATCAGATGTTTTCATGTCTTTCCTTGCAGCCAATTTCGTAAAGTTAATTGTGTCAGGATTCTTTGATATCCAGTGTCCCCATTTTTATACACCTGCAGTGGGTAGTTGATTTATTGTTGGAAGATGCAAAATCCTTGTGATTCTTTCAAAAAAGCTTGTTTATGTACAGTATTTATATAATTAGTAAATTATTATTGTTTCTGTTACTACATCAAAATCCTATTGATCCCAATAATTTCAAGGAAAAAGTATAAATGTTTTCTGGAGACTGTTTGACTAAGGAGGTAAATGGCTTGTCTTGTTTTTTCTAACAGGAATGACTCTTTTTTTTTCCCTCTGAACTACTCTGCGTTTTCCCTTTTTTCCCCGGATCATTTGAACTAAGTCTGTAGTCATTTCACAGAATATCTTTCAGATTTACTGTATGTAGCTTTTCAGATTGTGCTACAACCAGGCCTTTTCATTTATATGAATCATTTGTCTGCAGGTTCTGGGTTCTCCAAGTGCTGACTGATTCTCATGTTCACTTGTCTGAAGGTTTAGCATTATGATCAGCAAAATTCTCCATGTAGTCACATATTGCCAAAATGGTCTGGTTGATTTTCATGTTCAATTGTCTGAACATTTAACATTGAGAACATGTATTGTGTGCGGGTGCTGTGTTTTTTATCCCCTTTAGGCACACGTGTGCAGAATCTGGTTGATGTATGTACTGGGGATCTGTTTGATTTCTTCCCATATTATCCTTCGGATTCTCAATATGCTGTTATTTTCAATTGTTTTTGCTTATGGCGTGTCACATTCATATATGACGCTGATACCACACATATGCTATCATGTGGCAGGGGCATTCAATGGCGCCCGAGGCAGTTTCACCGTTGCTGGAGCCACATGAAGGCAGTTCCCGGATTTCTAGTCTTCTCAGGAAAGCGGTAAGTTCAGAGGCATATTTTTGTTTTAAACGAACCAGACATAAATTTGATTCATTTGGTCAATCCTTTCATACAGAGTAAACCTGAGTTCTGTTTCATAGATAGCAAATCTGTTCTTGTGTTGTGCAGGGCAAGGTGGGAGACTTCCTTATCCTACTACTCGTGCCCGTGGGTGTTGTTTACTCGACATACCTGTTGGCGTCCACAGCATCTGGTTCTGTCTGCGTCACCATGAATGCCCCTGACGTGATGAAGAACTCTCTACTGCTCCTTCCAGTCTGCTTGATCATAGCAGTGCTCTCCACGTCGGGGCTTATCAGAGAGTTGGTCGGGGGAGGAGAGTCGAGGGCTCTCTCCCTTGTGCAGGCCATCTGTGGAGTGATGCTACTGGACTGGTTGGCTATCTGTATGTGCGGTGCGTCGGCAGGGTGGGTGCTCGCCACCGGAGCTGTGCTGGTGGCAGCAGTGGTGGGCTGGGCATACATGGCTCCACCGGCGATGGCTGTTGAAGCCTGAGTTATCAGCAGTACTACTCGTATTAGAGATCTTATTCGCGTATTCTGTCGTTTGGCTATCCGGCCGGCGTGTGGCTGGCTGGGATATTTTTGGTGGAAAAACTCAGAGTCAGAGAGCGGAAAACTAGACTTCGTTACAGACTGGTAGGCACTTGAGTACTCCGTAACTGGCAACGTCCAGCTCTGGCTGTAATTCGACTCGGTGCTACCGTTGTGCTTCTGGATTTATATATTAGGCAGAACAGGCAGTTGCGCCCTTGAACTTCTCTCTTGAGACTCAATGTGCTTCTTCAATCAACTACTAAAAGGATTGTTTCAATCCTGAAATTGTTCTTTTGGGCTCAATTTCTTTCCTAATCCTATGTGGCATGCCCCATTGTCGCTCCATGTCCGGCAGAGAAACTTGGGATCCATGGTGGATGTGTGCTATTGCTATATACGTATAAATTGCCTCTTCTGCTCTCTTATATGCAGCATGAACCCACTTGGCTGTCATTTTTAATATATTTTACCTCCGCCCTACTAGCGCACGGGCATTTTTGGTAGTCCTAAATAAAAACAGCATCAATTCGCAATAAATAAATAAAAACGACACCGCTACACATCGTAGGCCATCCTGGGCCAGCTCGCGTACTCTTTTTTTCCCGGAAAAAGTCCCTTTTACCTCCCTGGACATCAAGCCGAGTCCGCGTTTCCTCCTTAGACCGCAAAACCATTTATCTAACACCCTCAACTATCAAAACCGTCCGTTTTGCCCCCCTCGGCGGTTTGGTTGGTGGTTTTGGCTGACGTGGCGGTGGGCCCACATGTCAGCGCGGGCCCCACCCCTCTCTTTTCTTCCTCTCTCCTCTCCCTCTCTCTGCCATCTCCTCGCCGCCGCCTCCCCGCGCCGCCGGCGTCCTCCTCCGCCCGCCGCGCCGCCGGCGTCCTCCTCTCCGCCGCCTCCCCGCGCGCCGCCGCCGCCGACCGCCTCGCCTACCACTTCGCCCGCGCCCGCGCCCTCCGTGCCGACGCTGCTGCCGCGCCGCGGGCCACCTGGCGCCCTCTTCCTCCGCCGCCGCCGCCGTGCGGTCGCCGCGGTCGGGCGCGTACCTGGCCTTCAACCAGATCGGCGGCGGCGGCGGCGGCGCGCGGGGGTCCTCCTCTCTGCCGCCTCCGGTTCGCACATCCTCGACCTCGACGCCGCCCACGGCGTCCAGTGGCCGCCGCTCCTCTAGGCCTCCACACCGGCTCCCGCCTTCGCGCACCGGCGTCCTCCTCCGCACCGGCGTCCTCCTCCGCACCGGCGTCCTCCGCTGCCAGCTGCCCTCCTCCGGCCTCCCTTGTCCTTCACCACCGCGGAGGAGCGTCGCTGCGGGGGTCGCGGCGAGCTTCGCCCGGCGCTCGGTTGCGGGAGCTCCGCCTGGCACTGGGTCGCGGGAGCTCCGCCCGGCCCGGGTCCCGTGAGGTGGGTCGGCGGCGGGCGAGATGCGGCGCCGGCGCTGAGCAGAGGAAAGGAGAGGAGGCGGCGTCGGCGGTGAGCAGAGAGAGGAAGAAGAGGAGAGAGGAAGAAGGTAGAGGGGTGGGGCCCACAGTGACATGTGGGGCCCACCGCCACGTCAGCCAAAACCACCAACCAAACCGCCGAGGGGGGTAAAACGGACGGTTTTGATAGTTGAGGGTGTTAGATAAATGGTTTTGCGGTCTAGGGAGGAAACGCGGACTCGGCTTGATGTCCAGGGAGGTAAAAGGGACTTTTTCCTTTTTTCCCTTTTCTTTGTTGAAAAAAGCAGCCCAATAGACTATACACAGCCCATGAAGAGCTCGTGACCGAATCGAAGCCTAAACCCCCATGGGTTAGGCCGGCCCATAAAAAAATAGAGACGCTAGCTGCTCCGGCAGCCTCCTCCTGTCCTGTCGTCGTGCGAGCGTCCTCGAGACATCGACTCCTCGTCCTGCTTTCCCGTGAATCCGAGGAGGAGTCCTTCCGCCGCCGCCGCCGCCGCGGCGGCGAAGCCTCTCCCTGCAAGATCGTTCTTTCGCGCCGCGACGTCGTCTATGTCGATGGCGAGTTCCGATGCTCCCTTAGATCTCGAGAAAGGCTCCGCCGGGGCGAAGGCGAATTCTGATGCTACCGTAGATCTCGAGAAAGGCCCCACTGGGGCGAAGGCGGCGGTGACGGAGGGGCGTCATCCGATGGACCCTCGCCTGGCAATGTGTATGAAGGTCTCGCTGGTGAGGGCTTTTCTTCTGCTTTCCCTTCTAGATTTCTGATGGATTTCTAGCCAACTGTCTTACATGGTTTGGAGCTAAAACGAATTCTCCTGAGCATCCTCTGCTCAATTTCAATCTCAATTTTTTTCTGACAGTTATCCACAATGCTATGCTATTAGTATGCGTTGCTAAATTACTTTTAGGTTGCAGATCATTGCATTGGGTACCCTTATGTATTGATGTGAATCAATCTGATTTCTCAAAGTTAAGTAATTACTGCTCTTTAGTTGATGACTGTGCTGTTGTAAACTCAATTTTCCAGTGAACTAATAAATGTGTTACAGTGGATTGTTCAACATCAGACACTGCCACCCAGAAGAAAGAAAAAAAAAGCATGTGGTTTAGCCATGGTAGATTCGTCATGCTATTTTCAACAACAATTTCCACACTGTTTGTAAAAATAGCATACCAATAGCTTCAGGAACTAATCTTTTGCTCTCACTGCTTGTCTCTCCTTTGTAGCATGTGGGCGCTGTGCTGTACGTGTTCTATTACATTGGCATGATCACTTTGATGGTGAGGCGTTATGGGTGGGATTCATGGATGGCTGCTCTTATCTTATCGACAGTCTTGGTATGGGTCATATGGAATGCACCCAAGATTAAGTATGACACGAAGTCTGCACCAGGAAGCGAAGATGACAGCAATCTTACTACCGGACTAATAGCATCTAAGAAATAAGCCAATGAGTGAGTAAAGTGAATAAGGTAACTGTGGTGCCCTGGTCTTGGTATTGGACTAGTAGTATGCGTGGTGCAATTGGACTAGTAGTATGCGTGGTGCCTGCATTTAATCTAGCTGTTGAGCTTTGTACATCCTCCTGATAAATGGAGAGACACCAGATGGATGTGAATTTCACTTTGTGCTGTTATATCTTAATTTTAATGCCCCTGACCATGGCCAAGGTTTGGTGTTGTTTCAGAGGTACAATCACAGATGCTCAAAATGAACGAGTGTAGGGCATGTATGATTGCTAGCCAGGGAAGTCTGGCAAACCAAAACAAAGGGCATGTTTGGATGGAGGGGGGTAAATGGGGCAAATTTGCTCCCCCCCCCCCCCCCCCCCCCCCAACCCCCCAAAATTCATTTACCCTTTAAGAGTGTCAAATTGGGGCAACTGTTTACCCCTCAATCCAAAACCCCATGAGGCAAATAAAATAGGCAAAACATTTGTCTTGGGGTAAATATTTACCCCCTCAATCCAAACAGGGCCAAAGTGTGGCTCTTCACCATAACAAAATTGGCAGAGATCTGAATATAACGTTGGTAATGTTTCTGGTACCTTAAAATATACAACATGAACTTCATTGTCAGAACTTACAAATCAATTTCACTCGTTCTGAAATTGTAAAATAATATGAAAACGGCCCGTTAAACAAAACGCCTCGGAGAGTAATCATCTGAAACCGAAATTGGTTGGAGTTATTTTGCTATTTTGAAACCATAATGTCATTTTCCAAAAAAAAAATCATTTCAACAAGTGCAATACCCCCAGAAGGGCAACTCCACAAATGATTTGATAGATTAGTAAGCAATGTAATGCTATTTTGATTATTATTTCTCAAAAATTACGAGCTACGATTCCAAATAAATTTGAAGCCCGTTTTGAAAATAATTTATATGAGGTCATATAAATCAAGTTATCACATAAGCTGTGTTTATGGCTCCGATGCAACTTACGGGCATAATTGCTCGTAGCATTTAAAGCTCAAACAAACCTCATGTCAGCTACTATGCAACTTACGGGCAGTCCCAACCCTTCATGTCAGGGCCATGTAAGCAAAATTCTGACGTGACCATGTAAGTAAAATTCTGATGTGGCAGGAGTGTTATTGAGAAGAGAGAAAAAAAATTGTAGACGTCCTTTCTCGTGCACGACTCGCGTTGAGCAAGCGGATGGTTTCTTCCCCAGGCAGTTTGCGGGACCCATCGTGAAAAAGGAACAAACTGCTGCCCCGAGTTCTCCATGGTTGCGCCGCCCCGACCTCTATCCGCCACGCCGGCTCGGTGGTTGCGCCATGCACTGCCCGCGCGTGTACGCCGGCGTTGCCGCTGCGTGTTGTGCGCCGGCCACTGCGGCTCCCGCGTGGCCACCCTCGAGCTCCACGACGTATGGACCTCACTGCCGCCGTTCGCGTGTATGCTCGTCATGCCGGCCCCTGCTCTGCGTGCTCGCGTGCCGCCCATGCCCGCCTGGCCACCTCGCGGTCCCGCGCACGAACACCTCCCACCAATGCCGCCACCGCGTCCTCAGTCCTCACGAGTTGAAGATTCGTCGATGGAAGCGGTAGCCAAAATCAGATATCTGGCAACATGAATCGAAGCCTCCTTGCACGAATCGATGCTCAGTACAACATTTGAAGCTAGTTGTATTAGTACCTGGCATCGGAGACGGAAAGAGTAGGCGCCGCCGCCATGCCCGTCCCAGCGCGCTGCTCTGACATTGCCGCCGCTTCTTGCCGCAAGCGCCACTCGCCAGCGCACACGCGCGGCCTGCCCCCAACCCCGTCCGCGTTCTGCTGCACCGCGCGCAGCCTTCTCGCAACATCGCCCAGCTTCGCCCGCCGCCGCTTTGCTTCGCGCACCGCCTGCCGACTGCTGCCTCCGCCGCGGCCTCACCCTGCTACCACGCGTAGTCCCCTGTCCATCGGCCGGGGACGCCTCCTGCCGTCGTCGAGCGGGTTGTGGTGTCTAGCTGATCCGGCACTATAAAAATTACCTACATACATATCGTGGGTTGGAACTGCCCTAACCAAACAAAAAACGGGGAACTCAAAGTCTACAGGCGCCCGGGCGGAAACCTCGGTACGCGCGACCCTTTTCTGCTATGGTCCACCCGTCCCGCTTACTTCCAGCCTTCCAGGCCTATTGTCCCACCTGGACAAGTGTTGATGACTGCCAATCAAGATGTGTTGCAAGCTGCAATAGCGCGTTTGGGGATCAATACCACAGAGCTGGGTATTTACCCCTATGGTAGCTAAAAAGGACTTGAGGAATCGTGGTTGTGATTGTAAATATGTAGATAGTAGATGCTGGAATAAGACTGAAGGACATGGCAGAACACCATGTTATGTAGTTAGTGATGCCAGTCTGTAAAGTTGGTTTGTGATGACAGTTGTAAATATTTGTGGTTTGTATTATATTGAAACTACTGTCGTAGTACTTAAATAAGTGTTGTAATAAATGTGATTCGCTTGAATAAGTGATGCATGCTTTGGTGCCATGTGTTGTAATTATTTTGTGGATTTATGCAAATATTATACCTTTTGATGTTGAAATCCTCGGAGGAAAAGGAATTAATCCCTTGTTTTGGAATTTTGTAGAATGTCGGGTTCAAAGGAATCACATACTGCGGCAAGGGCCGATGAGGCGGCCCAAGTCCAAAACCCCACTCTGACGGATGCCTTCGCCAGTATTGTCAACTCTGGGGCTGAGCAGACTAGTTGCTCAATCTCATTGCGGAGACTCTCAATACTAATCAACAGCATGCCCGCCAAGCAGGACCACCAAGAGTGACATATCCGAATTTTCTGGAAACTCATCCACCAATCTTTCTCAAGGCAGAGCATCCTATTGAAGCGAATGAATGGCTTCAGGCTATAGAGCAGAAGTTTCGGGTAATTCCTCACTGTTCTGAAACTCAGAAAGCGAAATTTGCCGGATTACAACTTCAAGGCCCAGCAGATACATGGTGGGCCAGTCATTTGATAAGACAACCTGCTGGCAGAGATATTACTTGGGATGATTTTAAGGCAGCATTTCGTGCCCAGTTTGTGCCTGCGGGAGTTATGAGAATGAAGTTAGAGGAATTTTTGAAGCTCCGGCAAGGAGAGAAGAGTGTATTGGACTACACCAATGCTTTTGATCATTTGTCTCAATATGCTCCTAAACATGTGGATACTGAGGCTAAAAAGAAGGATTGTTACTTTCGAGGCCTCAATGCAAAGATGCAAGACAAGTTGTTCACATGTACTTTTGATACATATAGTTCTGCTGTGAGCATGGCATTCACTGCGGAAGAAAAGATGAAGGCAGTGGAAGAGACTCTGAAGAAAGAGGAATCTCTTAAAAGAAAGAACCCACCGTTTGGGGCTTCAAGCAGTGCTCCTCCACGTTTCAAGGTGTTTTATCGAGGGCCAGCTCGACCACCTTATAGACCGCCACAGCAACAACCTCAGCAGCAATGGGTGGTTAGGAATCCCTATAATGTTCCACGTCCGATGAACCCTCAATATCCAGGGATTCGTAAAGCCGCTGCTCCATTCAATGCGCAGCCGTGTTATAATTGCGGAAGGACTGGTAATTTTGCTCGGGATTGTCGTTTCCCTAAGCAGGGGGGAAAAGCTAATGTGAAGGCTTAGACTTCAGGACAAGGAGTTGGACAGAATTTTGTTCGTAAGAAGTTCCTCAACACCAAGACAGGAAGAGTGCACTATATGAGCGTTGAAGAAATTCCTGAAGGAGAACCTGTTATGGCTGGTATGTTCTCTATCAATGATCAT
This sequence comes from Urochloa ruziziensis, assembly GCA_015476505.1. Classification (NCBI taxonomy): domain Eukaryota; kingdom Viridiplantae; phylum Streptophyta; class Magnoliopsida; order Poales; family Poaceae; genus Urochloa; species Urochloa ruziziensis. The sequence continues at coordinate 35,180,808 of CM027126.1, read as the reverse complement.
CCTGCCTTTATTTTATTTGACTCGGGTGCTTCACACACTTTCATCAGTAGAACTTTTGTGGAAAAATATTAATTAGAAGCAAGTGCTTTAAGGACAAGCTATGCTATCCAATCCACGGGAACCACCCAAAACACTAATTTGATAGTTTGGGATGTGGTTCTTAATCTAGAAGGCAAAAAGGTTGGTGCGGTTCTCTTAATCCTAGAAGATCAAGGAATAGACCTTATCTTGGGAATGAATTGGATGAAGCAGTACAAAACATTGATTGATGTTGATACCAGAACCATTTGTATAAAGGATATGCAAGGAAATCCTTTTGAGATAAAAATTCCTACCCGCCTGTGTTTTGATCAAATGGTTAAAAAGACTAGAGCTGTTACTTTGGCTTCAATACCAGTGGTAAATGAATTTGAAGATGTCTTCCTTGAAGATATTTCTGGTTTACCACCGGACCGAGCAATAGAATTTACTATTGAAATAGAGCCTGGCACAGCTCCAATCTCGAGAAGACCTTATCGGATGCCACCAAAAGAGTTAAAAGAATTAAAGGTTCAGTTGCAGGAATTGCTGGATAAAGAGTTTATTCGGCCTAGTAATTCACCTTGGGGTTGTCCAGCTATATTCGTGAAGAAGAAAGATCATACCTTGAGGTTATGTGTGGATTATTGTCCTTTAAATGCAGTGACTATCAAGAACAAATATCCTTTGCCACGAATTGATTTGTTGTTTGATCAACTAGCCGGAGCAAGGGTTTTCTCTAAGATTGATTTAAGATCAGGGTATCATCAGATTAAGATTAAACCTGAGGATATACCCAAGACTGCATTTTCTACCAGATATGGTTTATATGAATATTTAGTCATGTCTTTTGGATTAACCAATGCTCCAGCCATTTTATGTATCTGATGAACTCGGTGTTCATGCCAGAGTTGGATAAATTCGTGATGGTTTTCATTGATGATATTCTTATATTTTCCAAAATGAAGAAGAACATGCAAAGCATTTGCGCATTGTTCTAAACAGACTCAGGGAGCATAAACTTTATGCCAAATTTAGTAAATGCGAATTTTGGTTGAAGAAAGTACCTTTTTCTTGGACATGTGTTGTCAGCCGATGGAGTTGAAGTTGATCCAGGGAAAGTTAAAGATGTTTTAAACTGGAAACCGCCAACAACAGTGCACGAAGTTAGAAGTTTCCTAGGAATGGCTGGGTATTATAGAAGATTTATTCCAGATTTCTCCAAGATTGCAAAACCTATGACTGAACTGTTGAAGAAAGAAATGAAGTTTGAATGGAGGGAAGAATGTGAAGAAGCGTTTCAAATATTGAAGAAATTATTGACCACAACGCCGGTTCTGGTTCAACCGGATGTCGAGAAACCGTTTGATATCTATTGTGATGCTTCAGGCAAGGGGTTAGGTTGTGTGTTGATGCAAGAACGCAGAGTGATTGCTTATGCATCTCGACAACTGAAGAAACATGAGGAAAATTATCCCACTCATGATTTAGAACTAGCTGCTGTGGTGCATGCATTGAAGATATGGAGGCACTATCTTTTGGGCAGTATTTGTCATATCTATACTGATCACAAAAGTTTAAAGTATATCTTTACCCAGTCAGATTTGAATATGAGGCAACGTAGATGGTTAGAGCTTATCAAAGATTATAACTTGGAAATTCATTATCATCCAGGAAAAGCTAATGTGGTAGCTGATGCTTTGAGTAGAAAAGCCCAATGTCATTGTGTAGCTGCTCATGCAAGGGAGAAGACGTTATGTCAAGAATTGGAAGGTTTAAATTTGGAAATAGTGGCACAAGGAACCGTAAGGAATATTATTATACAAGATACTCTAAAGGAACAGATAAAGAGATCCCAAACAGAAGATAAAGGTATGAAAATCCTTATAGATCGTTTAACAAAAGGAGAGGTTTCTTGTTTCACTCTAGATGAACAAGGTACACTTTATTTCAAAGATAGAATAGTGGTACCCAAAGATTTAGACTTGAGAAAGAAAATTTTGGATGAAGCTCATATATCCAGATTCTCTATTCATCCTGGAAGCAATAAAATGTATCAAGATTTGAAGCAAAGATTCTGGTGGACTAGAATGAAAAGAGAAATTGCCAGATATGTTGCTGAATGTGATACTTGTCAAAGGGTCAAAGGGATACATCAAAAGCAAGCTGGAAAGTTACAACCTTTGTCTATTCCAGCATGGAAATGGGATAATATTTCTATGGATTTCATAGATGGATTACATGTTACTTTCAAAGGATATAATTCGATTTGGGTTACAATAGACCGACTTACTAAATCAGCTCATTTTATCCCGGTCAAAACGACTTTTCATGTAAGTCAATATGCTGATTTGTATCGGGCACGAATTATATCATTACATGGGGTACCCAAGACTATCACTTCTGATAGGGGTTCTCAGTTTATTTCTAAATTCTGGGAGCATATACACAAAGCCATGGGTACTACATTAATTCGAAGTTCAGCATATCATCATCCGCAAACAGGAGGGCAAACTGAAAGAGCCAATCAAATATTAGAAGATATGCTGAGGGCCTGTGTGTTAACTTTTTCTAAGAAATGGGATGAATGTTTGCCCCTAGCAGAATTTTCTTACAATAATAGTTATCAGGCCAGTATTCGGATGGCTCAATTTGAGGCTTTATATGGCCGCAGATGTCGGACACCATTGAATTGGTCGGAACGGGAGAAAGGGCTGCTTTTCGCAATCCGATTTTGAAGGGTTGACTTCATGCCCATTGTTGTATTGAAAATCCCATTCTATCCATGTTCAGACAGCCTAGGGTGTGGAGTAGGGAATTGCAAGTTAATTGGGCTTTCGGTCCACTTTAGACTTGATTGGACAGATTAGCTTGAGGGTTCTAACTAACTTAATAGTGAAAAGTTCTGAAATGAAGACATTGTGCTATATACTATATTTCTGGAGTGGTACTGTTCTGGCCCAAATGTCCTAGTAGAGTACCTTGGTTCCTTTCTTTACATGTAGTAAGTTGGCACTCTCATAACAATTGCTGCAGCTTCATGCTTCTTGTGATTGGATAACAGATTACATGGATTAATGTTCTAGAATATGATTAGAACGTGAAAAAGGTAGAAGCAGAAATCATATTCTTCAACCCCAACCACAATTGCCAAGCCAATTATCCATGAACCATCTCTTCTCTATTAATGAATACAAACCCGGCAATCTGGCCGGTTTACGTTCAAAAAAAAAAAATTAGCCATGAACCAATCACACGAACAAAAAATCGAAGCACATCCCATCGACTCGAGAGTGAGGAGATAAAGGTGTGATGAGCCGGATACCTTCGACCTCGTCGCCGACCTCGGGCGTCTCCAATCCCTCGCCCTCCTTGAGCAGCTTCTTCTTGAGCCCCTGCTTCCCGACCTCCTTCTCCTCGCCCACCTTCAACACCGGGCCCTCGTCGCCGCCGACGTCGCTCACATCGTCGTCGTCCATCATACCCTCGGCGCCGGCCGGGGGCATCTCAAAGTCCTGGCAAAGAGGGGGGCCGAGCCGTGATCAGCGCGCGGCTAGGGTTTCGGGTTTCGCGCTTTGGAAGGTTGGAGGGGGAGCACGAGAGCGTATCCTTTCAAATTGTTTTGGTGAGTGCCTTCGGCGGAAAGAAAAAAGCAGCCCAACACGCCGGCCGGCCCATGAAGGTCCACCGGGAGTGTTTGCTGTTCGGTTTTTTTTTTTTTTTTTTTTTTTTTTTTTTTTTTTTTTTTTGCCTATAACGAGTGTTCCAGTTCGAATTAGTTGGTGTTTATATCATGTTATAAAATGCAGGTTCGTATTTGTTTTCGACTTTCCCATCTTAGATGCGAGTGAAAGTTGGAACGATTTTTCTCAATGTTCCATGCGACCTTTTATTATAATTTTTGTCTAATAACTAGCTGAAATCCCTTAATTGGGAGTGTTGCTTTTACAGTTCTCTGATGATCTCATTCCAATCTACTATCATCCTAAGTGGTAACACCAGAAATCACACTTATTGCCCCTGATAAATAGGCTAAAACCAACACGCAATCCTTGCTCCAGAGTCCATGGTTCAAAACCCCACTGAGTTGAGCACATGTAACTGGACCATCGCCGATTCCGCGCGCAAAGAATAGCTGAATCAGCCAGCACCACCCCTAGAGGAACAACATTTCCCTGGCTCCAGGATGTTATCTTTTCCATTTGTTTTCAACATGTTTTCCATTTCTTTTATTTTTGTTTTAATTCGGTTCCCACTAACAGAGTCAGGAGGGTAAACGGCAGCTTCCTCTTCAAAAAGTATTTACTATACTACTCCCTCCATCCCTTATGATAGGACTATTTGATCTTGGCTCAAATACCAAGGAAAAGAACACTACTTATCCCTCATTTAAACATGTCACCATAAATTGTAATGAAAACTCCTCGGTGCCAACGACATTAACACCATGACCCACATTAAAAATCGTTTCAACCAATCTCATTTCCTCCCTCCATTCTTGTTTTTCCGTGCGTGCAAGTGGTGGAGTAATTGAGAGTAAGACTAGATATTGTTATGCATCATACCCGAGGCAATGGCCAAATAGTCCTATCATATAGCGATTTTTAAGATTTGGAAATAGTCCCATCATAAGGGGATGGAGGGAGTACTATATGCTATCGACATGCGCCGCAGCACCTTTTGGCCATTGATTCCTCCAATTGCTGTGCTCCTCGCCTCCTCGCGTACAGCAGAAATAAACATTGGTTAGCTGTTTTCGTATATATGCTGTCTCTTTCGGTGGACAAGCGAAGCACAAATCTCCTGCTTCCTACCGTGGTGCTTAGCAATCTTCTTAATCTGCACCAATGAACATGCTATAAAAAGTAACATGAAAAGGCATATCTTTATTATAGAAAGAAGTTCTCAAAATGCTCAAGAAGTTTACCAATGGAGATATAAATAGCATGACCTTACCTGTTTGACTTGGCAACACATTGATGTGCTGGAGAGACTCAAGCTAGTGTGACTTTTTTGCCTTTCGACTCCCTTGCCTGCAGCGAATGTTTCCATAGTTATTCAAGGAATCTCAGGTAACAAAAAACACTAAAGGGTTCTGGGTTTTTATTTTCCAGTACAGCTATCAATGGTTTGATGACGTGGAACTGAATATGAGGTGCACCTTTGTGGAAACAGACTTCCTGGACGACACGAATTCACCAAACTCCCTATCATACTGCTTCTTCTCGCCTGCAGGTGTATAAGGTCTAGCTTTCCTAGCAACAGACATGAGAAGTTCTTTGCTGATGCAGGGTTCACTTTCTGGGATCCCACTCTCCCGGTTGTCCAAAAGTTCATGAACTGCTGCCAACCCAGCATCCGTTAGAATAGCGGCAAGATCAGCACCAGTAAATCCTTCGGTCAGAGAGGCAACATCTTCTAGACTGGCATCACTTGCGAGTGAAACCTGATATCAGCAAACAGTATTGAGAACAATGTAATACCTTACTAGCAAAAACACACTGTCATGCAATGAATATGTACATTAACCTTCTCAGCTTAAAGTCTTCCAGAAAATTAAAGCAACACTAGAAATTAGATCCGATTAAGAGAAGCTTAAAGCTGGTTAAGACAAAAACTAGCATTGCTCTTAAGGTGCAAGACACAAAGAAAGTGAACCTGGAAAGTTTGGTGAAACTAGATATCATGATATAAAATCTCTCAATTATGATAATTAAACACAAGAAAACATGCCAGAAGCACCACCCACATGTTTCCAGGAGAAGACTCACCGTCCTAGAATGCACCTTCAAAATTTCCAAACGTTCATCCCATCGAGGGAAATCACAAAATATTAGACGATCAAACCTTCCAGGCCGCAAGAGCGCCGCATCAATTAGTTGTGGCTTGCTGCACAAAAAAATAAGCCATCCCATAAGAAGATGCAGCTCCAATTAACTAAATAAGCAAGCTATTTAGTCACGAATTCCCTAACATTAGCCGAGAAGAAAAATTCCACAGCATTGTCACCCTATGCAAACTGAAGCTCTTAAGCAAAACATTGTGTGGCTGGTCAATATAGTCCACAGCAATAATAATTAAAAAAAACTCTCCAGCACATTTCATCCCTTTGTAAGAGTCAATAATAGAAGAGCTGGAGACTAGGTCTGCAGAAACTATAACATTTATCATGCTCGCAGAGAGCTAACCTTGTAGCTGCAAATACAAATACTCCAGTCAAGGTTTCCACACCATCTAGTTCTGTCAAGAACTGCATACAAACAATCAAATGGACATTTAGGTTGTTCTTGTTTCTGGAAATAACAATGAGCCTAGAGATTTTCTCATATTACAGGCAAGTAGACAGTTACTTACCTGATTAACAACACGATCAGAAACTCCAGCACTATGGGTTCCTCGCTGGGGGGCAATGGAGTCAAATTCATCAAAGAATAGTAGGCAAGGTGCTGCTGCAACTGCTTTTGCAAAAAAGTCACGGACCTGGAATTGGTTTATCAACATTAGAAACATGTGATCTTAATGTCTTTTGTAATCCTGATAAACATTCATATTCATAACTGGAGAACAGGGCTGGCTAAAACAAGAGACAAGGAAATATCCTACACCTTCAAATATCTTTTAGTGTAAGAAAAAAAGGGAAAAGACTTGGAACATTAATGTAATGCTCAAAGGAAAGAAAGGTCCTTACAGATTGCTCAGACGAACCGATGTACTTATTCAATAACTCTGGACCCTTGACTGAAATGAACCGCAAAGAACAAGCTGCAGCTGCAGCTCTCACAATGTGAGTTTTGCCACATCCAGGTGGTCCATACAGGAGAATGTTTGACCGCAACCGTACAGGTGCCCTGGTAAAGATATTTGGGTATTTGGATGGCAATTCAAGAGTCTACAAGAAGGAATACAAATATAAGTATGAACACAGTAACCAAATGAAAGGTGTCCAAAAATGGTTAATTTTTCAGGAGCATATTGCTAGGATGGACTCCCTTAAAGCAATAAAAGTAAGAAATGTGCACCTCTTTAATTATAGTTACTGCTTCATTTAGCCCTCCAACATCTTCCCAGCCACCATCTTTATCATCAGGAGCATACTTTCTAAGATCACGCATGGCGACAGGAAGGAAGCCATGCATTGCTTTTGAGAAATCTTCCATCACCAAAGTTGGTTTCACAGAGTTCGGAGAGGCATTAGAAGGCAGAACAAAGCGAGAAGCAGCAGCATGCACAGCCCTGTCAACCAAAATTTCCTGCAACGCAACAGCATATGTATAGGATGAATATTCTTTACCCACCAAATCCACTAAAAAAATATATGCTAGACCATTGAGAATATTTATGTTTGCCCAAGAAACCTTGTTTCACCCCATTTTGCTTGTTGAAAGAATTGGCCATATTTATCATCATAAAAAAAAAACTCATGGGTTGACTATAAAGTATGATAAAAACTAGCATTGTTCTCCTGCCGGTTTGACAAAAAAGAAAAACAGCTAGCATTACCAAGTCATACGCATCATAACCTTCACATTTTGAAGCTATCTCAGATAAAACTTCCTCGGAACATTGCAACTCATGCTCCTCAACTTGATGTTTTAATAGTGCTTTGCGCTCAGGGACTGCAAGAGCAGGAAGCTCAATGTGGAAATCAAATCTCCCTGCAGGGAAAACAAAGTCTTATTAGCACATTTGAAGTTAGTGACGTGACTTAACCAGTGGACTTTGAAGAACAGTAAGTAGAAAAGGAAATAACCAGAAGAGGTTAAGTCTTGAGGAAGACTCTGAAGTGATTGAACTGAAGCCATAAATGCGATAGGTCCATATCCACATGTATTTCGAGTCTTATCCTAGAAAGTTGTCATGCCAAGGAAAACTAAATAAATGATTACTTGCAGGAAAAAGATAACACTGGAAAAGAAAATTGGAGACAAGGAAATCAACGCATATTTTCTTATAAATTTCAGCTATGTGAATAAAACAGAGAAAAATCTCATGGCATCTCCTCACCTTGTACTCATCCATAATGTCAGTCAAATACCTAACTAAAGAATCAGAAGAACTGGACGATTGAGGCACTTGAGGATCTGAAGAGACTGAAACTACACTGTCCAGATCATCAAATATGATGATCGAAGGTGAATGAAGCAGCGCTTCAGAAATGCTGCCTTCAATTGCTTGCCTTGTCTCCTTAGCCTTGCCAAGGGCAAGTTTGGAACAATCTCTGTATATTCTGCTCTTTGAAAAATAAATGATATAATTAAGTCACAATGAGTTTTCTTTCAAACGAAGAAATATAACATAACTTAGAACAATAAGATTGCACAAAGCGTCTTACACGTGAGCCAAGATCTCTTTATGATCTTCAAAGTATTTTGCAGAAGCCCTGGTCAAAGCAGTTTTCCCAGAACCCTGAAACAGAAAATTAGCCACACAAAGCTGTAAGTAACAAACGCATACCCTATAGTCAAGTAACATTCAAAATCATGACAACCTACATGAAAACTGAAACACAACATAAAGTCAAGATTCACAACATAAAATGGATGGTGTTACTTACTCTTGGCCCATAGACAAGGACATGTCCAGGAAAGGGAAACTTTAGCTTGTTAAATAACCTCAGGCTAATTGATGATAAGAGCACAGATAATCCTTCAGAGAGGAAAACATCCAAAATAAAGTCAGGTAGTCAAGAGCAAGAAAGGCATTAGCCAAAAAGAAATAGATGCAGAAAAGGAACTGTTTGCCTGTCTGGTTAAATAGTATTACTTTTTGTCACATCTGACATTGCATTCTCCATCCAGCCTAAGGAAGATCGTGTCAGCTTGAAACCATCAGTGGAACCACTATCCATTATGGAATCAAAAGATACAGGCTCTCCCAGCTCCAGCTTCCGGAACTGCAGTTCCATACTTTCTGGATTGCCAATTGGAGCACTCCAAGCAGTCTCAACCTTGAGTGTATTGTCAAAACTAGAATTGTCAGAAGTAAATGTGAGCAGATATAGTAATTCAACTCCTCTGTTTGGTTTTTGATATGTCGCCTCAAAATGGAGCACAATATTGGCTGGTAAAACTATCGAACTTATCTCGGCATGGCCAGCATGTAAACTCATTTCTTTCAGTTGTCCGATGAGCCATTGTTTAATAAAAAACTTCTGCTTTGACACAGATTCAGAAATGCTCTCTATATCTGCACCCTGAAGACTTTTGCTTTCACCATAATGAGCTTCTTGTAAGGAATCATCATTTTCTGAAGGAAACCTTGTTACCCTCGAAGGGTCCGCTTCCTGACTGATTAATTCATTGTTATCATGGGCATCTTTCACATGCATCTTGAACCTTAAAGAAGATATTGTCACTACAGGCTCATCCTTGGTAATATTAGCTGAGTATGTCTTTATATAAACCCCTAGGAGCAGCAAAAACTTTTTCAGAGTATTGTAAGTAAAGAGCAGAAAATATTCAACTGTGCACAGATAAAATAGTTATTAGGATACGCTTTTCCTCAAATCTGAATTCAAAGACTATGAGTTGGATGTTTCTAGGTAAAATGGAAGAAAGACACGTGTACTCACATGAGTGTACATCAGCACCTATGAAGTGACGAATAGAGTAAGGGAGCATAACATGCCCTTTGGCAACAGAGTCTGAGAGTAAGATGTAAACTGCTGCTTCATGGGTCCTTTCTTTAGCTATTGAAATTCCCTTCTTTTGTGCAACTTCTTTGCCATTCTTAGGTAGTCCTTTCTTTGATGATTTAGGTGAAACAGTGACCAACTGGAGATTGTCGACCGAAATACATGAAGCTGTATCAGGGTGTATTAGAACAGCATAGCTGAGAACCACCCCTATGTCGACACCTTTATATTTGAATGTATGTGTATGCTTCCTATCAGCCGGTTGAACACGCAGGAGTGCCTTTGTTTTAACTTGTTCCTCCACTGCACTTTGTCTTTTCACATCCTTAGAAGGCTCTTTGCGTTTTTTCGGTGCAACAGCAACTTCAGTTCCTGGCACAAGTTGAACTAAAGAAAGAAAAACACAGTGGATCCTTAGCAATAGGTAAGAAGAAATTAAAATTGACAAGTTAAAAGGTAGAAACATTTAATGAATAGATTGTCTATTATGCGATTACCGACATCTCATAATGTTATATAGAATGTAGTATTCAAACGATTTACCAGATTTAAACACAAACAATCTTTAGGATTTCTTCATAAGGCGTATATTAGTTCTAGTAAGTACTCATTAGACATATTACATGCATGAATGTATCAAACTCGATTCCCCTACTTTTACTGATACATGATTCTAATGTTCTTAAACATTTTATTAGAAAGGACAAGATGTTATCTAAGCTGGATTTCCTCCAATATATACCAAGTTTGGAAAATTTAGTTGCTTACATACTGGTAAGATACTCTAAACTAGATGTAGTTGCTAAATGCAAACATGCTAGTAGGATATGTTAACTAGGTAACATGTTTGATTTCAAGATAACATAAACCTTACAAAACATAGTCCTATTCAGCACCCTGAATGAATTATGCTGTAGGCAGGTAGCTACAAGTTAGGTGCCATAGGAAGTTAATCTTAGGACATCGGAGGATCGACCGGTGCCAATTTCCAGAGTAAATGGGAAATGGACAAGAAGATACTAAAATTATATAGCCTTTCTGCCAAAAAAACATACTCTGGACAACGCAAATTACTTTATAGGTAAACTACATAATAAGTTTGTACCACGATCACAGTGAAAATTACTTATTGACAAGTGTTTGCTGACCTATTTGAAATAAAAAAATTCACATAAACTTATCATCATACGGAGAAAAATATCACTTTTCAACTTAGCAAACGAAGCAAAAGAAGTATACCAACTGACTTCTCTGGGCATGATGACACCACAACAAACTTCACAATATTATGGCCATCCAACCACAATGGGAATTTCATACCCTCATAGACGATTCCGACCTGATTTCAAGAAGAATAAATAAATTTCTGCACCAAAAGTTAAAAATGGCAATGTGACGGAATTACCACGGAAGAATAACAGAATTTCTTTTTTGGGAAATCAAAGAACACCTGCTTCAAGATTGTTTCTTCAGCCAAATCAGCACGGCTCTCCAGTATCTCCCAGTCATCCTCACCGTAGGGTTCTATACTGACCGACTCAGCTTTGGCCAGAGAGCGAGCTACACTCAGCTGTGCTACAGTCCCATCGGGCAGTGAAATGCATTCTGCCAACTCTTGTGCAACCTGCAAGAGACACCATTAGATTTTGAAACACTGCAAGCATCAAGGATGCACTTTTTGCAGCACAATGTACTCCCACAGGAAGGTATCTGAGGTAGCTAAATTGAGGACAAATAAGATAGGTCTTCACAATTCTACATGCAGACATGTCAAAAGCAGTACAAAACTGACAAGGAAATAGGAAAGAGCTCGATGATTCTGATCCCCTGCAACTCCAATGTCTCACGTCAAAGTGTCAAACTATTCTGCTATAAGACCCACTCTCTCCACGCTCCAGGACCAAATTTACTCCCAACAACATCGTGGTATCGGACGAGGTGTCGATAAATTCGACATCCTCAGTTCCCAACTTCCGACTGGAAGCATCGGTTCAACAGAGGAATTACTGATAATTACTGACTCCCGGTCATCGAGACTCAAAGCGACAAAATTATGGCTGCCATAACGACTGGGGACAGCGGGGCTGGTTGGGGCCGCTCACCTCGATGGCGCGGGATCGGGACGCGGCGCCGGACCAGGCGAGAGACCAGCGGCCACCGTCGGGGCCGCGGAGGTCGAGCGCGAGGATGGGCGGGAGGTCGCCGGACGCGGAGGTGCGCTCCAGGGCGTGGATGAGGTGGAGAGGGAGCGCGACGAAGCAGCTCCGCGCGCCGCCCACCACGCGGACCTGCACCTCCATCCCGCCGCCGCTCATGGCTGCCTGATGCCTTGCTCGCTAACTGCCTCCTCCACCGTCCCCGCCCTTCCTTACCAGCGTTTTGGTGCTCCATTTGGTCAAACAAAAGTCAACTTGACTTGAAGTTCAGAAGAAGAAGAAAAAAAAACAAATCCTGGAGCGCTTGTAAAGGTGTGAAGTTTAATTTTAGGGTTATAACGTATACTACTATAGTCTACTTACGCAATTAAAATTCAATCATATTTTTTCCTGAACAACTCAATAGATCTAACTAATCATGTGAAATGAAATCTCTCTAGTAACTCTACAGTCTTTGACTATCACTGTCGGTCTATGGGGTTACGATTGACAATATTGTAGATCAAATGCTGAAATTTGTTTGTCATCTATGCGTGCGATCGATTTGCAATAGGTGTTGGGATTTGAGTTTCCACGGAAAATAGAGAATTCATATGATTTATTTAATCTAGAACAATGCCACGAAAAAGGGCCTAGGAGAAACGATCTATCAAAATTTAATCTTGGCAAAAGGGACAGTTTCTAGAACTTGTAAAGGTTCTATAATAACGTCACCCACCCTGACCAAACCGGTCTGGAAACCGCAAAATTATTTTTTCTTACTAATATATACTCTGGAGAAGTATATTAAGGAAGATTTAAAAGTAATCCAAGTAAACAGAACCTGGGGGTCAATGCCAACGAACACTATAAAGCTTTTTATAAGCAGTATTGCATTCTCTATAAAATGTGACTATATATTACATAATATGTAATTTACCCCAGCAAACATTCTGGGGATGTTCTTAGAATGGTATGGATTTCATTCAAGACTTGTCCCATTGTCCAGAGCATTCAATCACTGAAAAGTTGGGCAAAAATGCTACTCGTAATTATCAAGCAAAGGATTTACATCCCAATGGATTGGTTCCTCTAACTGTCATGCTCATGCTTCGAGTTTTCATTCTGATCAAGCTTCACTGTAAATACCACTCCCTGTTTTCTGATGCTTTCCACATAGATGCTGCACTGTTTGAAAGTCTTTGGTGATCAATAAGATGACCAGAGAAGTCTGCTGTCAGCTGTACCTTCAGAACTCTTACTATGTCACCCCGCAGTTCATCTTATCCTCACTGCTGAAGTAGTGATTTGTCAGCAAACCAGTACCATGAGCTCACCTGTTGAAAGGCGGCGGATTTTTCTGAAACGTTCCTGGAGCAAACACAGGGAAGGACTCTGCAGTTCGCCTCCTCTCTCCCCCAGTGTCATGTTGGTAGGCAGTGAGCTCCCTCCTTTCCTGCTGTCGCGTTCTTGCACCAGCGTCATCACTCCTCCGTGGGCCAGCAGCAGCCAGAAGTGGTCCGCCAAAGAATATCGACTGACCAGTGTATGTCAACCTCTCAGACGGCTGTCCAGATGGCAATACTGGGAAGAGACATTCATGGGCGCGAGAGTTCTCCCGCGATTGCTTGGCTCACCACCACCTGGGTTTGCCAAGAAACGAGGTGCCCTTGCTGCTTGATCACCAACACCAGCTACTGGTCTAGTGGGTGCAGGTGCCACTGAAACGTAGCGACCAGCCTCTTGATCCCAAATGACCGATGCTTTTCTGTTCTCCCTAACATAAGATGTTGCTGACTGGAACACCGGGTTGGATATCTGTGTGGTTGGAACAGGTGGCGGCCTCGGTACCACTGGTGCAGGCCTTGGAGGTGGTGGAGGGGCACGAGGTGGCACACTAATCTGAATCTGGGGAGCAGGCTTGTGAATGAGGACTGGGCTGCTTATGCTGCTAGCACTCTGCGTGCCCGATTCATAGTCATCCTGACTTGCAAGGCTCTGAGGATATGAGGAGCTACGGAGAGACGACAACTTCGTATCAGACAATTTTTCCTTGATGGCATTGGTACTGTAATCAGCACTCATGCTGCTTCTCATGCTGGCACTGCCGCTAGAGCTAAGGCTAGACCCTGGACCCCGGCGGGCATCTATAGGTCTGAGGACAGAGGATGACGCTCGAGCTTTCCCCCTGCAGCTTTCATTGCCTCATTACTGTCCAGCTTTGCAAGCTTCCAGGCACTGATTTTGACTTGCTTCTTGGCCTTGTTTGCTCTTTCAGCATGTCTAACAGCATCAGGGTCGATGGTTGATGGTACCATGCCTGGCTCCAAATGTGGGATCACCTCATCCTGTTTCAGAGTTGGAAGTGCAGAAAAATTAGAAAAGAAAACCTCTTGGATTACACATCATTACCACCTTGCAGCTTCTTACTGAATGTTTCAAAGATAGCATGCAATTTTTTACCCGGAACCAAATTTTCAAAGCAGTCTGAACCATTCAAAATTACCTGATCAACAAAAATCCTTGGAGGTGTGCACCACGAACCCTTGTAGTGAAGACCAAGTGAACTAGCACCACTGAACCCAGTAGTGGCTGAATTTGTTGGGGAGTAAACAATGTTTACCTCCTCCTGGTCCTCTTCCTCTTGAGGCACTTCACTCATAGCTCTCATCGCGACAACATATTCATAAGTTGTGATCCCCTAAGTAGAAAAAATAAAAGCAAGATAGTAAGAAAAACAAGATGGGCTTTTCGTGCATATTGTGCATGGTGGAAAATTATGAGGCAAACCTTTCTGATCAAGATCATGTGGAAGAAGAAAAGTTCCCCTAAAGGTACACAAGCAACTAGGGAAAGAAGAGTGAAAAAGATCTGCACATAAGAAGTTTACATTCAATCAGCCAATGGCAGAGTCTTACTAACAGAGTCATGGTCTCATGGAAATAGGAAACATGACTGTAACGGTTGTCATATCTTTGAATAAGTACTCCCTCTGTTTTCATTTATTTGATGTTGGTTAGCTCAAATTAGCTAATCAGCGTCAAATAAAAGAGAACGGAGGGAATATACAGTTCCATAAATCTGTTCATTACAATTGATAATTTATAGGCAAAACTAAATTATACGAATAATGTATTGACAATTTCTGCTACAACTTACTACAATGGCCGCAAAGGCAGGACGAGGTAAGCCATTTGCAAACTTGTCTTGAATAATGCTCTTTGAATTCTTGTTGGCAAAGCATACAACAAGAACAGCAATGCCTACTCCAATTTCAATAGCAAGCTGCAATACAAAAGATAACAAATAGTTTAGCAAACACTTGAATTAGTAGAGATTAAATAATACACAGCATTTGTAGAATAGGAATTGTCTAGAGTCACTTTACATACCCAGAGGAGACTGGTAGTCATCAAAGCAAGAAACGTGAAATAGTTCTTCCGTCCAACACAATTATTTAACCACTGCAGAGGATCCAACACATGAGATTTTCATAATTAAAGTTTGAAGGAACGTGCAATTTCTGTGTAAGAAATACCCGACAATGATGATCAAATCCATCCACACACTTGTCACAACTTCTGCAATGACAGCCTATTTAATGCCCATGAAACTCCCACTGAGACTGTCCTTAGAGCAGTCCCAACCCAGCTGACTAGGATAGTTTCTTGCAATTAATTGAGCTGCCACATAGGCATTTTGATGATGTGACGAGTCATTTAAAGAAGTGAGAGAGGGAAACCGTTTCTTAGTTCAGAAACGATGTCTACGCGGGCAACGAGGGGCGGGCGGAGAAACTGCCAGTTTCGCGTTGGGCGGAGCAGCTCGTTTCCATTCGTCTGGGTCCACCCTGCAGTGCTCACCGCCGCGTCTAGCACGAGATCACGGTGTCGGCGTGCCGCCGCCGCTGCCCAGCGCAAGCTCGCTGGCGCCACCGATACTTGCCGCCGCACGCGGCCCTGCAGCCTCGGCCGCCGCCTACACTTGCAAGCAGCCTCCAGTGCGTCACCCCTGTCGAATGACTTCGGCGGCAGCGCGGCGGACTACGACGCTGCAGCCGTCAAGTACGTCCCCGCGAAGACAGGGGATGATAAGGCCCTATTCCGCTAGCATCCACTGCTCGTGCAGACGTGTGTGCCCGGCAATCTGACGATGGGGACCTGATTTGGTGGAGGAATTGAGGTCCGTGACGACTCAAATCGAAGCTCCATGGCCAGGATGATAGCCTGATAGGAGAGAAGAAAACACCGGCGAGAGACAAAATTAAGAGAACATAGAAGCTCATCTATTCGGCCAAGCAAGCAAGCTCCGTGGTTTTTCGCATCTCATCTCATGGGCTCATACAGATACAGTCGAGGAGCAGTGCTTCTTAGCCGCTGGAAGTGAGCGCTCACGCATCCTCCGGCGTAGCAGTGCCGGCCACGACTCTCACTCGCCCTATATAGAAGAGGAAAGATGTCGGCGCGGCTGCTCGCGCATGGACGCCTGTGGTGCCGCGGGCGAGTGCTTGGCGGCGATGTCTCCGCTGAAAGCGTGGGAAAAGAAGAGAGGAGAGGATTGGAGACAACAGAATTTATTATGGGCCCACGATAAGAAATCATGGGTTGTAGAGGTAGTTTCTTGAGATGATTTCTTGTTGACATGACACTATAAAAACTATCTATGAAAATCGTGGATTGGGACTGCCCTTATCACCCCACGAAGTCAGTCTCATCATCAGATGGGACCCGAAGACCCTGCAACCTGGTCAGGGCGGTGCAGCAAGTGAGCGCCCTGGAGCAGAGGGAGCTCGGCGTGAGCAGGAAGGAGGAGGAAGGAGAGGGAAGAGAAGACAGGAGGGAAAAAGGAAAAAGAAAAAGAGGAAAAGAGAAAAAGGGGAAAAGAAAAGGAAAAGATCTTTGAACAAAGATTTTTAGAGCAAGTATTATAACGTCAACCAGATGGGCTGAGAATCAGAAAAAAATCATAACTAGCGGAGAAAGAACGTAGGAGAGAAGGAGGCAGACGACTCCATACACGCTGGCTTAAGCGGGCGCGCCGCAACTCCTAGAACTTTTATTGGCTCACATTAGCAAAGATCATTAAATGATGTATGGACCCCGCCACTACCCCTTCCTTTTACAGCCCCAACCAAATGACCTAGCATTCATATCGCCCGCCTGCAAGCGCAACCACTACCCTTGCTCTTACATAGCATGGCGTAGTGAGTTCTAGTTTCTAAGTAAGGGCGT
Organism: Urochloa ruziziensis; assembly: GCA_015476505.1. Classification (NCBI taxonomy): domain Eukaryota; kingdom Viridiplantae; phylum Streptophyta; class Magnoliopsida; order Poales; family Poaceae; genus Urochloa; species Urochloa ruziziensis. The sequence continues at coordinate 35,163,790 of CM027126.1, read as the reverse complement.
TCACTATGGAAATAGCTAGCAACTAACTATTTCATGCCACATTATATTTGTAGGGTCCATGTATAAGATATAATTTACTCCACATTCTCTATTCTCTCCCCTATAGTACACGGCTCCAACACACCTGCTCACCTCCCTCTTGCATGCGTTCATGGGAGCACATCTAGAAGCGTGCGAGACTAGCTCTTAAAGAATAGCTAGCGTTTTAATTTTTCACACTCTCTTACCTCCACATCAGCTATCCGAGCCTAGTCACCCTCAAATAACTAGCTCAAATAGCCGTGTTGGCGTATCCGAGCCTAGTCACCCACAAATAGCAAGCTCAAATAATTTTGTTGGAGACGCACTAATGAGTTCTTTCCTATTAGGGATCCAGGTTGTAACCCCGCAACCCGCGTGGCCGCGTCTCTCTTCTTTCTTCCTCCTCTAGAAACCCGTGCTCTCCCTCTGCTTTTCCACCCTCTCCTCCCCCGTCCGTCCCAGCTTACCTTGTACCATTCCATTCCATCCCGTCCACACCATTGCTCCCACCTGTCCGTGGTCTTCTTTCGCTGGTTTGTGGGTTGGGCTCACGCGCCCCGTCCCGCGCGACGCAAGTGGCCGCCTCCCGCTCCTACACCTGGCTGGGGGCAACCGGGCGCTGAACCAGAGAAAAACCCTACAATATCCCTTTGTCGCCGTGATGAGGACATCGCCACGCTGAACACGTACATGCTACAGGCTTCCCCAAGTTACAATTCATCTCCAACTCAGCCGCCACGTTCAGTTCGGATTCAGTCGACACCCCTGCACGGTTTCGACGATATCTCCCTCATACGACATCGAAACGAGGCGTATAAGTATGCGTTGGAAAGGGGACGAAGACGCCGTCGTTTTGGTTCTGGTCCTAGCTCCAGAAGGTTCGTGGATCACGCTATGTAACCACGACAAGGTGCTGCGTCACCTGTTTTGGGCCTTTTCAGGCTTTGTATCGTGTCGGGCCTTCGGCCCAAGTTGAGGACGGCCCACCTGGTGCGCCCCCAACCCTAGAACGCCCCTAGGCTAATAAACTCAGCAGCCGCTGCCGCTTAGACTCGGGTTTTGTTTAGATTATTCTGTTTGAGACAGTGTAGCCGTTCATCGGTTTGTGAAACCCCAACTCGTTTGCTTAATCATTCATCTGCATATTGTCACTATATTTGAGAGATGCGTTCTTTCGAGTTCTTTTGTGAAACCCCAACTCGTTTGCTTAATCATTCATCTGCATATTGTCACTATATTTGAGAGTTGCGTTCTTTCGAGTTCTTGCTTGTGTTCTTCGTTTCGCAGGCAGGGATTAGCCTTCTTGGCGAGGTCAACCGGATTGTGACTGCGGTTGATAACCAGAGGAGTCATGGTGCTAAGATTGCAGGGTTCGAGTTTGCTGACTTGAAGCCGGATCGGTGTGTTGTGCTCCACCCAAAACGAATTATCCTTTCCCTGACGGAAGATCGGGCACCCTAGTTCCCATCACGCCGCCCTCTCTTCCTCCTCTCCTTCCCCCTCCACCAGAAGGTCGTTACGGAGCCTGGACGTGGACCACCGAAGGGAGCGCGACCTACGCCATGCCGGAGCTGGGCTGCACGGCTACGACGTCGGCGCCTTGATTCTTCTTCCTCCACCAAAGGTGACTAGGTGAGTGCCTCACCTCGCCCGCTCTTCCCTCTCTGGCTCTCTACGTACAGTGGCGGAGCTAGGAATTGAAAGCTGGGTATTTCCATTTCTTAAGCTTAATTTTTACTTCCAAAATATGAAAAAAATATGTGTATCTTAAACTAAAGTATAATTAAACTATTCAAGCAAAACATAATGAGCTGAAAATCTACAAAAAATTTGAAGCAAAATTACATTTATCTTTGCATTCTTTAAAGGCCCAAGAAACATTTGATGGCTTCATTTTGTCCTTAACTTGCACGAAAAATTCACTCTCAACTACAAATGTAATCAAGACTAATCAAATCATGAATGGTTGAGAAAATTAATCAAAACCAATTTCAGCTAATTCCCATAAGTTTGATGTCATTTTTCTCAGCTAATTCCCATATGTTTCATGTCATTTTTTCATAATATTCATGATGAGCTAAACTAATGTGAGTCCGTGAGAAGCAAGAAAATGCATGAGAAGCAAAGAATAGAAGGAACATGATTAGCTTATATTTCTATATATCTTATTATTAGCTTATATGCGCCTGATTGTCGGGCAAAATTCTTGGATATTTTGAAAATACCCAAGGATTATGGCGGCTCCGCTCATGTCGTTGGACACCAAAATATCTCCATGATTTTTTTGAGGGCATGCTGTTTGGATGGAGGACACTAGTGGGCCCACACCCTGCATTCTAGTGCCTTCTCCTCGCGGGTGGTCGGTCTCCCAACTTCTCACACATTATAAAGTAGCAGTCCGCAACCCATGCAGTAATAGTACGGTTTTAGTTATTTGGCTGCGCTCTTTGCAACACAAACTTACGGGGCACGCTAGTTTGCGCTCGCCCGCGAGGGGGGCGCCGTACGCTCGCTCAAGGCGACAAAACTGGCGGGCCCCCTTGCACGGCTGAGCTTAGGCAACAGGGGGCGGGCCTAGGCCATCTAATTCGCCGCCGCGTGCAAGAGGCTGCCGTGCGGTCCCTTTTTCCGACCGCGTGTCCACCACGACCAGGGACCACACGTGCGGCAGAGTTTCCTTAAAAAAATCACAAGATAAAAAAGTAAAAACCTTTTACACAATCTTTTGCACAAAAATTGTATCACAATTGTTTTGTTCAGATTCACAGACTCGCAAGTAAATATAGTTGCAAAATTTATGCGAAAATATTTGACAATAAACATATTGGAGGAAAAGTTTTTCAACAAAATTTGAAGCAAACTGTAGAAAAAAATTATGAAAAAAGTTTTGTGAGCAAAGTTTTGCGACAATAAATTTTGTAAGCAAAGTTTTACGACAACAAAATTTATAAGCAAAGTTTTGCACAGTTTTGCGACAACAAAATTTATAAGCAGAGTTTTGTAACAAAAAATTTCATAAGCACAAAGTTTTGCGACAACAAAATTTATAAGCAAAGTTTTGTAACAAAAATTTCATAAGCAAAAGTTTTGCGACAACAAAATTTATAAGCGGAGTTTTGTAACAATTTTTTTTGTGAAGCAATGTTTTGTAATTTCAGCACAAAAGAACGAAACAAAATGAAAAAAAAGAAAGAAAGGGGCACCTTGGAAGAAGTGCGCTGCTGCTCCTAGCATAGTTCACCGAGGGGAGACGCGCCGCCTCCCCGCTGGGGCCGCCGCACTTGACGCTGCCGTCGCGCCTGTCTCCGTCGCCGCACCCATGCCCGGCGGCCCTGGTGCTGGTTGCCGCCACAGCTCCCCGAGCGACAAGATCAAAAGAAGGAAGGCTGGAATGGAAAAAAAAGGAAAGGTGAATGATCGTGATAGATGGGGACAGCTGCCGCAAAACCCACTCCACGTGCTCCACACGCGTCGACCGCTGCGAGCGCTCCGTGCGGCCGACGGTAAAATTGGGATCGCGCAAACTTACGTGGCCGTGCCACCCGTGCGACCTGTCGTAGATGATGGCGGCGCCGAGGCTGCTGGCCAGGGTTGACTTTACCGATAGAAAAAATTTCCCGAAGGCCACCAATAAATAGGTTTATCGGTTTTATCAAAAAATTTGCAGTCTATCGGATTACTTCTCGGTCAAATTCAAAAAAAATGGCTAATTTTTTTCAAACAATTAAACAATTATCTCTGAATCTTTTGATATAGCAAACTACATGTAATATAATATATAAGTAAGATAATATAACGCTTTTATATGGGGTCAACCTATAAACTCCTAGCGAATTCAACTAATTTTTGTAATTTTGGCGATACAAAATTATACTAGACCTTGCTGATAAACAGATTTATCGGGCTTCTCGATTTTTTATCGCCGATAAATTTTTCCTTCAGATGCCCGTGCCGGTGGTGATGGGTATCGTCGCGAGGTGCACGAGGAACACGGCGGCGAACCCAATGGGCAGCGGCGCGAGCACCGGGGCGTAGGAGTCCCTGGCGCTACGCTTGGCGTCGGTGGCGGAGAACACCGTGTACACGAGCACAAACATGCCCACGATCTCGGCGTCGAGCCCGTCACCCTTGCTGTACTCGGCGCTCATGGCGTTGGCGCCGCCCCCTGCGGCCTCGTACGCCGCGCTCCCAACAAGCGCCTTCACGACGCTGGCGCCGCAGGCGGCGCCGAGGCACTGCATCATCGTGTAGTAGGCCACACGCGTCAGCGAGAGCTTCCGGGCGAGGAGGAGCCTGAAGGTGACGGCCGGCCGGGTTGACGTGTCCGCCCGACACGCCGGCCGTGCAGTAGACGAGAGAGAAGATCGCGGCGCCGAATGCCCACGCGATGCCCTGGATGCCGACGAACTCGGCGATGCCGGCGCGGTAGAAGGACCAGGAGGAGAGCTCGCCGGCGTCGAACAGCGGCGACGGCGGGGGCTCTGCGTAGTCGCGGCCCAGGTCGTCAGCTGCTGTCGCGCCGATGGGCGCTGGTGACCTGGTGTTTCGGGAAGCGGTCGACGCCGACGCGCACGTCCTCGTCTTGGAACTTGTCCTGCAGCTTGCCTCCTGCCAAGCGCCATGGCTGCTGGTTTGCTGAGCTACGAGCTCGGTTGGTCGATGTAGACGTGTCAAATGGCAAGTGCGAGCTCTGGCTGGCTAGAGTGAGTGGTAGTTGACTGGACGGAGAGACATGTCAAAGTCGATCGGTCGATTGCACGTTGCACCCCAACTTGTTTGCTTGGGATAAAATTATTTTTTTAGGACCAAACGAAATCAATCTAGGATCTACAAGGAAAATCCAAATAACTGCGCTGTCCTTCCCCCGCCTCGCCATGGCGGCTCCCCTCCCCCGCCTCGCCGTCCGGGCCTCGGGTCACCGGCCGCGAGCCCCTCTGCGCTGCTGGTGCGGCCCGGCCGCTGGATCTGGGCCCTAGCCAGCAGGATCTGGCCTCGCCGTCCGGGTCCCGGTCATCAGGGCCATGGGGTGGCCAGATCAAGGGTTTTGCCCCCAAGCGTCGGCGACTCCCCTCCACATTGCATGCTGCTGTCGCCAGATCCATTCTTCTTGTGCCCAGGGACCTTCCTCCTGACGCCCCGCGCCGGGTCCTGCCATCGTCGCGTCACTCAAGCTAGCGGGTTTAGTGTTGCTGTTGGTCGTAGTCCGGATTTTTTTTGGCGGCTTGAGTCGTCAAGGTTGTCATTCTCTGTGCCTGTGGATGTCCCTTGTCATTGTCATCACCATGGATTGCTCGCTACCATCCCATCGATCGGCTCTCATCCTAGTCTCGACGGTCTGCTGTGTGGAGTTGGCTTTGGAGGCCTTTGGCGAAAGCTATGGCCGGTGTTCACCGGTGCCGACAACGGCTGCGTCTTTTGACGTAGTTACCTCGTTGGAGGCGTTGTTGTGGCCTCCAAACCCATTCGGTTTCGCCAGGTGAAGACTTGGACTGCTCCGCCATGGACAGTCGGACGATGGTGTCGTCGACGTCGCTCCCTTCGTGAAGGCATCGTCCTGCATGACCCTCTCACCCTACCTTCTTAGCTCGGATTGTTAGTCGTTCGGTGATGTGCGTGTATTCCTGGTGTACATCCCTCCTACAGGTTTTGGTCGGGTTCTGTCAGTGGCCGTTGGCTCTTTTCTGCGCCTATCACTACTAAAAAAACATTTTAGAAGACACTGCCAAAACATTTTCCGAGACGTTTACAAAAAATATCCGTCTCTGTTAATGGGAGTGATTAACGGAGGCGGTTACATTCATTTTAGGAGGCGGTAACATTTTACCGTCTCCTAAAATCGATCCACGAAAAAAGTGTGATAAATAGTGTGACAAGTGGCTCGCTAGTGGGGGCCTCCCTCAATTAAAAAAATTTTTTGCAATTTTTTTTGGCATTTTTATTTTCGTCTGGAACGATTAACGGAGGCGGTTATTGTAACATTAACGGAGACGGTTGAAAATTCGCCTCCGTTAATACCATTAACGGAGACGGTTGAAAATCCGCCTCCGTTAATGCCCGATTAACAGAGACCCCAGCTCAGAGACGGTTGCAAAAACCGCCTCCGTTAATGGAAAAAAACCGTCTCCGAAAATGATTTTTGTAGTAGTGTATCTTCTCCCTGTCTCATCCACATCGCCAGGGTTGCCTAAGTCGTCGTCAGTTGGTGGATGCGTTGCCGCCCATCGCTTTTCTCACGGTTGCTTTGTCGTCGTTCAGTGGATGCTTTGCCACTTGTGTCACTTCGGGCGGAACTAGGCCGCCATGTCCTTCTTGTCCGGTGGATGATTTGACACCGCTGATGCTGGTCGTCATCCGATGGCGGGTTGTCGCCCCTCTCTACGCTGTCCTTCTTGTCCGGTGGATGCTTTGCCACCGCTGATGTTGGTCGTCATCCGATGGTGGGTTGTCGCCCCTCTCTACGCTGGCGGCTTCTTTGTCGTCGTTTGGTGGATGCTTAGCCACCTCTGTTGCTTCCGGGCGGATGCTTGGCCGCTATGTCTTCATGTCTGGTGGATGTTTTGCCACTGTTGTTGTTGTTGGAGGACCTTAGGCGATCTTGTCGGTGTTTTCTTTCTGTCAGGCTCAGAAGTTTAGTCTCGTTTTAGGTTCGGCAGGGTTGTGTGGGTTAGGTGGCAGCTCTCCTAGCTACGGTCGCTCATGTCTGTTAGTCTGTTTTTATTCCTTTGTTGTTGTTTTTCTCGCGCTTTGAGGATTCTCTCAAAGTTGTTTCGTTGTAAAACTCTCTTCCGCTTACTGAAAAAACGCGCTATGCACGTTCTAAAAAATCCGAATAACTGCCACTAGACACGAGTATTTCTCTAGCAGGACGGGGCTGAGGAAAATTCCAGTTCCTTTCGTGCCAAAAATTATTACTCACGCCCGCGAGATGAAGGACTGGGATTTAAATCCTATATATGATCCTTAAACAAAGGTATTATCGAATCAGTCGTTGCCAACTGCGTGGTTGCGAAGCTTGTTGTGAACTTGCATTGTATCAGCCAAATTTCTAGGCGAACTATTAAGCATGGTGGGTCGGGCCTCAAAAGTAGTCCAAACCGATTGAGAGAAGAGTTATTTGATGGGCCTAGTTAGCCCAACCACACCCAGCAACCAAGCCCAAACTTGGTCAGACACGCACACGCTCCCGCCGCCTATATAATCCGCGAGGCCCCGATTCTTTCCCCAATCGGCTAATCCCCCACGGCCCCCAGAGTCTCCCGAAATCGGATTCGCTCACCGCATCTCAGGTTTCGTCTAGCTGCCGAGTTCGCACGCGGCGCGGCGGCCATGGAGGACGAGGAGCACGAGGTGTACGGCCAGGAGATCCCCGTCGACGGCGAGGACGTCGACATGTCCGCGGCCGGCGACGACGCCGCCAAGGTCCCGCTCAGCACCCCTTCGCCCCCTCGACGCCCAAACCCTAGCGGAGGTACTGACCCGTGCTCGCGTGCGCAGCTGCAGGAGCTCGACGAGATGAAGCGCCGCCTCAAGGAGATGGAGGAGGAGGCCGCCGCGCTCCGCGAGATGCAGGCCAAGGTCGCCAAGGAGATGCAAGGTTCAGAACCCTTCCCTTCTCCCTGTGCGCTACTTTTCCCCGTGAAATTGGCAAGATCCGGATCTGAAGTTGGGAACGAATTAGTTTATTGAATTAGGGATTAGAACCTGGAAGCAAATGTGCCGTGGTGCTTGACTTCGTTGATGTGCGGACATGGCAGTAAATGCAGGGTGGTTGGGGAAATTAACTTGCATATGCTTTTTGGTAGTTGGTATTTGGCCGATTGAGTTAGAAACTAGAGGTGATATGATGTGTTGTGGTCGTTTTCGTTGCCGCGTGGCGTGGGCATAGTGTAGCTCATCTATAGTAGGGTAGGTTGGGAATTTCTGTATTAACTTGCAACCGCTTGCCAGTAGTTGGGAAATTGAAGCAACAGGATGTGTTATGTCTGGTTTCTTTGCTGCGTGGACATGGTATTGCTGCTCATCTAAAGTACTGGTTGGGAGTTTCTGTATTAACTTGCATCCACTTGCCAGTAGTTGGGAACTTGAAGAAACATGACGTGTTGTGGCTGTTTTCTTTGCTGCGTGGACATGGTGTTACTGCTCATCTATGGTATCGTTGGGAATTTTGAGTTAACTTGCATCCGCCTGTGAGTAGTTGGGGATTGACTGGTTGCTTTAGAAGCCATGTGCTTGTTGTTTAGATTTGTTGTTTCTACATATCTGTTTCTTGTTGTGTTCGTCAATCCCACTCTGTTATCATGGTCTCCCTGTCACTTAGCTAGAAAGGCTAGTCATGATAACAAAATTCTAAGATTCCTTTCTATTTGGTATCCCTGTATTTTCCATTGAAATAACTTCAGCTTTCTGTTTTCACTGAGCCTTAAGTTTGTCCGTACCTGTAGGACATGTTTGGAACAGTATCATATGTGCGACTGGTCTTAATTTTTTAGGTTTCAGTAATCCGATGGATTTGGATCCCAGTCATCTCCTATCGAAACTGATCCTTAGCTTTGGTTGCATTTTGTAAGATACCTATTCACGATTACTTCTTACACACAAGCATTGTTCTTTTTCTGCAGGTGTAGATCCTAATGCAACCTCATCTGAAAACAAAGAGGAGATGGATGCTCGGTCAGTATTCGTTGGAAATGTAAGTTTCATCTCTTAACCTATGACTATGCATATATCTGATGATTCACGTTTTAGTCCCTGTTACGAGAATATGTTTTTCAACTAAAGATATAAAATTGATATTCATGTGCTGACTCCTCAAAATATAATATTCGGAGTTGTATTAGAAATCTTATTTTGATGTGAGGGTTGTATTATTTTATAGTTGCTGCTGTAAAGTTCCATTTCACTTGAACACAGGACTGATAGTATTATTGTCAGTTGATGATACAAATCATAAGTTATCTTTATCTTTATCTATTTCCTTTTTTTTCGGTTGCATTGATTGAGCAGTGGCAATGGTCGCAGGTTAGTCTGCTGTCATCAAGTCTTTCAATCAAAGTTTTGGCATCTGGTTGAATCTCAACACAAGTTCTAGTCTTAGCTTAATGGGGGAAAGAAAAAAAAGAAACCCCCCCAGAAAGAAGTCTTGAAAAAAAGCAAAGAAAAAAGGAAAAAATAGAAAAATGATTTGAAAAAAGTAAAAAAAAAGATAGAAAGGAAAAAAAAGATATCATAGACTAGGAATTACCCCCAAGGTAGCCAGCGGAGAACGTGTCAGGCACATCCTGGTACTGGTGTGGCGTGATATCATTAGCCATTTACTGGCGTGGTTGATGATTCATAGGCATGACATGTAAGTTTGACTATGCTGAGTATTGTAATCATTGTTTGCTTCTGTAATTCTGTTGATGTTTCCCCTGTTGGGGATTTTGCTATTGATGTTTCTTCTGCAATTTTAAATCGGTGTTTTCTCCTTTCATACTTTTTAGCACTTAAAATCCATTTTAAAAAGAAGTCAAGTTTCTATCCGTTAGCTTGCCTTGAGCGATATTTGAACGCTGTTCTCAACAATCCTAGTGTATCCTTGTCTTTCTTGGCATGTGGATATGGCTACTTGGTATAATATAAACAGTAAATGTAGCAGGGTGCCAAATCATATTAAGCTAAAGCCCCAGTGCTTCAGGATAGATGTATGTATGTCATGAAGCCCTGATGAGAACTTCTCATGGTTTGTGGTTGATGGTTTCAAAATTTGCCCAATTATATCTAGAAACTTCTTATTAACTTATGCTCACACTCCATTTCATGTCATAACTCATAAAAAATGTATGTTTTAGATATAGGTGAATACTTACTGGAGACTGGTGCTAGTAATGGATTGTTTTTTCTTTGTAGTCATTAATATATTATGTTTGTGGACGGGGTTGTAATTGAGCTATTTTAGTCATGTGCGACCTACCTTCATCTATGTAATTGGTGAATCGCCTTGTATAGCGCCCACAAATACATGTTTCTTTTTGAGGCAAAGCATCATGCACTCATTTCTGGCAAGTCACATTCATTCGTTTAGTTCAGCCATATGCTGGAAGATGTGTTCTCTGTAGTTAAAATAGTTGCATATACAGGTAGTTTTGATGCCTGCAAATTTGCTTTTTTGTGCAGTGTCAATGTGGATTCATTTTGTTAACTAACTTTGTAAACACCTTAGTGCATCATTTAAGCAGTTTTTAAGGACTCGATATAGATAATCAAACTAGCTGGAACATCACTTGTTGTCACCAATCTGTTAACCTAGGGTTTTTTAAATCAAAGTGACATCTGCACAAATTTGAGTGAGTTCTGGTGCAACATATGATATTTGGAAAAGCTGACTTGTGACTCATATGCTATTTTGGTCTGTTTGAACAGAGACAGCTTATGAGTGACTTTGTATATGCTTCAAATGAATATTGTCTGCAAAAATTTAGATTCAAAGTTGTCTGTCTGTCTTGGTTGCATGGTTAGTTATTGAAGTACATGAACAAATCCACTCACTTTCTGTGCAATCATGAATTCATGACTGCAGGTTGACTATGCCTGTACTCCAGAAGAAGTACAGCAGCACTTCAATTCCTGCGGAACTGTCAACAGAGTGACAATACTGACTGACAAGTTTGGACAGCCTAAAGGTTTTGCTTATGTGGAATTTGTTGAAGTTGAAGCTGTTCAGGAAGCTGTTAAGCTGAACGAGTCAGAGTTACATGGCCGCCAACTCAAGGTGTGAATCTTGATATTGCTTACTTTCACTAAGTACAGCTGATGGTCTATTCTGATTTTGCTCCCAACATTACCGGACTGTTCTGGTAAACGTTTGCATATTGACATTAGTGCCTTGTTTTTTTTTCATCAGGTGGCACCAAAGAGGACTAATGTTCCTGGAATGAAGCAGCCCCGCGGCCGAGGTTTCAATCCATACCATGGCCACCCCTACATGAGGCCGTATGGTTATAGTCCTTATGGGTATGGGTGAGTTGTTTAACTGTTACTCAGCGTCTGGATTCTGGACTGTCATAGGAAGAGACTAATTTCTGTCACTCCCTTTTCTAACGTCCTGTTTGTTTCTGTTGATGCAGGAGATTCCCCAGATTCCGCCGCCCGCGCAGACCTTATTTTTGAGGTCTCGATAGAGTTGGTCAGCACATGGACCGTCCACCGTCGGTTCAGATTCGGGAGGAAGCTGTACCTTATCCCGCGTTGTTATTTCATAGCTTGACACCGTCCCGGATTTGTGTTCCTATACATGTTTTTGAATTGACAGCACTTAAGGCTTGTACTGTATTGTTTACTTTCAGTTACGGCTATGCAAAACGATTACGATTTGGTTACTCGTATATGGTGATGCCGCTGGGTTGCTATTTGGTTACTATTAACGTTGATGCTTAACGAATGGGGTACCCTAATGAAATGGTGCATTCTTTCTTCACTTGTTGGTAACATCTGACTACCGTTTGCTTTAAAAATGTGGTGCTGTTGGGAAACCCCAACCTCGAGTAGTCGCGTGCCCGGTTAAGATACGCATACGACTGCTACGAAACCATTTCCTTCTTTTTCTCCCCTTATACACAAATAGCACACGAAAGCTACGCTTCGGCGTTCGGTGAAATGACCGATCCTCTGGTCAATTAAACACAACCCAAACACAAGTGAGCAAAATCGGTTTGCATCGGCACTGAATCCTGAGCCTGATGCTAGAAGCGGACGGAGCTTCCCCACGCGTAAAGATGGCAACGGGTACCCGCAACCCGACTACCCGACGGGTTTTACCCGACAAGAAGGCGGGTGTGGAGAGATATCTTCACCCGCGGGTATGTTAATGGGCAGAAATCTTTACCCATCGGGTATGCGGGTGCGGGTGCGGGTGGGTAGTACCCATACCCACATACCCGTGGGTAAAATATACCCGCCTAAAGTATGTAATAAATTCATAAACTTGCACATAATTAGTTAAGGATGACTTAGTATTGGTAACTAACTAATAATTTCATGATTTATCAGACTATTAGTTGGTTAAGAATTGTCATTTGCCTTTTTTATTTACTTAAATTGATTTATATGTGTGCTTTCTCATGTATTACATTTATGATTCTAATACTTTACCATTGGTATGCTATCGGGTACGGGTTACCCGACGGGTAAAAAAACCCGCGCGGGTGCGGGTATGAGAAAGAACTTGTACCCGCATGCGGGTATGGGTTTTTTAACGGGTAGAGTTGCAGTTGACGGGTGCGGGTATGGAAGGGCACTACCCAGCGGGTACGTACCCGTTGCCATCCTTACCCACGCGTGCGCGTCCTTGAGCGTCGCCGCGAGCCAGCCGAGCCCCTCGTGCAGGCCCTCGCCGGTGAGCGCGCAGGCCCCCACCACACGCGACGTCCTGTTCTTTAGGTCGTACAGACCCAAACGCTGCCCCACTTCGGGCGGCTTCATTGCCCCTTTCTGCGGAAAAGGATTCAGAGATGAGAGCAGGTGCAGTGCCTCGGTTAGGCTGGATCGCTAGTTAGTTACTAGTAGTAGTTACCATGTCCTGCTTGTTGGCAAGCACCAGGATGACGCTGTTGAGCATGAGCGGGTCCTTCACGATGGCCTGAAACTCCTCCCTAGCAACCCCGATCCGGTCCCTGTCCATCGAGTCGACCACGTATATCTGCAACACAATTGGGGCTAACAATCTCAGTTTCAGAGTGTAAATGGCAGCAATGACAGGCTGTGGATTCAGACACCGGCAGCGTTCCAGGGAATTTAGATCAGATTAGTGGGGGAGAAATTGGAATACCAAGGCCTCCGAGTTGCTGAGGTACTGCCTCCAGAGCGGCCGCAGCTTGTCCTGCCCTCCCACGTCCCAGACCGTGAATGCCACGTTCTTGTGCTCCACTTTCTCCACGTTGAAACCTGCACGAGCAACCAAAATTCGTTAAACTCCAAACTCCAAACGATCACAGTGTACTAGCTACAGAAATCTTACCGATCGTCGGCACCGTCGACAGGACCTCGCCGACGTGCAGCCGGTACAGGATAGTCGTCTTGCCGGCGGCGTCCAGCCCGAGCATCACGACCTGCATTGACACCAGTACAAGGGAATGAAGAAGAACGGAAAAAGAAAAAAACAGAGAAAGGATTCAGAGTCACAAGCAGAACTTAAATGGCTGATCACAATGCCGCCTGCAGTAATGGCGATGGCGTGTTGTTGCTACAGCTGCTATGTTACATACCTTGACTTCTTTCTGGCAGGAATTGTCGAAGAAGAGCTTCATCAGAGACTGGCCCATGCTCGTCGTCTTCAGTTTCTTTCTCGCTCCTCGCTGTACGCAGAGTTCACAGAGCCTTTTGCGCTGCTTGCGGCTCTTTATTCTGGTTGCTTTGGCTGGATTCTGTTGCTCCTCAGGGATGATTTGATGAACGTGGAGGGTCGTGCGGTTGAGGGATCGACGGTGGTGATCATGCGGTCCATGTCGCCGCTTTGTTTTCGAACGGCATCTCGTCGGTGTTTGACTTGAACTAAATGGAGAATGGGAATCTGCAGCTGGTTCGACATGGGAGCACGAAGGCACATCGGACGAGTGCTAGCTACGTTGCCACGCTCATGGCGGATGGCACCGACAGTGTTGTCAGCTACTCAGCTAAAGCTTTCGTCGTACCAGGTACTGGACTAACATCAAGTGAACTAGTTGCATAGTGAACAAGCAAGTCGTTGTAGTATAGTGGTGAGTATTCCCGCCTGTCACGCGGGTGACCCGGGTTCGATCCCCGGCAACGGCGCAATTTATTTTTTTATTTTTTTTCACAATGATTTGCTAACGCGACCTGTAGTCCTGTAGCTCAATCAAGTAACAACCATTTATATATATATATATATATATATAAACTACTTTAGTTCGTTCAAGAGATGTGGTACTGATGCCAATTTTTTAGATACATAACAATAGAGCAATTTTGTTGGTTCAAAGATAGATGCTCTCCTAAACAAAGATGCAGTACTGCAACTCTATCAAGTAACAACCATTTTTTTTATATATAAAAATAGTTTAGTTCGTTCAAGAGATGTGGTACTGACGAACTGCGACTCTTAATGCCAATTTTTTAGATAAATAACAGAGCAATTTAGTTGAACATGTTACATTTCCCTGAATATTAAGAAGTGCAGATTCTTGGAAACATGCTCTAATGTTCCGTGAATCAGATCGTTCTTCTATATCATTGTCCAACATTTGCACTGTGATAGAACCCCAGAAAAATACTGCAGGCTTGGACGAAGAATGTAGGCTCGTAGTGATCGAAAAAGAAAGAACCCTGCTAGCAGTTGAATTCTCATCACTGTAAGCAACGAGGCAGTACTGGTAAACTGAGGAAATTCAAAACTGTACTACCACTGTCGGTCTGAATCATCTGATTCGCACCAGTTTCCCAAAGTATTTCGACCTTTCTTACTTAAAAAAACAAACTAAGATTACTAGTTGGGCTAGTTCTAAGTTCTTACCAGGAAAAGAGCATCCCCTACATATTATCCAGGATGTCAGCACTGAACAACCACCAAGGGTAGGCTTCACCCAGCTTATACTTGACATGGTCAATTGTGCCAATGCCTCACAAGCTGAGATTAGGTTTGGGATGTTTCCAGAATCTTCGTCTCGAGCGCTAGCCTCGTACCTGTACCATCTCGCCTTCCCCCGCGACCTCGAGTGGCGTAGGCTGCGCACGTAAGCGCGGCGCTGGCGCGTCGGCTACGCCCCTGCTCGTCCGTCGCGCTAGCCGCCACGGACGCCGGCTGCTCGCCGGCCCCGGTGCCCCGCGGCCGAAATTGCCACGGCAGCCGGAGGAGCCACACATCGTCAGCTCGAAATCGAGCGCAACCGACTCATCAACTCGGCGCTCTTGTTGCCTCCGACTCGGCTCATCCAGCGGTAGGCGTGAGGTGCTCACGTCGCGCCGCACTGGCAACCGGCAAGCCGCGTGCATCCTGCTCGACGGAATGCCGCACTGGGACGTCGTCTCGGCCACTGCGGCCATCGGCGCGCTCACCCGCCGCGGCCGGCACCGCGACGCGCTCGGCATGTTCTCCCAGGTGCTCGCCGGCGGCGTCGCGCCCAACGAGTTCACCTTCGGTACCGTCCTCCGGTCGGCCACCGCGCTGCGCGCCCCGCGCGTCGGCGCGCAGCTCCACGCCTGCGCGGCCAAGCTCGGCCTCTGCTCCAACGTCTTCGTCGGCACCGCCCTCCTGGACCACTACGCCAAGATGGGCGCCATGAGGGAGGCCCAGGGCGCGCTGGAGGATACCCGTGAACCGAACGTTGTCTCCTACACCGCCCTCATTGCCGGTTTGCTGAAGAATGGGATGTTCCATGAAGCAGACCGTTTGTTCCGGCGCATGCCAGAGAGGAACCTGGTCTCTTGGAACGCGATGATAGGCGGGTGTAGCCAAGCTGGACTGAGTGAGGAGGCTGTTAATCTGTTCCTGGAGATGTGTCGAGAAGGCGTCATGCCGAACCAAAGCACCTTCCCCTGCGTGCTCACTTCTGTTGCAAATGCAGGGGCACTTGGCGTTGGTAGAAGCGTCCACGCATCGGCCATCAAGTTCTTGGGCAATCTTGACGTCTATGTGGGCAATTCTCTTGTGAGCTTCTATGCCAGGTGTGGTATCCTGGAGGATAGCGTCCTAGCGTTCAAAAAGATGAAGCAAAAGAATGTGGTCTCATGGAATGCGCTGATCTGCGCGTATGCGCAGAATGGGAAGGGAGAGGAGGCTTTGAATGCTTACAAGGCAATGAGAGCAAAGGGGCTGAAGCCAGACAATGTCACTCTTCTCGGCTTGCTGTTTGGTTGCAACCATGCTGGTCTGGTTGACGAAGGTTATGATTTGTTCAAGACTGCAGAAGTGGAGCAGCCTGGTATACTGAAACCTGAGCATTATGCCTGTGTGGTTGATCTACTATCTCGGGCCAAGCGGTTCTACGATGCCAAGAGGTTTCTTGAGGAGCTGCCCTTTGAACCTGGCATCGGTTTCTGGAAGGCACTGATAGGAGGTTGTCAGATTCACTGGAACAGGGAGCTAGCTGAAAGCGTTGCAAAGCGCCTTCATGCATTGGATCCAAAGGACACATCTTCCTACATTCTTCTGTCTAATGTTTATTCTGCAGCAGGAAGCTGGCAAAGGGTGTCCATGATCAGGAGAGAGATCAAGGAGAAGGGGCTGAAGAGGATTACCGGCTGCAGTTGGATTGAAATCCAGGACAAAGTCCATGTCTTCTTCAATGGAGACTGTAGGCATCAACAGAGTGATGAAATTTACTCGATGTTGGAAGTGTGTCTGTATTTCAGGGAAGATGATCAAGATCAACATGAATACTCGACTGCGTGTAGTTATTGGTAATATTTGCGTGCGGAGAAGGGGCACAACTTCAACATCGCAGGCCAACATTTCACTTTGTACCTAATCTGCACAGAGTTTTTATCCCATTAGGCAGGGTAAAGGTAGGAATTAGGGTCCCTTTGGTTGGGCTAAAACTGGCTGTAGCTTCTTCAAAAAGCCAAAAGCCCAACCAAAAGGAGTGACGAACTCACAGGTGCTTTGAGCCAAAGCTGTTTTTCCTCAGTACAAAACTCACAGCAGCTTCCCCCTTGCTTTCACCTGCTGTGAAGGTGAACCAAGACTGTTCATGCAAAATAACCCAGAATACATTGGTAGTATTATGCTGTGCAGATGGACAGTCTCTTTGCTATCAATTTGGTTGGCATAATCGTTGACAAGCTATCATGTGTCATGAACCCCTTACAACGGTACAGCTACTAATAGCCTTTTTAGTGGACTGAAGTTATAAATTCTATCCAAATTCTGAAACACTGTGATGGATAGATGAAGGGAAGAAAACATCAAGTTTCTTCCTTTTCCACTATCACCTCTGCTGAACTCCTTGCCACCCGCTGGAGCTTGGTGTCACAGTCCAAGTCCTAAAATTCAGTAACAACCAAAAGCCTATTCCTGCACTGAACTCAAAAGGTTTAGTTATACCAAGATGTTACAGCTAACAAACTAATCCTTGAGGTTTTGAAAAGTTTTATACTATGATATTTTTCTATGTATAGAAATTCAAGTTTAAATCCTTTTTAAGTAAACTGACAAATTATTGTGCTCCAAGTTATATGAGGTACCGAAATAACCTGTACGGAGTACAATACAATAAGTTAAACACAACCATTAGTGAGATATTATGTAGCTGGAAGCCGCTGCTGCATAACCGCCCCTTGGGGACAGAGTAGGAAGAAAAGAAAAAAGGCACACATCTCAGCAACTATCAGCAGTCCATCTCTCTTCTCTGTTTCAGATTGTTATCGCGGACACCCAGTTATCAGCTCTCTTCTGTCTTTGCCATCTCTCACTCCTTGTGGATAAAAGTGCAGGGCCACTTCCTTGAAGATAGCTACTCCTTCCTCAGGCGCCTTGTGATCTTCGTCGTGTTCCAAACCTGTCCAACAAGACATAAAGGAACAAGCTTATGTGTTGTGTTTCTTCCGTTCGGAATAGAACCTGAGTACTGTTGGGTTAGTGCATACTTGATAAAATGTCAAGCATCTGCATGATCATGAGTGTAATATTGACACTGGTAAGTGCAAATGGAAACTCTCATGTTCTCTTAGCACACTGTTTCTTTAGCGAGATCTCTTTATATCAAGGTAGTTGTTCACTGACGTATGCACGTCGCATATCCTGCAAGCTCTTTCTGAGAAGTCCATTTCGTAGCACTTTGTTTTCTGTTATGAACGCAAGGATGAAACGCAACACATCAGCTTATCTCTTTTATGTACGCTAAAAAAAAAGAAGCTTTTCTCTTTTCTGAAGACGAGGTGTCAAACAAGCTTCTGAAAATTACTTATGTGGTTGTAGAAAGGGGAAACTTGAGTATAGATGGCCAGCGCTGCTCATCTTCTCTTGATATTTGCATTGGAACATGCAAATTACTGTGTATATAAGGCAATCGGTTGAACAGTTACTACTAAATCACTTAGGTATATAATCAAATCAGTAGGACATTTGCATCTCATCTCAAGTTGAATCATAGGGAACACACAAAACAAATGCAGATAATGCAGGGGTAACAGGGGGTGGCTAACATGGAATCGAGAGACGATGGACAAATGAACCTAGAGGAGAAATCAATTGCAAGCAGAGAGGCGACGGATGGTGCCGAGCACCACAGCATTAAGCCGGAGCAGTGCAGCACCTTCCGTCAAGCTAATCAAGTTGGGGGAGAAAGGGGCAGCGGCAACCAGGAGCACCTGTTAAGGATCCGGGAAGATGGGGAGGAGGCCAAGGTCGACATTGTGGGGGAACGGAAGCTAGTTTAGGAGCACACCGCTGACTTGAATTGTTTCCCTGATCTGCTGTTCCTGCTAGGTATAACTTATTTATCATTAAACGTAAAACAGGGTTCCATTTGCACAATCAAAAGTTTTTTTTATTGTGGAAGTGGAACAGCTTTGCTGTGCGCCTTGCTTGGAGCATGCTAGCAAGCTTATATACGTTGTGGTCCAGACATTGAATCACATTTTGTTATATTGCTACATCTTTATTATGCGGCTTAGTAATGTTACACTATAATAGTAAATTTGCAGAGTACTACAGCATGAGTGCAGACAGGTAATTACAAAGCAAACTTATATAGCAGATTGAGATCAGAATTCTGGTAAAAGAGATGTGTATGCAAACTTTAAAGTTCAGAGATGCATAGGAAAATACCTTATTGGTTTGAACAAAAAATTACTTTATTAGGTACTATGGGGTACATGGCAGTTGAGTCTGTACCAGCGATACAGTTTTTTTTTTTTTTTTTTTTTTTTGACAAAGTATAAGCAAATTAGAAGGTATAAGTAATAATCACTACAAGTCTACAATAAGCTTTTAGTGAAGTGAACTGTAGGAGTTCCTAGTGCTCCATTATTTGAGTAAACTATGAAGTATTAGGTTAAAATGGCATAAATACTTTCTGAACAGGCAAAAGTAGCAGACAACTTTGGCTGTCATCAAACAAGGATGACACTTATGAATTTAACAGGGAAAAATGAGAAACCGGGAGAAGAATTTTATGTAATATAACCTGACACTAACAATGCAGTTAAAAAGCTCTGATTACTTACTGCATATTTATAATTTTATATATATCCTACAAAAAAAGAGTCCTAAACAGTAAACAGAAAGATATGAGATTTCACTTGGATTTTTCATCTGGTAGTACACATCCTTGAATTAAAATGAAAAATCTAAATGGCTCCAGAAGACTACAAATCTAGAATCTCAATGTCTCTTGGTCAAATAATAGTACTTAATTTCCCAGAGGAAGCAAAGAGGAGCATGGATTCATAATCATGTTCTTCCAAATGAAGACTAGACAGAATAACAAAGCAATCCGTGAGCACTGCTGCACCGTAGACGATTTAAGATTGGGAGTTTGGGACCTTCAAGATTCAACTATGCAAATCACAAAATAAACCAACCGTCACATTATAGGCATTCAAAAGGAACCACATCAGGCACAGCATATAACAAACAAACTACATAGCAGAGTAGTACAGGATTTCACTTACCATGGACCAACATGATGGCTGCTGATAAGTCACAAGTTCCCTATTATTTTCTTGAAATGGAATTTCACAAGTTGAGGAGGCTCATGTGTGTAAGGCCTCATGTCCACCTGGGGTACTGAACTATGGACGAAAGGTGATTTGGTTTCAGCCTCTTCTTGTTGATTTATAACAGGCTAATAACCATCACCTAGGAAATTTTGTCTCTAGCCATAGCCCATAACCTTTTCATATGACACTGCAACCAACTTCTTTTCCTCGTGATGTTTCTGCCAATAATTTTCTGGTCCTCCGAGCATCTTCCCATAAACATGACTCTGCATACATGTTTGCAAGAACAGCATAGTTTACAGAACTCTCAGGATCCATAGTGAAAAGATTCTTGGCTGCAGTTTCTCCAAGAGGCACATTTCCATGTATTTTACAAGCTCCAAGCACTGCACCATACATCGAGGAGTTGGGTTCAGTGTTCATCTTCTGAACAAGTTTCCATGCATCATCCAACTGACCTCCACGAGCAAGAAGGTCAATAGCAGAACTATAATGCTCCACTCTTGGATTGATACAATACTTGCTCATCATGGACGTGAAATACTCTATCCCTTTGTTCATGAGACCAGAATGACTACATGCAGACAGAAGAGCAAGGAATGTCACTTCATTTGGCTTTACACCATCCTCCTCCATCCTGTCAAAAAGGGCCACAGCATCTTCTCCAAAACCATTTTTCCCACAGGCAGTAATAAGTGAAGTCCAAGAGATCACATTTCGGTGGGGCATTTCATCAAAAGCACGCCTGGCATCTGAGAATTCTCCAGCTTTTGCGTACATGTCAACTAGAGCATTGTCCAATGCTGCATCACCCATAGGTTGCTTCTTGCACATATAAGCATGAAGTTGTGCCCCAAATTTTATTGATGCTATATTAGCACAAATGGCAAGCAAAGAACTTAACAGAACACCATCAATTCTTAAACCCTCCAGATGAATCTTACAGAAGAGCTTCATTGCATCTTCACTGTGGTTTCTGTCCATAGAGTACCCACTGATCAGTGCAGTAGAAGACACAAGGTCTGGTTCACACATGGAGTCATATATTACCCTTGCACTGCTCAAGCTCCGACATTTTGCATAAGCATCAATAAGGGATGAAGTAACAACCATTTCAGCCAAATAACCCAGCTTGATGATGTAAGTGTGAATTAGCTCTACATTGGAAAGTGCATTCACAGCTCCACAAGCCTTTAGAGCACTTCCAAATGTAAAATGGTCAGGCACCATCGCTGTCATATTAGATATGTGAGTGATTGGTAATGGCAATCCAAACAAAAAGATGTATCGCATAGTCAACGGCAAACAAGAAAAAATGACATCATTAAGAAATTAAAATGGACTGAAGAAATTGGCAAGGAGTCGTTGATAAACAATTAATGTACATATAGTCACCAATATTCCCGCATAAAGAAATGTTCCATTCAGCTTATTCCATTTAATCTATTTATTAAATGAGAGAAGAAATGTTCTATTTGCCAGCACTTAGTTTGTATCATGTATTGCCTTCTCTTTGTTCACTAGAACTATATATAATCTACTCTAATGATATGATAAGGGTACAGAGGGGCATGCAGATTTGAGGCGCACAAAGATAGCAAAATATTCATGTTGGTGAATAGCATGATGATTAACATACCATCTCTCAGCATCGATGAGAACAACCCAAGCGCATCATTGTAATGCATACGCTCCACGAACCCCCTGATTAGAGCATTCCAAGACACCACGTCCTTCCTCTCCATCTCCGCAAACAGCCGATTCGCATCCGCCGCCGACCCACACCGCAGGTGCATGTCCATGAGCGCGCTCTGCACGAACATGTCCCCTGCGAACCTCCCTTTGGCCGCGCACGCGTGCACCTGCGCCCCGTTCCTCGCACACCGGGCGCCCGCGCACGCTCTCGCCGCGCTCCCGAACGTGAACTGGTTCGGCCTGGCGCCCGACCGGAGCATGAGCGCAAACAGCTCCAGCGCCTCCCGGGACCGGCCGTTCTTGGCGTACGCGGAGACCATGGCCGTCCATGACACCACGCTCCGGTGCGGCATACCGTCGAACACCCTGCGGGCGGCGGCGATGTCGCCGAAGTGGGAGTAGAAGATGACGAGCTTGGTGCTGAGGTGGAGGTCTGGAGGTGAGGTGGGGGGCGCGATGATGAGCCGGTGGTGTACGGACTTCCCTTGCCGGAAGGCGTTGGAGCCGATGCAGCTCTGGAGCAGGGACGAAAAGAGCGCGGCGGCGGATTTCGGCCCATTGACAAGGGTCATTGCGACGCTCGTTGTTTGGCAATGACAAATCAAGGGTCATTTCGGGCCATTGACAAGGGTCTACCGCATCCTACCTATGTGCCGATATTGAGGTCGTGCTGGAACTGGAAGCAAGGCCGTGTGTGGGACTGTGGGATCCTGGAGGTAGCGGGAGAAGGAGAATGTCACCGTAGTCAAGGATGACGACGGGGATGGTGGCGGTTTGTTGTTATTTTTGGGCTAGTTTTGAATCTGTGTTTTGACGACAAGCTGGGTAAAATGTTAAAAAGATATACAAGACACATAATGTTCAATAACGATGTGTTTTTACCTTTTTTCTCATCTCAGAAAAATTGAGGATACTCAAACAGTAGTGCTAAGCTATTCGTGACAAATTTCAAAATGAATTTCAATAAATAACGCAACGATATCAGACGTTGGGTTTTTCTTCTTCGACTTGAGAACCGTGACGTAAACTGCAACGGTGTCCATTTGCAAGGACCCGGAATTCGGCAAGGTAAATGAAGTTGAAGACAACACCATTCAAGTTTGTCATAGTGCAAACCCACTACAAGTGGCAGCACCTTTCAGGTTTCCATTCAGCAAAAATACTGATTTTTACCAAAAAAAATAAGAAAAACAAAGAACTGATCCACTGCTCTCATCCACTGCTCTCATCAACTACATGCTTACATCAAAAGCCTCACTACAAGGCGTTTTATTCAGCTACTGCTACAAGCTGAGCAGGAAGAGGCAAGTTCCCATAATTTGAAACGCTATAATAGCAGTGTGATGGCACGCCTCGCAAACATACAAAAAGCTCATTCACCCAAGACGGAGAATGATCTTCTATTGGGTCTTTTTCTACAGAATCTCAGCAGCATCTCTGTACAACCAGTCTCCGCATCACAGGAGTTATCATAGATCATGGTGTGCTTCTTTGGATGGTATTAGTCCTCCCTGAAAAAACAGAGCATAGAATTCATCAGCAGGTCTATGTGACAAAAAAAAATGCATGCAACAGTAAGCAGCAAGGTCTCTCTCGGCCTATCGGGCATCGCTCACTAACCAATGAAATAACATCTGTACGCTGCTACTAGTGTGGCTATAACCCAGGCAATGGGGATCTGTTCCAAACTGATTTATTGCATTTAGGGCGTTTTGAATGATAAAAAAACCTGTATGGGTTTAGTTCAAATTTTGAGCTAAATCCCCAGACCTTCTCTTATTGAATTAGATCAGTTTAAAGCTGGGGACAAAGTTTTGATGGTACTGTTCTTGACTACCTGTGCAATTGTTTTTTCCCTGTGACATAAAGCACATACCGTATAGTTGCAGTTGCTCTATTGCGTTAAATAGATACTTCTTCAGAATTTGCTGGCCAAGGATAAAACATTGAATGCTATGATGCTTCTGTGATGTGGGCAATGCCAATGCAGCATACTTAATGGAATATTGGGTAAAGAGTGTTTAGTCTCAAAACTTGTCAAACTGGATTCGTGTACCCTCTTACTTTGGATCAGCAACCAAACAAATGATCAAAGCACGCAGAGTAAATAGAATATTGCATTAGAAAGAACATTTTCCTAACATAGTTCCACACTTCTTTTTTTAATTCATGTTTCAGAATGAAAAATGTAGCAAACAAGAATCAAGAAAACATGCTAGACAAATTCCTATCAACTTAAGCATCAATTAATGCCTTGAATGTAGGCGGGTTTTGTAGAAATGGCCTACAGCAAATATGACTATTTTGGGCATTTGAACAGAATGATATGCAAAATGCAAAACAAAACAAAAAAATAATAAAAAAAAAGTACATGTTGATCTTATTGAACATAAAGGATGGCCTACTAGCTGGGGGCAATCCAGGATCTCACCAAGGAATGGATAGAACAATCCAATGGTTCAATGCTATGCTACGCTAGTTAATTTAGCATCACAACATTCCACAAATATCTTCAAGCTATCATTTGTTCGTGCTAGGGACAGATTACTATCTTCCAGTAAATCATTTGAATTCAATTTAATCTCTCCTTTTCTGCCTTCATCCAAAGGCTGTTAATCTCAACTTTCTGTCCATAACCTTACTTGGTTTAAACAGGTCTACTCTTCTAATTGGCACTTAAGACTACCCAACTGGTTATCAATCACAATAACATTGGATGTCTTTCCAACATAGGGGTTCTGCAACAGTGATTAGAGATACCATGCAAATGGGCAAGAGAAGGTAAAAGTGAGCAACCATTTTTTTCATCTCTTTTAGATAACATTTATCATACAAAAAAACTGAAAACATAGCTATTTGACCATGGATCTGCATCTAATAAGAGAGTTAGCCTATCAGGCAAAACAAGCTACAGGATCACCATAGAATCTTCCCTATTCCAACAATGCAATGCCAGATAAATGCAAAGAAAATAAGCAATCTGCATTATAATAACAAGTTCACATGAATTGTTGCATCCGGAGGTTCAAAAATTCCAAATGATAACGAAATTCATTTTCCCATTTGATGTGGTTTTCAATCGTATTTCATGACTGATATGGCAAACCCAGTCTAGAAACAGAACTGAATTACTCAGTGCACAATTCAGCAGGTTTCTCAGCCATTCCCTATGCTAGAAGCTCTTGAAGTAGGAATTAAGAAGATCAATTCATGGGCCAAATTCATGACAAGAAAAAAAAAACTAGTGCTATGACTCGTACCATTTGATTAGCGAACCAAAGAGGAAATGCTGCATGATCGGCACTTTCTCAAGCACCTCGGCCTTGTACATCTTGAGCAGCCCGCTATTCACCTTTTTCCAATTAGGCACGCCACTGATGTCATCCAGCATTGGTGAATGCTCTGCAAATGGCCCCTTCTTTATTTTCTTCACATACGCCACACATGCCAGGTACATATACTCACTGGAGAAGTTATCCAAGATATCTGGGTTGTGAATAGACTTGGGCTTCATGTACTTGTGATCAATAAGCTGTGCAGCCCCAAATATGAAGGGCAGGAAGTGGAAATCGTCGAGACCCCACACGCCATGGGAGCCCGCAGGCTCCAGCTGGTACGTGTCCTGCAGCGTACGCATCAGGTTGAGGTAGGCTGCGAAGACGCGCAGCACGATGGCGGGGTAGTCGGACTCGGTGATGAGCCCGAGCCTCGCGAGGCAGTAGAGGAAGGCGGCGAAGTTGGTCTCGTGCCCCGTCCCGTAGTCGATGCGGGTGGCGTTGCCGAAGGAGTCGAGGAGGTACGGCGCGAGCTCGACATCAGCGCCGGCGAGGTCCGCGGGGGAGGTAGCGGTGGACGTGATCCGCGCGATCAGGCCGCCCGCGGAGTCGGCGAGCTTCTCGTGCCAGAGGCGGAAGGCCGGGTTCCCATAGCGGGAGGTGTGCGGGAGCGGCGGGGTGGATTCGACGAGCGCCCCGAGCGCGGAGATGAGGTCGAGGAGCGCGGAGACGGCGGGGGACGGCGGGGACGGGAGCGGGTCGGAGAGCTTGCGGCCGTGGACGGAGGCGGAGAGCGCGGCGACGAAACCGAGGAAGTGGCGGCCGTGGAGGGAGGCGTGGAAGCGGACGATGTCGTCGGGGGAGGCGATCCGCTTGGCGGGGACCTGGAAGGCGTGCGGCGGCGCGGCGGGGGGAACCGGGAGGGGCTGCGGGACCGGGGAGAGGACGATGGCGGCGGTGTTGGTGGGCGCGTTGATGGCCGGGAGGCGGATCGGGCGGTACGCCGGCGGCGGGGAGTCGGAGGCCCCCGACCAGGGGGCTGGCGTCGGCGCCGTGGTAGGCGCGCCGCAGGAGCGGCAGAGCGGGGTGTGCTCGTGGTCGGGGTGGGCGGAGGCGGAGGCGGGGGGCGAGCCGGGGTTGGACATGGCTAGTGTGCCGGCGGCGGCGGTGGCGTGCGGGATCGGAGGGGCGAGTTCTGTGCGTTTGGGTCGGCGAGGCGTAGGTGGGGGAACTGATGCTGCTGGAGTGGCGTTCGCGAAGTTGCTGAAATGGTTGGGTTGGATGGGCCCAGTGGGAGCATTTGGGCCAAACTGATGGGCCATCAGCAGGAGGATTTTTAGGTCTTTTGGTCTCAAGTCTTGGGCCTTCTATGTATCTTTTTAATTCGGCCTTTTTCGTCATGAGAAAATCTGCCAATCTGATTGCTTGAACCCCTCATCAGATTTTATTTCAAGAGGAATAAGAACAGCATCGACAGCATCTAAACAACTTCAACAGTGTCCTGGATGCACGACTCCGGTGCAAACGAGAGCTTGGACTCCTTGAGATCAAACACGAACCGCGTATCCACCTGCTGCAACGCGCCGACGACAGTTCGGCTTCCCGGCGTCACGGCAAGGCACGCGACCCGCCGTCCCTGTTCCTCGTCATCCACCATCAAGAACAGCTGCTCCGGCGCGACAACCAGCACCGCTTCCTCCCCCTCGAAGTTAAACGACATCGACTGGAGCCGCCCCTTCACCGCCTCCGACGCTCGGACGCAGAGGCCGTATCCCATTCCCATTTTTCCCGGCAGCGCCACCCGCTCCGCGCCGTGGCGCCGGAGCTCCGACCACACGGCCTCCTCCACGACTTCATACGCCTCCTCTGCCATCACCGTCACCGGCGTGCCGAGGTCGACCACGCACCCGCCTTCCCCGTCCTCGCGGCGGGCGAACATCTCCGGCCGGATCGCGTCGAGCCTCCGGGCGCCCAGGCTGACGCCGGCGAGGCTGACGTAGTGCCCCGACGGCTCATGGCCCTCGAGCGCCGGCAGGATCCTGGTGGTCCTGTACCGCGGGTTGCGCGGGACGTCGGTGCCGAAGCGGAGGAATCCCCGGCGGCGGCTCGTCTCGCCGTCTCCTTCTCCGTTGCCGCCGCCATGGAAGAGGCAGTACGAGAACGTGGTCAGCCCGTGACCTAGAGCCGTCGCGCCGATGACGCCGGCGAACTGGGCGTCGTTCTGGAAATTACGGGCCACGTGGGCGCAGCCGAAGGGGACGTGTTCGTGCACCTTCCCTTCGTAGGTTAACGTGTCGTCGCCGAAGTAGCCCTCGACCAACATGCCCCTCGGGCCGGTGACCCTGAAAGCGCACAAAGTTCCATGATAGGCCCCGTTCGGTTTCGCAGGGTTGACTTCAGGCCTGTTTTTAATCCTGGCCAGGATCTAGTAAAACCAGCTGTCTCACTAAATCATGGTCAAACAAGCGTTCCTGGCCAGGATTAAAAAACAGCTTTAAAAACATGCGTTCGGCACCACATGGAATGGCTTCAACATGATTTCAACTACTGGTACTATATCCAACACATACACAATTTACCAACAGCAACTCCATGAATATTCATGAGGAAAATACTACTTCCCCATGGACCCAAAGCATCACCAATTTGTTAATCCAAACTGCAGAACAGTGATGCTGCACATACAAGGAATAAACACTAGAGTACTCAACTCACGTCAACATTTCATAGATCACACATGACATAACTCAGCATTTGGTAACATATAGTAGCATCTGGGAGAGTCTTGTTAATCCAAACTTGTAGAAGTTACTTGCACTAGGTAAACCGGCAAAGCCCTTCAACTCCATAGAAATGTGAGCGTTCCAGACCTGAAATTGCAGAGACAAAAAAATGTCAGTTTCTACAAACAAGAAATGGCAATCTAAATGGCACAAATCTTGGATGGAACTCAATGAAGCAAATGAAGTATAGTTTGGAGAAACTAAAGCATGCAGTACAAGGAGACAAAGGCAGCGGTATAACTAGAACATATCAACACCACATTTTTCATGGACTTTCTGAATATGAGAATCAATTCATTACAAGAGCAATATATCCCCAAAATAGAATTGTATGATCACTGAACTCCACATTTTTCATGGACAATTATGCGAATTAGTAGGCCTAAATGCTTACAGATTAACCCCAAAATAGGTTGAAAATAAATTAACATATTGCACATAAACAATTTACTTCTTCAATGCTCATTATTAACCTTATTTCAAGGGTTTTTTTCTGAAACAGAAGATGTTGTACAGTTACCCAACTGACTAGGAGTTACCCAACTGAACCTGTGAAAACCGAAACATAAGCTGCTGTACAGTTACCCAAGTGAACCTGAAGATGAACAGAGGAGTTTTGCAGTGGAACTGAGGAAGAATGCTGGATTGTAAACATGCTTTTGTTCAGTTTTCACTGCTTATTACTACTGAACAAGGCCAGGCAAACAGAAATGCTACACCTTTCATCAGCACAGATGGCAGATGTAGTAAAGCTTCGATTTGAAGAGCAAGACTTAAAATATGGAAGAAATCTGAGCAAATAGACAACTAATCATTAATTCTGAGTATTATTTGAAGAGCAAGACTTAAAATATGGAAGAAATCTGAGCAAATAGACAACTAATCATTAGTTGCACACATGTAGCAGCAAAGAACTATACAGGAACAAAGGATATTTAACATCAACTAAAATAAGTCTAGCTTCACAGGTTGATGTTAACCCAACTGAACCGCTAGCAAAGTCCCCACTCATTCATTTATGCTCTACGTTGCACAAGGAAGCAGTGACATTATTTTTGAAAGATCAAAGTAGTGACATTATACAAGCATGGAAATCAAGCTGAACTATGGCTAACTGAACAAATTGTACATGTGTACTACACACAGAACAGAAATCCTGCTGTCAAGGTTTACCTTTCCCACATTGTTTAAGTTCACTACTGCTATACATCTATGATATATAGCACATATGCTCCACATTGTTTACCTTTCCCACACTGAGAAGAAGCTCTTTGACAATATAGTTATTTAACACAATATAACAAAGCATCCTGGCCAAGCCTTTTAGTTTCTGGTTGCAATAATTTATTTTTAACTTAATTCCTCCTAACACACTATTGATTCTGTAGCTATGACAGATAAACTTTCTGAGCAAACCATGGTAAAAAAAATATGTCTTACTGTCTCACAAGCAGCAGGAAAGCTTTAAGGACATATGAAGGCTGCAAACATACCTGCTAAGCCATCTCACTTCTGAGCCAAATCAAGGCTGCTTCTTCATCTAATTCACAGGCACATATGAAGGCTTCTCTATTATCTTTGTTCTTGGTGAAGAATGAGTATGCTTTTGCCTTTTCTTCTTTCGTCATTTCCATTGTGTTCAAAACTGAGAAGCACCTTCTGATGGAGAAATCAGACACTTGAGCATTCTCCCTTTCCCTTGCCTCCCTTTCCTTTTCCCTTGCCTCCTTTTCCCTTTCCCTTGCCTCCCTTTCCTTTTCCCTTGCCTCCTTTTCCCTTGCCTCCCTTTCCCTTGCCTCCATTTCTCTCGCCCAAAGTGCAGTTTCATCTTCTGATTGTTTCTGCCTCATTTCAATGTATCTCTCCATCACTCCTTCAATTTTTTCAGTCTTCCTAGGCCTCTTATCTCCCTTTTCATGCTTCTTTCTTGGGGGTGCAGCAGCAGGTCTTCGCTGACGACTTCTTTCAACAGCTAGAGCCTCACTTTCATGTCCTAACAGATCATGAGCCTCCTCTTCATCATCCTCAAATTCAGCAGCAGCAGCAAGTCTTCGCTGTCCACTTCCTTCACTGAAACCAGCATCCAATTCATCATCTACCTCATGAAGCACATTATCACCACATCCTTGTGGCTCATCTTCAGCATGCTGATGTTGCTCAGAGGCTTCTTCCACATGTCCTGTCTCAAGAGAAGTGTAATTGTAGGTCCCTTCAGCCAAATGTCCTGCACAATAACAAGGAAATTAGATGTCATCACAGCTAAATTTCCTGCACAATAACAAGAAAATATGGGCACCACAACGTACCATCATAAAGCTCTCCCAAGGCATCAAAGAGCGGAAAGCTTGCCACCGTGATCCTTGTATCAACGACAAGTCTTCTTCTTCTCAAATAAGTTGCCACCTCTCTGAATATGTGAGGTTCCATCCGAAATGCAACTTGACAATTCTTGACATGCCCTTCAAGGAGTCGGCGGACCTTAACCTCGCCTGTCTCTGATGATGTATGACGACGTTGCTTCTTTTCTCCCCCACCTCTACTTGAACCCATGAGATATAAGGCAGGGAACATAAACATCATCATGTCATCACCTTCTTCCTCCCTCCTCTTTCTAATACGATCTTGCAAGGAGATACTCATTGCAAAACTAAATATATAACTTAATATCAGAATAAATGCAAGTAAAATACATAACAAAGTAAATAAAATATGAAAGTGTTCTGCATATGCCCAGAGGCAAGGAATTGTTCATTAGGACTGAGATTCCGACATGTAATTAATTCTAGGTGCAGTGTAGAGAATGATGGTGAGGTGCAAGAGGTTCTGAAGTTGGCACTACGCTGATTGTAAAGGAACCAGGAGATCATCTATTTGTTTTATGTCATGGCACCGACTGCAGACTTTAAAAGGATGGCCTAACAATATGCTACAGTGATACAGCCTACAGATGATGAATACAAATTATAGCTCATAATAAACAAGCAGCCACCAGATTCTACTCAAATATTCTCTTCCAATAGTGGTCTCTGAAGATAGGCATCAGCTAGTACAGCAGCTTAAAAAACTGACCAAACATTGATTTATTGACAATAGAAAGACAAGTTGAGTGAGGTATTTGATTTGCAACTACTAGTCCTGTAAAATTACATCACTACCATCACTACCAGCTAGTTCTACATTTGACAATAACGATAAGCTGCTAAAAAATCAGCACAATACTGTGATGGAATCGTTCACTACCTCTTGGAGTTGGTACCGGGTCCCAAGAAGGGGGAGGTTCACCTTCTCCAACCCGAACCGGCGCTGGAGGGATCTGCAAGTAACAACATGAGGCTCAGTCAGCATGCTGAAATTAGTTACAATAAAACTAGACTGGCCTGAAGCACCCTTGGATTCAGCATGCTATATTAACTCTAACATTATGCTAGTACAGTAAACCATTATCTATCATAACCAAGCTTATTGGCAAATTTTAGATACAGCAAAGTAGAAACAACCTTTGCTGCATCTTTTTGAAAAGTAGAAACAAGGAGATGGATCCATGATTCAATACTCAGGGAGTAATTCTACAAGCAAAATACAGACGTAGTCACGTAGTCACGTAGATACTCCATAGAGCCTCCATGTCGCACACAGTACGCATATGCATAAGTACATCTAGAAATAGCAGCACAAAAGAGGTTATGCAATAATGTACACTACATACAGTAGCGGCAGCAAGAACAGCAAAATCAGAGAAGACAGAAGAGTCTTTGGTACCTCCCAAGTTACAATCAGTGTAGATCGAAAAAAAAATACAACCAGTGTAACATCTGATGGAAAAGCTCTTGCTCAATATACCCTACATGTACCAGAAAGTGCGCATATATACACGAGTACGTCTAAAAATAGCAGCAAAATTTGCAGCACAAGAAAGGCCATTCAAGAATGTACACTACACAAAAATAGCAGAAGCTTCAAGACTAAAAAGAAACATATGACCATGACAATGTCTGGTCACTTATTGCTCTACATATCTACTAGTTAGTAGCAGTATCACACCTCCAAAATGCTAAGGTAGGTTCTACTTCTCGCTGCAGGACAGGTGCTCAAAGGCATCCTTGATCGCTGCAATGGCTGCCATGTACTTGCTCCTGCGCTCCAGGTACATCCCCTCCCGCGCCAACCGCTGGGTGGTGTCGGTCATCTGCAGCAGTGTCTGCTGCTCCAACTGATCATCGATGAATACTCGCGCAACAAGGAATGAAAAAGAAACAGCAGAGTGCATCCTGAGGAGTTGCTTGGCATGATGGTCTCCCCTCATTTTCTGGTTCAGTTTGCCTGAAAGCATGGTCACATTCTTGAGGTGCTGCTCCACCTGCCGCATCAGGCTCCCCAGATCATCCTGGGGCCCTGATCCCGGCCGGCGGCGGCGGCTTCTGGTGCTGGACGGTGAGCCTCGCGGGGAGCGGTTGCCCCGTGCCGGAGCCTCCGCAGCTGCGGCAGGGCATCCTTCCGGAGCCTGCGCAGGTCCGGCAGCCGGAGTCTCCGTCGGACCAGCGGTTGCAGAGGCAGTCGACCCTGCCGGAGCCGCCGCACGTGGCGCAGCGCGGCCTCGTGTCCCACCTTGACGCCACCGGGAGCCCGTCCCCCAGCGACCGGTTCGCCATCGACAGGCCCGCCAGCATGCCCAGCCCCGCCCCCGCCACCATCGTCGTCCTCGAGATCGAACCGAATCCCTCTCAAAACTGCGGATCTGGGGATGCCGCGCCCCCGCGTCTCCTTCCGCCGGGTCACGCAGGCATGCCGCGCCGCATCCAAGAAACGGAGGACGGGGGAGGGGAGGAAGAGAGGGCGGTGCTTACCGGTGAGAAGGCGGCGGAGAGGAGCGCAGCCGGGGTTGAGTCGCTCCGCCACGCCGCCAGGTCGCGCCGCCGCCTTGACGCCGCCAGGTCGCGCCGCCGTCGCCTCCTCGCCCTAGCGTGCGCCTCGGTCTCGCTCGGGAGAGGAACGAGCGGAGAGGAACGAGATCCAGACGTGGTGAGGTGTGGATCCTATTCCGGGCGGAGAGAGGTGGAATGGGCCGTTCCAGACCCGTTTTCTTCCCGAGCCGGGCCAAACCGAACAGCAAAATTTTGTTGGACCTGGTTTTAAAACGGGCCGAAGTGATCCGCCTGGAATACGACCCGGAACGGCCGTTCCGGCATAACCGAACGAGGCCTTAGGGTGCTCCGGGTGTCGACCACCTGGAAGAGGTAGTCCTGGTGCCCGTGGCCCGTGCCGACGCCGATGACCAAGGCTTTTGGCAGGCGTAGCGGGGTGTACGTCGTCGTCTCCGGGCGCAGGGCGGTGGCGTTTGCCGCCGAAGATGAGTTAGCGCCGCGAAGGCTGTGGAGATGCAGGAAGCCGTCACCGCCGCGGCGGACGGCGTGGTCTAGGCCCTCCTGGTCGGCGTCCACCAGCTGGAGGCTAAATCCAGACGAGCTGGCATTGGCCGGCGGCGTTGTTGTGTGCTGGGCAATGGTTGCGGCTGCGACTGTGACTGAGGGCTGATGCAGCATGAGTGCTATTGCAGTGACGATAGCAAGGCTGATAGTGAGCTTCATCATCTCCATTGTGATGGTATTGTCGAATGTCAATGACGACTCCACAAGGTTAGCGAAGGTATATAGAGCTGCCTCACGTCAATTTTCTATCTTGGATATGGAAAAAATATTTAAGATTTTTTTGAATAAAAAAATATTTAAGATTTTGAGTTGGGTACATATTAATTAAATGCACCAAGTGGTATAGTATCTGTTATTACTGGCATCAGTAATATTGAATTCTATCTTGAAGATATGCTTCGGATGCCTTACCATGCAACACTAATTAATACTCTATATATGTGTTACCAGCATCAAGAGATATGGAGTTCTATCTCGAAGATATGCTTTGGATGCCTTTACCATGCAACACTAATATAATACACTATATATCTGTTACTGCCATCAAGAGATATGGAGTTTTGTCTTGAAGATATGCTTCGTATGCCTTTATTACCATGCAACACTAATACACTATAGCCTTTATTTTTTTTATCTTGGACATATGCATGCTTCGGATGCCATTAGCATGCAACACTAGCTAGTATTTATTACCAGTACAAAACACATTAGACAGCTCTTCGGGTATGTATATGAGTAATTGTGCAAAAATGTACACGATTGTGCATGCTCCAACTTTCTGATTAGCATCCTAGCTAATTTTCACTCCGCAACAACTTTTCTGTGTATTCTTACTAGCTCGTCTTTCCTTGTTTACACTTGTGCCCCCTCCCCCCCCCCCCCCCCCCCCCCCCCCCCCCAATTAACTCCTAATCAGCACCTCGAATTTACTTACGGTAATATAAGAGTATTATTATTTTGGGGCTTTAAATTCCATATATTTTTTAAGAATTATTCAATTAAAATTTTCAAGTGTGTGTTAAGTCTCATTTTGGATCGTTATATTTTCACACGAACGAAGCATATGCTTTTATTGGATCAAGGTTTAATTGTATATTGGCATATCACTACTTCCTTTAGTTTAGTTCTTTCTTATTTTTGCAAAAAATGTTTTTTATGCAAAAAAAGTCCTAATTGCGAGATCAATATGTGCGCTAGTGTTGCTTATTTATTTTAATTTTTATGTGAACTCATCACTATTGATGGATGCGTCTTTTATATTTTGAAATGTTTTAAAAAATATAAACGCCTATTGAGTCTAAGACTCAAAGAAGATATGTAGATTCCACCATAACAAAACTAACCAATTGATCTATTTGAGCAAATTTTACAAAAAAGAAAGCCATTGATATATGCTCGGCTTGCCGATGTTAACTTATTTTTACCTATGACAATGGAACACATGGAATGATCAACAATATATAAAAAATGTATAATAATAATACTTGATTGTTTTGGTGGATAATTTTTATAACTTCTGAGATCGAATTGATATGGATGGAAATAGATACTTGGGGTGTTAAAATAACCCACCATGACATCTAAAGAACTTAATAATTTTAATATTAATCTGCAAAAAGAAGAAAATATATGCAATTGATTATGTGAAACATGGTTATAATTTTTGAACTAAAATTGATATAGATGGATTCAGTTTATGTTTAGAAATAATCATGATCTAAATAAATTGAAGAGTTACGAATATGTAACTCTATATAGCGGGGAGCATTGGGAGGCATCCTGCGTTCCCACGTGCAGCGCACGCCACGTGGGCTTCTGCCCGATCAGACGGTCCGCATTCGTCGGCCGTCATTTTTTTTAACTATTAGCAAATGGAACTGTAACACCTCTCACAATTACTACAGCTACTTAGAGCATGGTAAATATGTAACTCTATATAGCAGGGAGCATTGGGAGGCATCCAGTGCTCATGCGTGCAGCGCATGCCACGTGGGCTTATGCTCGATCGGACGGTCCGCGTTCGTCGGCCGTCATTTTTTTTTAACTGTTAGCAAATGAAACTGTAACACCTCTCACATATTGCTACGACTGCTTAAAGCATGGTAAATAATATAGTCGGTGAGGATGACTAATAATATATTACGTACGTGACGTACCACATCACATATAGCTAACTAATAGCAAACTTACATAATAGATACATACTAAATCATTAATATTTTAACCATAATACGGTCTCCCAAAATTTTTGAATAGCCTAGACCCACTTATCTTCTCTCCCCTCAGCTTATCACAAATCTGATGTGGCAGCTTCGATCAAAGGTCGGCCTGCTGCCCCGAAAGGAAACGTCGTCCTTCTCGGCCTCAACGCCCTCACATGAAGCACGCGACTTCCATTTTTGGGGAAAACCTGTTTCACGGAGCCGTATGTCTTCCCCTCAAGTTCTTCCCACTCTGGTCACTTGGCCAAGCTAGCACACAACATGCTGCTTCGGTCCCAAGCTCCCATAAGCTCCACACGGCAGCGGCAGGTGGCCCTCTCAGTCCTAAGTATCTATCCGTATTAACCAAACCATGCTAGTCTTGGGGAACATATGCCTTGTTAATGTCTAAGCTTGCCAAGGAGCAATGCCAGCAGGACACCATTGTTGTCTGTGCTTCCTACTCTGTGTCTTCCTTCCATGCATCTAATTGTGGCAGAACCACCACAAATTATGTCAGCTCAAGTGCATTGTCCCTTAGCTAATGCAAGCAGTACAGCACACTCGCACTTCAACTGACATAACCGTGTAGTTGCTGTCGGGTAACTCTCGATTACACCACTGATCACATTGTCGAAACCAATACGAGGCAAGTCTCACTCCACAATGAGCACAGATGATTAACGAGTCACAAATTTTACAACACAGTACACGTGGATTTAATTTACAAAACAGAACATTATAAAAGTTATTACAACACAGAGTTTTTAAAGCACAGCGGAAGTTTAAAACAGTACGAGTCTACGACGATAAAAACATAATAATGCACAGGTAGCCCAGCTGGCATTATCAATCCCTCGGCTCCACACCCTGCGAAGCCGGAACGAACTGCAACTGAAAACCTTCAGGAACACCGAACGGAAAAGCTTCAGCGGCCTGCTCTGCTAAGCTAGACTCAGACTCTGAAAAAGGGTTAACACAAGCAGGTTGAGTAATTTAATACTCAGCAAGACTTAACCGACTGAAGAACTCTAAGACCCCTAGTATGCAAGGCTTTTGGCTGGGTTTTTGTTTTGCCAAAAAGAGCAACTAAAATAGATCCTTACTTTCAAGTTTTAGCAATCAAATTTTAGTTGAGCTATTTGATCTAGATTAGCATTTATAAAACTTTTACAAATGAGAGCAAGAACTTGATTAATTAACTCATACAGCATATCATATGATCATCAACAATATTCAAGTTCTTAACTAGCGATGCTGCCCAGTGATCAAGAGCTCAATACCGTGAGTACGGCGAATCGATTCGGTTTTATACCTTGCAAGGTTAACCTACCCACACGGCACAAACAAGCCCCGTCGAGCTGCTCATGCCAGCCGTTCCTTCAGCCAACACTAAATACTTGACCTACCCTGCTACCCTCAAGTACCAGTCCCCACCGATACCAACGACGGGTCAGCCATGAGTTACTCTAACCGGTACATGAATAGGCAGTCAGGCGTAGTTCAACATACCAGTGCGAGCTAAAGTACATAAGTTACCAGTTTCAACTACCTCTTACTCCCAGCATGTGAGGTAGTACAATTCAATCTTGATCCCAGAGCCAACAACGAACGGGCCTTAACTGACACAGGCGGAGCTACAATATTCCATTCTTTTCCCTACCAACATTCTCCGCCCGGCCTAACTTTCTTTTCCAGTCTAGATGACAGGTTAACAAAACTCTGAAAGAACCCACTTAGCATCTCGCGAGTAACAGGCAATTACTCGACTTCTACCGTTTAACCAGCCTAGCAATTCTATCGACCTACACATACTAGAAAACTCTGGGTTTTCCTATGGATCATGCAACTAGGTTTTCAGTCAACTCCTATGAAAACTTAAATGCATAAGGTAAATACTTTGTAAAGTAAATAAATTAAAGTGTGGCTGCGTTAAAAAGGTTGGATGCACTCCGGTGCTTGCCTTCGCTGGCCTTGGGCCCTTCCGAGTCTTGGCTCGGGTCTTGCTCTGCCTCAACTACAACGACCTCGGGCTCTGGCTGCTCAGCTTCTGACTCAGGCACCAAGCTGTAAACCCCGTCAGCTAGCACGTTCTCTACATGAAAATGCACATTGTGAGTTTGGAATAACAGTGAGAAAAGATACAAAATCTTAAATGCAGCAATTCAATTATACAGCTTAAGTACAAAACAAGATATGCACATAAATCACAAGAAATGTTGCAAAAACCATTTTTAACATTTTATAGAGTAAGTGCATATCTCTTTAAGCAAGATTAACTTATCACTAAGAAAGAAATATAACAACAGATTCAAACTTAACTGAATTCACCAAAACTTTTTAGAAAGCATTTTATTAGCATAAAGATATATATAAAACCATTTAAACACACATATAAAGGGTTATTTAGCAACTATTTAAACAAACAAACCTACACAGGTTATCTAACAGCACAAAAACTTCTCTGAGAAGCTTTTAACTCAAGATTACCACTGAAAATTTTTCAACACTTTATTCTAACAGAAACTAATTATTTTGATAAAGACAAAAAGGCTATAAATCTACCAAAACAACAAACAGCAACAAGATTATGCACAAAAATACAAAACTTCACAGAAACACTATCTACACACTAACACAGATTTACCATGATTTATTGAGCTCAAAAATATATTCACAACTATTTTTAACAGTACAAGCAAGCTAAACATGGAGAAAAAGCTTAACTTAAACTACACAGACAGCATGCAACCCAAAAATTTACTGTGCTCACAAAAACACATCCTATAGCTACTGTGATTTTCTCAAAAGTTTTGGACATGCAGAACTATTTATTTTGACAGAAAGCTAATATACTAACAAAAACTTCTACACAGAAAACAGTATATAAACAACATGATTTTATATTTTTCTACTGTAGCCAAAGATGCAACAAGTACAACAAAATTGGTTTCACAATTTTCCCACACTCCTATGGTTTTCTATGCATTAAACAAGAAATACATGTATGCTGAAATGAAAAACAAAAGAAAAACCGAAAACACTTTTACACTTAGGCCCCTGGATCTAAAAGATCTATTACCAACCAGTCCTTTCTTCACAGATAAGCCCCTAGATTTTCCAGAAA
The DNA here is from genome assembly GCA_015476505.1 of Urochloa ruziziensis. Lineage (NCBI taxonomy): Eukaryota > Viridiplantae > Streptophyta > Magnoliopsida > Poales > Poaceae > Urochloa > Urochloa ruziziensis. The sequence goes on along the minus strand of CM027126.1, from coordinate 35,125,609 downwards.
ACCCCCTCGAAAGATCCCACTTAAACACTTAACCCCTGCACTTTGCACATAACCCCCTGGAAAGATTTGATCTTTTAATTGGACACCCCTTGCCGGTCTCCGCCGCACACAGCGCGCCGCCGCGCGTTTGACCGGCGTGAACTCGCCGGAGAAGTGGCCGGAGCAGCGCCGGAGTTGCTCCCTCCCCTCAGGACCCCATGCCGCACCTCCTGGTCAAGAAAAATCTCAGGATTAGAGTGCGCACATGCGTTCCCCACGAGCGAAGCGGCTGACCAAACAAAGGCTCGCCGGAGAGAGCTCACCGCTGCCCGAAGATTGGGAAAAGAGTGCGGGCGGTATCAGGGGTTCAAGGAAACTCCAATTGAGTGGCTTGGAGAGGCGGAGGAGGATGGGAGGGCTAAGTTCCACGGCGCGGTGGGGTGGCGGCAATGGCGGCCGGAAAATTGGCCGGCGACGGCTCTGGAGAGGGTGGCAAGGCTGGCGGAGTGGACAAGGACGACGAGGGCGAGGTGAGAGAGTTACTGACGCGGCGAATTGGATAAGCACGAGTTAACCGCGGTGAATTCACCGAGCTGGCCCACGCGCGGCTGCAGCGCGGTCAAAACTCGCCGCTGAAGCGGTGTTGCCGGCCGAGCTCGCCACCGAGGCAGCGCGCATGGCAAGGGGCACGTCTTGGCGATGCACAGCGAGGGCGCGTGGCAAAGGCCGGCCGAGCACGGCGCGTGGCACAGACGGCGCCAGCGCACGAGCGTTCGCCCTTCTGCAGATCGAAGTCTGAATCGAAAAGTTCGATTCAGTCTCTACAGTGACCGCCAGAACTCACCCCAAATCTTTGATTCAAACTCGAAATTTTGTGTATAAACTTTCCAAAACTCCAATACAAAAGTTGTAGAGGACACCAAGGGGAACAACTTTTGTTAAAGTCACTAGGTTCAAAAAGATTTGGTTTGAGAGATAAACTCGATCAAACATCGGCCAAAAACTCGAACTCAGAAAATTTTCTAAGTCCCAGAACTGAATTGAATTTAGCTGACTTTGAGCATGAAAAAGAAATAGCTAGAGTTTGAGATCCTGGAGTTGTTCATGATTTTTGAAGAGTTCAAACTACCAGCTTTCAAACCATGAACTTGATTTGGTTTGAATAGATTGAAAAATAAAAGATATAGAGCTCTAAAGTTGGCTAATGACTGCTGTCAAGAATTGGACTTAGCCAATTTTTCAGAAGTGCTGAAATCAGCAGTTTGACCACTATTTGACCAAAAGTTTGAGCAAGCAAAAGATGTTTTTGCCCCAAACCAAAACTTCTAGCTGAAAGTAGATAGTTCACTAATGAATTTTCAAATTGGCCAAAAGCCACTTGTTTAAACATTTTTAATTTTAAACAAGCCCCCAAAGGGTTGAAAGGAAAAGGTTCTAACTTAACCAAATTTGAATTCAAAGGAGTTTAAAAACGAAATTTGACTTTTGGGAGTCCATTCAAACTTGATACTCAGTTTAAAAACATGATGAGCACCATGAACTTTGTACAATGAGTAGATGTGCATGCTAAATTTTTCAAAAGTGACACGGGGTGTCACACTAATCAGATATAGATGATTGTGCTACTCTTGCTACTCTGCCATGCTTGTGATTTCGGTGAAGAAGAATATAACTAAATTTAGCTTAACGATAATGCAAACATCATTCTGGCCAAAGGATGCCCGCCCCGAAGACACCATTTTCTATTGCTACCTACTAAACATTATTCAGTATGCGCCTATAGCTTTTGATATATATGTGTAATTTTAGTGATTAACTAAATTAAAAATAAAAAATCAGAACTACCTGATAATAGCAAGTCGTTTACTATAAATGTAACCTATAGCTGGCGCGGCGTTAGCGCGCCATTCTTCCTAGTAGAACATGTTTTAGATTGATTTGTGCAATGGTGTAAGAACCATACTAAGAAAGTGAATAATGACATGCTAAATAGTTGCAGAAGATTTTGTTTGTAGAGCAGTGAACAACTAAAACATAATATATACATCCTAAAATGCATCATATGCTCATAGAAAAAAAAACTACTACTTCCGCCCCATTTATAGTGTCACTCTAGTACAAATGATATATATTAGATGAGGTCATGTCATGCATGTGAGCGTCTGTTTTGCAAAAAAAAAAAAAAAATCATGTTATGCTTGCAAGTAGTTGGTTAGTTAGAGAGGATGAGGAGCTCGCACGTTTTTATGAAACAAGCACCCATAGGATGCCCCCAAAAGGTTGAAATAGAGTATTTTTTTAGAAAAAGGATAAATATCCGGCCTCTGCAACCGCACATAGCCAAGTTTTACAAAAATGTCAGCTCACAGGCTTATCACAAATAAAAGGGTACGCAAAAATAAGAGGGAGCTAAAAGCAAAGTCTATTATTGCTTCTTCATCCATTGTTGGCAAATATATCCAAGGCGACAGCCTCCAATGCCTTACTTGCCAGCCGGACAGTCTCCCTCATTTCCTCACGCTGTAAAAGAGACCAAAATCGCAGTCAATACGCTCCCCTAAAAACAACGTGCATAAAAGAGGTAAATCATTTTTTTCTCGAAGACTAAATCGTTTCGCGTACATCATATTACCCACATAAGAGCTACAACTCCAACATAAATCAAACTTTTGTCCCTTTTACATATACATGTTAGCCAATTTACAAGCATATATGGTATTGATGTTGGTGGGGTTAACCCGGTAGCTATCCAAATGATTTTTTGCATATTGGCAATCCGCTTAATTGTTTCATTTGGGCCAAACTGATGGGGCCATCAGTAGAAGGACTTTTAGGTTTTTGGGCTGAAGCCTTGGGCCTTGTCTGCCATCAGTGGAACACGGAGGAGGTGTATGTAGAGATCTTTTCTCTAGTTTTTTATGCTGATGAGAAAATCTGATTGCGTGAATTATTGGTGGCAGATATTTAGCAAAATTGTTGTTTCATAAGCATACATGGATACACCAAAGGCAGTTCGAGGATTACAATTCCTCTGGTACGTTTTTATTTAAAGACAAGAGGAAAAATAAGAACAGCATGGGCAGCATCTAAACAACTTCAACGGTGTCCTGTATGCACGACTCCGGTGCAAACGAGAGCTTGGACTCCTTCAAGTCAAACACGAACCGCGTATCCACCTGCTGCAACGCGCCGACGACAGTTCGTCGTCCCGGCTTCACGGCAAGGCACGCGACCCGCCGTCCCTGTTCCTCGTCATCCACCATCAAGAACAGCTGCTCCGGCGCGACAACCAGCACCGCTTCCTCCCCCTCGAAGTGAAGCGACATTGACAGCGACCGGAGCCGCCCCATCATCGCCTCCGACGAACGGACGCAGAGGCCGTATCCCAATCCCGGCCGCTCAACCCGCTCCGCTCCGTGGCGCCGAAGCTCCGACCACACGGCCTCCTCCACGACTTCATACGCCTCCTCTGCCATCACCGTCACCGGCGTGCCGAGGTCGACCACGCACCCGCCTCCCCCGTCCTCGCGGCGGGCGAACATCTCCGGCCGGATCGCGTCGAGCCTCCGGGCGCCCAGGCTGACGCCGGCGAGGCTGACGTAGTGCCCCGACGGCTCATGGCCCTCGAGCGCCGGCAGGATCCTGGTGTTCCTGTACCGCGGGTTGCGCGGGACGTCGGTGCCGAAGCGGAGGAATCCCCGGCGGCGGCTCGTCTCGCCGCCGCCGCCGCCATGGAAGAGGCAGTACGAGAACGTGGTCAGCCCGTGACCTAGAACCGTCGCTTCGATGACGCCGGCGTACATGCCGTCGTTCTGGAAATGGCTGGCCTGGTGGGCACAGCCGAAGGGGACGTGCTGGTGCACCTTCCCGTCGTAGGTTAGCGTGTCGGCGCCGAAGTAGCCCTCCACGAACATGCCCCTCGGCCCGTTGACGCGGAAGGCGCACGCGCCCCCGTTGAACTCGGACCAGTAGGGTGGCTGGCAGAAGGGGTCGGTGCCGCGGACGAGGCGGTAGGTCGGGGAGGCGCTCGAGTCGAAGAGAGGGTGGCGCTGCGGGGAGTGCGGGTTGCATCCGTGGCACTGCATCCAGATCAGGGTGCTCGGGGTGTTGACCACCTGGAAGAGGTAGTCCTGGCGCCCTCTGCCGGTGCCGACGCCGACGACCACGTTGTTTGGCAGGCGTAGCGGGGTGTACGTCGTCGTCATCTCTGGGGACGCCGCCGAGGAGTTGGCGGCGCGAAGGCTCTGGCGGCTCTGCAGATGCAGGAAGCCGTCACCGGCGCGGCGGACGGCGGCGTGGTTTAGGCCCTCATGGTCGGCGCCATCTACCAGCTGGACGCTAAAGCCGGACAAGCTGGCGTTGGTAGCTGGCATTGTTGTGTGGTGGGCAATGGTGGCGGCTGTGACGACAGAGGGCCGATGCAGCATGAGGACTACTGCGGTGACGATAGCAAGACTGACAAAGAGCTTCATCTCCATTGTGATGGTATTGTCGGATGTCGATGGCAATCCACAAGGTTAGCGAAGATATATATAGAGCTTAGGCCTCACGTCAGTTTTCTATTTTGGATATGGAAAAATTAATATTTAAGATTTTGAGCTGGGTACATATTAAATGCCGCCAGGAGCTATATATTTGTTACTGGCATCAAGAGATATGGAATCCTAACTTGAAGATATATGCTTTGGATGCCGGCCTTTACCATGCAACACTAAATACACTATATATATCTGTTACTGGCGTCAAGAGATATGGAGTTCTAACTCGAAGATATGCTTTGGATGCCTTTACATACCATGCAACACTAATACAATATATTCTTTTTTATATATCTTTATTAAGATATGCATTCTTTGGATGCCATTAGCATGCAACACTAGTAGTCTTTATTATTAGTACAAAACACAATAACAACTTTTCGGGCATGTATGTGAGCAAGTGTGCAAAAAAGTGCACTATCGCGCATGCCCCAACTTTATATTAGCATCCCTAGCTAATTTTCCCTCCACAACAACTCGCGGGCCAAACCCCCAAAGGGCCCAAAATTAACTCCTAATCCCCACCTCAAATTTACTTACGGCAATATAAGAGTATTATTATTTTGGGGTTTTGAATTTCATATTTTTTTAAGAATTATTGAATTAAACTTTTCAAGTGCGTGCTAATAAGCCTCATTTTGGATCGTGATATTTTCACAGGAACGAAGCACATACTCTTATTGGATCAAGGTTTAATTGTATACTGACGTATCACAACTTCCTTTAGTTTAGTTCTTTCTCTTTTTTATTTTTTTACAAAAAATGATTTTATTTTTATTTTATTTCCTGTCTTAATACCGAGATCAATATGTGTGCTAGTGTTGCCGATTGTTTTTTTTTAAAAAAATTATGTGAACTCATCGCTATTGATGGATTTACCTTTTATATTTTTAAATGGTTTTAGAAAAATACAAACGCCTATACCGAGTCTAAGACTCAAACAAGATACGTAGATTTAACTGCAACAAAACTAACCAATTGATCTATATGTGCAGGTTTTACAAAAAAAAAAGACCATTGGTCTATACTCAGTTTTTACTGGTGCTGACTTATTTTTACCTATGGCAATGGAACACATGGAATAATCAACAATATGCAGAAATGGGTAATAATATACATGATTGTTTTGATGGACAATTTTTATAACATCTAAGATCAAATTAATATGGATGGAAATAGATACTTGGGAGTTAAAATAACCCACCATGACATCTAAAGAAATTAATTATTTTAATATTAATCTGGAAAAAGGGAGAAAATATATGCAATTGATTTTGTGGAGCATGGTTATAATTCTTGAAGGAAAATTGATATAAATGGATCAAATTCCTGTTTAGAAATAATCTGTATCTATATAAATCTAAGAGTTGCGAATAGAACATGTTTTAGATTGATTTGTGCAGTGGTGTCAAAACCATCCTAAGAAAGAGAATAATGGCATGCTAAATAGTTGTTGACGATTTTGTTTGTAGGAGCGGTGAACAACTAAAACATAATATGTAACATATACATCCTAAAATGCATCATACAGTTGCTTCTCTGAGGAAAAAACCACTACTTCCGTCCCATATATAGTGTCACTATAGTAAAAATGATATATATTAGTTGAGGTCATATCATGTATGTGAGTGTCCGCATTTGTACTATATTTTGCAAAAAAAAAAAAAATCATGTTATGCATGCAAGTAGTTGGTTAGTTAGAGAGGATGAGGAATCTAATCACATACAAATATTTTTTAGATAAAGGATATAATCCGGCCTACTACATCCACAAAGTGAATGTATACAGTCAAAAATTACAAGAGTTGTTAGACTCTAGTCCTCAAAACTAAGAGGCACAAAAGTGCAAGAAAGAAAAACAAGACTAAGAAAAAAATCTAGAAAACTAAAGCTTCAATCTTCTTCTTTGTCCACTTTTCAACCCTGCATTTTCTTTAAGCAGCAACAATCCATCATATCTTTTATCTACTTAGAAACTTTGATGTCAGAATTGCTCTGCCAAGAAACTTGTCTTCCATTGCTCGCCAAAACTTGTTGCACAAATAGACTCCTCCTAGGTAATGAATTCTGATTCAGTCGACCTCCAAGGAAAACACGACATCGATGACGCCGACAAAGTACAACAACAACACATCAAAGGAGGAAAACGACGCCAAAACAGTGTCGCCATTGTTGAAACAACACAAATGTTGAGTAGAGCTTTTGCCTGCAGCTTCTACAAGACAACCAACATCACCACGGGCAAGAGATCCATCTCCAAGTGTGAAGAACAGAGGACACGGGGAGATCCAGTCGCACTGGCATACCCAGCACTGCCCACTGCCCGCGCCCAAGCACTGCCACCATCGTTGTCACCTCACCACCGTCGGTGGTGGCCAACACTCACTAGAACGACGAGGAGTCGACTTCCAGGGCAGACACCAGCCCCAACCCAAACCAAGTGGCCGCCATTGACTGAGGAGTCTCTAGGAAGATGAGGAACATAGCCATCGTAAGCCGAACGGAGGAGTCGAGGCCGACTAGCAACCACGAGCCCACAACACTTAATCCAACGAAGGACCACGCAATGTGGGCATACCTCATCGGGTCAGAATCGCCTGCCACCAAATGATTCTGGCCTCCAAGTGCCGGATCCGGTGAATATTTGAGGTGGGACACTATGGCCATGGAAACCACTCGAGGTGCGTGGGAACCCTCAAGCCATATCCGGCCGCCACCAGTTCATTCCTGTTCCCACGCACCAGATCTAGCAACTACCTGAGCTGGGCCGTCGTCACCATGGAAGGGAGCTTCGCTACCACCCTCTGCACGCCTGCACGGACGCTAGGTCGACGATGAGGGCGTGGAAAGGAGAAGGGGAGGGGAGGTCCCGACGGCTAGAATTTCATAGGAGGGACATGTGTGAGGGAAGCCTCGCCACCCCCATTTTTGCGCCCGCACGGACTTCTAGCGGCGCGCTCTGGCGGCGGCGAGGTGGAGGGACGGGATGGGAAGAGTATGCAGGGGCGCGGCGGCGGGCCTCTATGATCAAACACATACGAATATACATTACGATTTGTTTGTAAACAGATTTCAAGTAGAAATGGGACTGCTCCACGTTTAAACGTAACATGCAAATGAGCAAATAGATCAGCACAAACATCATGCAAATGCTCCTCGCAGAGCAAACTACAAGTACAAGCAACAAGTGAACAAAAGGAATGGAAATAAATGAGGCATTTATTTTTTTCCTTCCTAATGCAGAGCATTCGGCCGTCTCCCGGCGCTCCGGGCGCGTCACCCCGGCCACGTCTAGACAAGTGTCTTGCACCGCGAGGTCGTCGGGTCCCACAACGCCGGGAGCAAGTACTTCCTCCCGCCGAACCCGACGGCGTTGTAGCTCCCGCCGGTGGCCGGGTCCGTGAGCAGCTTCCCGGGGTACCCGGGGTACGCGCCGCTCCCGAAGATCCCGGCGCACGCCGTGGCGGCCTCCAATCCCGCGCCCGCGTCGCCCTGGTAGTACCCGTCGCCGTAGGGATTGGTGACGGTGCCGGCGAGCAGCGCGGCGAGGCTGATGACCATGCCGTCGACGCCAACGTCACCGTTGGGCGGCACAAGCGGCTGGGCTTGAGGCCCGTACGGCGGCTGGTGGAACGGCCACGCGCACTGGCCCGGGCACTGCGCCGCCGGGTTCCCGGCCCACAGGTACGCGTACCGCGCCCTCCCGTGCGCGCCGGCGGTGTCGCGGCCGTGGGCGCCGCACCGCGACACGCAGAACCGCGACACGGCGACGTCGGCGGCCGTGAGCACGGCGGTTACCGCGCCGCGGTGGTGCCCCGCGGCGCGCGCCAGGGACGTGATGTTGGCCGGGGAGAGCGGGCCCCGGCCGAGCGACATGCGCTCGTCGAGGACCTGCCTGCCGAGCGCCACCCGCGCGCCGCCGCCGCGGTAGAGGGAGGTGGTCCGCCACCACGACGCCACGGACGGGCCGGCGGACGGGTGCCGCGGCGCAGCGGCCGAGGAGAGGGAGCGGACGAAGTCGGCGACGATGGCGCGCTGCGACGGGGCGAAGCGGCCGTAGAAGAGGAGGTTGACGGTGAGGTTCCCCGTCAGCAGCGCGCCGCCGTGGTCACGCAGCACGATCGGGTCGGGCTTCACGACGAACAGCATGCGCGGGTTGAACGCGGCGCACCGAGGCGGCGCCACCGCGCCCAGCACGACGGCGGCGAGGACGAAGCGGACCAGCAGCTGCGGGAACGCCGGCTTCTTGCCCATGGTTTTTGGGTCAGGCGATTCGAGATCAATGAAGTGTTGATCCGTTGATCGAGCTACGCGTTTGTCCTAACGGGTGCGCACGTAGCAGTGGTATTGTGAGCTTGTGACTGTGAGGAGTTCGGGCACTTGGGGCTTGGGGCTAGCTCGTTGTGTCGCGGCAGGTTTATATATAGCGGGCTGCTGGAGCGTGTGGGCGTAAAGGCGACGACGTGAGGGAGGTGGCCGTGCGCGCGCGAGTGGCCTTCGTCGGCTTGGGCGCACCGTGGGCCCGTGGAGTTAACACGCGCATGGCGCGCGCGTGCATCAATCAGCTCCTCCGTTTGGATTTCTAATTAAGGAGCCGTTCGTCCGCAGATGGACGTAGCGGTAGCGTGATTCGAAATCGGGAATGGGATAGATGGTGAGACGGAGTCGGAGACGAAGTCGTCGCTGGCCTTGCTGCCACTTGCGGTGGGAACAGAACGTGGCCCCAACAATTTTCATGGGTATTAGGTGGCGTTTGGTTCAGCCAATGCGGTGGTAAGGGTAACGCAATCGACTCCCCCCGCAATATGTTACAATTTACAAAGTAACCATTCCCACATTTTGTTTGGCCACCGGTTGTAATGATAATCATTTCCTTTCCTATGTTTGGCTGGCACGCTGGTACGTAACCGATCGAGAGCGGGGTGCTGCTCTAGACTAACGCCTACAGAACACGCACTCCTACGTAAGAAAGCATCCATGCGCTGCTACTTTTGACCTACGCTTACAGAGCATCACATACGGAGTACATAACAAAGCATCCATCCAAAAATCAATAGAACATCTCTTCAAGCTTAAAAAAGAAAAAGACAGCAGGCTCCTGAATGTAATAGCGCTTACAGAGAAAGAGCTCTCAGAAACAATGTGCATCCTTTTACAAATTAAAAATCTCAACATGGTCTCTGTAATAGTGCTTACAGAGAAATGGCTTACAGCAGCAAGTAGGTCTCATCATCTTCTTCCATTGAGCTTATATTTTCCTCTGAGCCTCAACTAATGAAAGGGTAAAAATACAAACAAACATGAGTACAAAGGTTTCCTTTACATGATAAATAGCAGGCTCCATACTACAGCCACCAAATGATAAGTTTTTTTTTTGAGCTCGATCAAGAGAGATTCATTAGATACCAGCAGGGTTACAATCTAATCCAGCTATCCTAACAAGTTCAGCTGGAAAAGAGACGGACCAATCTAGCACCGGTGTCGACTCCGAGGACAATTTTGCACAATAGTGAGCTGCCTCATTGCCTTCCCGGTTTACAAAGGAAATATGAAAAGAACTAAAAACCCCGCATGCCTCTCTGATCTCATGCCAGACTCCAGCAATCGAACTTCTTTCACCTTCTTTCGAGCGCAGGAGAGTCACTAGAGATGAGTTGTCCAGCTCCAGTACCACCTTCTCCAGGCCACACGCTCGAGCTAGCAGCACTCCGTCCCTCGCTGCCAGCGCTTCCGCCATCAGAACGTCAGATATATGGTCGTAAAAGTTTGCTGACGCCCTCACCAGTGTACCTTCCTCATTCCTGATTACAGCACCTCCTGCTCCCCTGCTCAAAGGCTGCATGAACGAGGCATCTGTGTTAACCTTGCACCATCCAGGTTCCGATTTTCTCCAGGTACCTCTCTGTCGACGGGTTTGCCCAACCTTTTTCTGTTGCAGGCACATCAGGTCTTCCACCATCTTCGCTACATGCCTGACTGCTGCTACAGCACTCCATTGCTTTTTCCCATGGCGTTTGGCATTTCGGCCCGACCATAGCGACCATGCTCCACATATTATCAGGGCCGCATCAGCACTCGAGCATAACTCACCTGACAACAAATCTCTAGTCCATGTACCCGGGTGCAGCACAGGTAATCTACACCCTGTTATCTCCTTTACGGCTTGCCAGAACTGTTTAGCATAGGTGCATGTGATTGCGACATGGAATAAGGACTCCCCCTGCTCTCCACATGCTTCGCAGTGGTCCTCTTGCATGACATGTCGCCTCCTCAATTCACCCTTGGTCGGTAAGAAATCCTGTAGAGCTCGCCACCAGAATATACGAACTTTGGGCGGCACCTTCAGCTTCCACACCTTCCTCCACCACACCTGATTCTCCGAGGCACCCGTTTCATTCGTCTGGTGTGCCTCTTCCTGATCACTTTCTCGCTTCAGCATCCGGTAGCAGGAACGTACTGAATAGTTCCCGTTCCTCTCCATAGCCCAGGCAAAAATGTCTTCATTGAGCCTTCTCCCCGGCTTTAGTCGAAGAATCACCGCTGCTTCCATGGCCGGGAACGACTCATACACCAACTGCTCATCCCACTGTCGTGTTCCAGGAATGAACAGTTCACTCACTTTCTCAACTTCCACTCCTGGGGGTCGACTCAGCGGTTTCATACAGGATGTTCCGTCAATCCAGTTGTCTGCCCATATATTAATGGTATCTCCCGGTCCAACTCGCTTGATCAAGCCTTTATATAGCGCCTGTCTGCCAAAGAGGATGGCCCTCCATGTTTCTGAACTTTTCTTCCTCTTCGTTGCCTCTAGGAAACCGCACGCCGGGTAATACTTTCCTTTCAACACCCTCGCACATAAAGGATTCAGGCCTCGTCAGTAAACGCCAACCCTGCTTGCCCAACATGGCTTGGTTGAACAACGGCATGTCACGGAAGCCCATACCACCGTCACCTTTGGCCCTTGTAAGCTTCGACCACCTCTGCCAATGGATTTTATGACTATCAATTGAACTTCCCCACCAATATTTTGAGACATAGGTTTTAATCTTCTTGCAGGTTGGTGTTGGAAGCTTGAAACAACTCATCGGATATGTTGGGACAGCCTGTGCATTTGCTTTAAGAAGAACTTCACGTCCTGCACAACTCAAGAGATTACCACCCCAACCATGTATGAACCTCCTTATACGATCAGCCACATAGTCAAAAGTGCCGTCTGAGACTTTCCCCACTGCCGTCGGGAGCCCTAAATATTTTTCTCCAAGTGCTTCAGTAGGGATTTGTAACGCCGCATGCACCACCTGTTTCTCAGGTTGATCACAATTCTCGCTGAAGAAGACATCAGACTTTTGCTTATTTACCAGCTGGCCAGAGCCCCTGTTATATAGCTCTAGGATCTCCGCGATTCGCTGTGCACCCCTCTCTGATGCCTGGGTGAAGATCAAGCAATCATCCGCAAAAAGGAGGTGAGAGATCCACGGAGCCTGTCGACTAACCCTTACTCCTCTTGAAATAAACTGAGGGCCTCTGGACTTCAGCAAACATGTTAACCCCTCCGAGCATAATAAGAACAGGTAAGGGGATATTGGATCCCCTTGTCGTATACCTCTCGTTGGTTTAAAGGACGGGGACAGGACGCCATTGACTCGCACGGAAAAACTCACTGATGTGACACACCTCATCACCAAGTCACACCACCTAACTGGGAAGCCTAGCGCCACCATAATATCATGGAGATACCTCCACTCCACCCGGTCATACGCCTTTGCCATGTCCAATTTGACAGCACAAGCACCAGCTTTCCCTTTCTTGTGTCTCAAATAGTGTATGCACTCGTATGCGATGAGCACGTTATCTGTAATGAGACGGCCGGGGACAAAGGCGCTTTGTTCTTCAGAGATAATTTCATCCAACACTAGACGTAATCTATTAGCCAACACCTTCGAGCAAATCTTGTAAAGCACATTGCAAAGGGAAATCGGTCGGAATTGGGTAAGGACTTGTGGATTATTTACCTTCGGAATGAGAACCAAAATAGTTTGGTTGACTGTCTCAGGCATCTCTCCCCCCTCTAAGAAACCCAGTACCGCCGACACCACCTTCTCCTTTATCAACAACCAGTGTTTCTGAAAAAAGCCTGCTGTAAAACCATCTACACCAGGTGCTTTGCTTGGTCCCATTTGGAACAGAGCTGTTTCCACCTCTTCTGTCGTAAAGGGGCGTTCGAGATCCTCGCACATCGCAGGAGTCACCTTCCTCGGGACATACTGACAGACCAGTTCAGGATCGAGCTCCTCCTGAGCCGTGAAGAGACCACGGTAGAAGTTTATATTACAGCAAGAGGAGGGAAAAAGGATGGTTGTCTCATGCTTGGATGAAGAAAGAAGCAAAAGGCCAACAATGGAATCTCATTGGTCCGCATAGACTCACCAATTGTCTTCCACTTGAGAGTATCTTCTTGCCAGCAAGGAAAAGATCAACTGTTGGGAGTGGCTTGGAGGTCTTTGACTGTTTGACAGTCAACAAAAGTTTGAGAACTTACTGTAGAGAGCAATAAACACGATACTAATAAAATTTCTGCTGAATAAATGGATGTCCAGGCCTATGCCCCAATCAAATGCTGAATAAATAACCAGTGCTCTAAACAAGAAAAAATGACATGTGAACCAGTCATCATCTGATAATCAGAAGGCATAAAGTTTGTACATTATTAAGGCGTTGACACAGAAGCCTCATGCCTATTACTGAAATCAAAGTTGACTAAGGTTATGAGTTAATAACCCTATGAAATAAGCATATCTCATGAAGCAACAGAAGATCAGACCAGTCTTTCAGAAAATTAGCTAGCTCTTCTTGACATTCTTCACGCAGAGCATATTGCAGGAAAAAAATAGCACATTGTAAATTTAGAACATATATGTTGCATAACTAAAAAATTAACAATTATACTGTCACGCATTATATTAATTAACCATCAGTCATAATGTGATAGAAAAATGCCTTATCTACCAGAATTACAAAACATATCTTTACTTCAACCCAAACAAACATCAATGCCACAGCAAACTGAAAGAACCGATCACCATTATATTCACCAAGCAGGGAAAAGTGGCAGATCAGATGGAAAACTTAAGCTGTTGAGGAAAGGATCTAGCCACATTGTGTGCAATTACCTAGCAAGATTGACAGATCGGGAAAGCCCTCACAGTATTTATTGATTTTGCCGCAGTAAAATCCTTTCTAAAAGTACGAACTCTAGGGAATATTAAATCAGACACCGCTAAAGGATTCTGAGGGTGAAGAAAGAACATGCAACTTACATATCCTCCTTGAAACGATTGATGCAGATCGTCTTCTCCTTATGCCCCCTCACTTTGCCTTCGCTGAGAATATCGTCAAAATCAAGAACACGACAGATTAGGGTTTGGGAAAAGAATTGGGTGGAGTGGGATGCAGTAGGGAGAGGGAGAGGGAGAGTCTAGATGATCCTCACGGTGAGATGCAGTGGGGGAACCGGCAGCTGGAGTCGCCGGAGTGGATTACAGCAGTGGCTCGAAGAAGACGACACGAGTCGCAAGATGGCAAGAGGGAGGACCGGAGAGGGGGAGGGAGAGGGAGAGGGAGAGGGAGAGGCCGGATGGTCCTCGCCGGCGAGATGCAAAGGCGGCAGCGGGAGTCACCGGTGGCGTGGATGGTGGCGGCGACGCGAAGTTGAGGTGGCGGCGTGGAGTGGAGAGTCGAGACAAGGGGAGTGCCGGAGCGGTATCTGATAGCGCTCGGGTGCACAGGCGGCTATCCGATACCGAGGTAATCGATTACACGACGATGACGAAGTAAGCATCTCCTCTAAAAATCACTCTCTAAATTATTATTTAAAGAGTCATTTGTATAAAAATCGTTTTCTATATCTTCATGTTTTCCAACATTTTTTATATATCTTGCATGCACTCTAAGAGCTATTCTCTTTTCTATATTTTGCTAACGGGAAATCCAGAATAGAGAGCGACTATGTTTGAATAACCAAACAAAGAGTCTGTTGGAAGGTAACTTTTCAATCAAAATCTTTAAAATTAACAATCAAGAAGGATTTAGAGAGTCTCTCAGAGTTTCTCTAAAACGAACAGGAAGTAACGATCTATTGCCCCTATAAACAGGTCCCGTTACATTTCACCCAACCAAACGCTTAACGCCGCGGGATTGTGTTGCATTGCGCATTTCTTTAGTGTTTTTTCTACCAAGATAAAGTGTCTGGTCCAATCAAAATTGGGTTTATAGAGGTGTTTAAATGCAAAATCTTTACATCTTGAAAAATGTTTAGACATATGCATGCAGTGGCGGACTCTGCTACCCAGCCGTTGTATAGAGCTTGTGAGGTCTATTTTTTTTAATAATATACTAAATGGCCTAGGCTCGCATAGTGTATTAAATGTAGTTAAAATAGAAATTGTATTACACAAATAGTCCGTAAATCACGAGACGAATGTAATGAGCCTAATTA
Organism: Urochloa ruziziensis; assembly: GCA_015476505.1. Taxonomy (NCBI): domain Eukaryota; kingdom Viridiplantae; phylum Streptophyta; class Magnoliopsida; order Poales; family Poaceae; genus Urochloa; species Urochloa ruziziensis. The sequence continues at coordinate 35,110,597 of CM027126.1, read as the reverse complement.
GGCTATGATTAGACAATAAATTGCTACAATAATGCTACGGTAAACACGTGTTAATGACGGACTAATTTGTCTTAGTAGATTCGTCTCACAATTACACGCGAGTTTCGTAATAAAACCTCTTCCGACATTTCGGTCAAACATCTGATGTGACATTTATGTTTAAATTCTTTTCATCTAAACGCTCCATATGTTTTGCTAGCGTGTTGTTTGACTAATGTTGCCGGCGTGTGGTTTCTGTTGCCAGAATTAGGAGCTCCTAGTTTTGGTCTTTGTTTCCGCTTAGAAGCGGCTTATCGGTGAAAATAAGCGAAAATGTCACCAAACGTTTCTTATTTTCATCGATTCTTGCTTATGTGGTAAGCCGCTTCAGAGATCCGAACTACGAGAAGCGAAAAGCGCGAAGCGGGAAAATCAAATTATAATCCAAGTGTGGTGAGGAAAAACGTATACAAACATGGCCTGCCTCAGGGTTTACGTGCAACGGAGATATATCATTTCTATATGTTTTTATTTAATTTAAAACATTGTATGTTTTCTTGCAATAATTTATTTTTAAATTTGTGCTCCCTCCGTTTCAAAATAAGTGAACTTCTAAAGTTCAAATGAGTGGATTAGTATTAGAGTGAAATTACCAATATACCCCTATAAAGTTCTAATCATTACACCTCGGGAGAAGAGAAAGTAGAAAAGGACAACTAAAATTAGTTTGTCTTATATGTAAATTTATACTTATTTTAGGACAAATTTTAAACTCTATAACTGCACTTATTATGGGATGGAGCGAGTACACCAGTTAGTTATTCCCGAATTGTTTGATTTTTGGTTCGCCCTAAACTATACAATTGATAAGTGAGCATTTCTTACTTCTTTTGGCTGGAAAAATAGCACTTATTACGTCTTTTGACCGAAAATAATTAGCATTTCTTTTTTTATTGGCAGATAAGCATTTCTGATAGACGAAGGGTGAAAGCAGTTTTTTGTTTTGGAACAAGGGTAAAAAGTGAAAACAACTCCGTTCTACATATTTTGGGCCAGAACAAAAATACGGCCACTTTTTTTATTTAGGGCAAAAATATGGCTACTCGTGGGCCTCATTGCTTGGGTTGTAAGCAACCAGGGGGCTTGCCATGTAAACCCTATCCCTCGGACTATATAAGAAGAGGTAGGAGTACCCTAGAAGAGATCGAACAACAAAGGAACCAACCATCCCACATAATACAAACACCTCAAATAGGACGTAGGGTATTACGTCAAACTATAAACTCTTGTGTCTTTGTTGGTATACACCATCTAGCTCTAGGTCTAGCGAAGCCCCTCCGAAACAATCTACCGCCGTGGATATACCCGTGGTGCACTGTCGGAATTCACCTCGCCACCTTCCTTTTGCGCTCCCAATATTGCTAAAAATCTGGATACACTGTTCATGGGCACTGTTCACACGTGGAAAAGTCACAGTTACTATTCACAGGTGAAAAACAAGAACGGCCCCACAAATATGTTTTGGAGTTAACTTTTTAGAAATTGTTGGATGAAAGTGTTTTCCTTCTTCTAATATTTTTTTGCAAAGTCTTAAAAACCAAAATTTTGGGAGTATATTTTTTAGTCGCTCTTGGAGATGCTCCTACCGAATGCATCCTGGCATCACATGGCTGAGTGCGGTTTTCAGCGAGATGAGTTATACAGGTCCGTGCTCTAGTAGATCTGCTACTTTGTTAAGTCTTTCAAATAATTTTTTCTTTCCTCCAGAATAATTGGACTAGGGTTTGGAATGGCGTTTCGATGTTTTCGATCTGGCTTTCTATCTTTTCGATCTGGCTTTCTATCTTGTACTGTATTTCCTCCGGTGGATGCGTCGTCTTCTCGAAAGGCAGCATGTTCGTATGCGTCGTCTTCTCAAAAGGCAGCATGTTCTTCATAGAGGGATCGAAATATGTTAGCCTAGTTCTCTTTGAGGAGAGATTTGATATTTTCCCCTTTAGTTGAATTGTTCTCTTCTGGCCGCTGATACTAATTTAATGAAATCTGACCCCTTTCTTAAAAAATTATACAGACCGACCTTTTCCGTCTGATATTTTAGAAAGAAAAAAGTATTTTCACCGTCCCTCATATATTGCTATAGTCTATGTTTCATCCTCTATGTACAAAACCAGGTATCGGTCATCCCTGAAATTTAAAACCCGTTTAGGCCCTGTTTGGAACGGAGGTTTTTCATAGAAATTTCCATTCTTCCATTTTGCTGACATAATAGAGCGTTTGGAATGGAGGATTGCATCTTCCCTTTCCTTTGGAAAGGTTTGCCTTCTTTCACAAAATGGAGGAAAATAAACATCCCGTCCGAGCTCAATTTTTTGTTGAAGCAAAAGGTGAGAAGGGAAGAGAAGGACCGAGAGAGAAAGAAAGAGAGAGAGAGCACCAGCTATTGCCATGGTCCGCGACGCGGGATGAAGCTAGAGAAATCCATGGACGAGGTTGCTCGACCTTGATCTAGTGTTGTCGCCATGCTGCAGCCCACTCCAACCACGTACGCTGCCTCTCCATATCCAGCCGCGACGACCTCTCCTAGATCCCCTGCACTCCATGCGTCTGCTGCTTTGGTTCGCTATTGAAAAGAGAGGAGCATTAGACTTGTCCAAAGCAAAAGGATGAAGACGATTGGATGAGATCGAGAACCATCGGAGAGGATAAGCATAAAGGGATGTGAGGCACCGTAGCTGGCTTGATTAATCCCATGGACCATGTGTCCCACATGTAGGTGACTTAGATAGACAATATGGTCCATGTAATAAGGTACAGACATGTTATTGATTTAATCACTAAACTACTACTGTCATTTTATAGTTCTCATACTTTTGTGATTCCTGTGTTATTGATTCCTGCATTCCAAACACCAATATCACTTTTTTCTACGTTTTTTTCAATCCTCTGTTTTGGAACCCTACCACCGTTCCTTTCCTATGTTTTTTCCTTTCCTGAGTTTTCTATTGAGTAAAATGCACCAGCGGTCCATTAACTTGTAGTGAGGTGTCACTTAGGTCCACGAACTTTGAAAATGCATTTTTGGGTCCACAAACTTGTTAAATCGTTCATCGCAGGTCCATCACTGTCCACATAGACATCTAATGCTAACTTGGCATGCTAACGGGGCATCTCCTCTCCCATCCCTCTCCTTTCTCTCTCCCACCGTCTCAGGCATTTTATCGAACGTGTCTTGTGCAGCCTGACGAGCAGCTTCCCGCCGGCATGGCGGTGCTGGTAGACACCGCCTTGGACCCGTACCAACACCCTGACCTCCGGTGGCTTGTCCAGAAGCATGTTCTCACCGTCCTCCAAGAGTTTCCCACCCTCTCGCCCTCTGTTCACACCTGCACCAGCGACGACGTCACCTCCGCCATGATGCTCAACGCATGGGGCCTCCTCTCCATTGCCTTTGCATGCCGCCGATCTTGATCGCGCTATGGCTTCCTAGGGAGTACCCCTACCGGCCGCCGCTCATCTACGCCTTCCTCGTGGCGCAGCCGGTAACGATCGTCGCTGACCACCGCACGTACCGGTCGTATCCGCTGTGCACTGTCGTACCTCGAGGAGTGGAGTGTGCCGCGATCCAGCTCGTCGGCCTCGTGCGGAGACTCATCACGGCCCTCAGGTGTCACTATTAGAGAAAACATTTGCAAGAGCCAGGCGTTTTTTAGAGGCGGACTAAAAGGCGGCACGTCCCTACAGAACCAAGCGCGCTACTGTAGATAAGGGCCGCCCCTGAAAATCATTTCCAGGGGTTGCCCATGCCATGACCCGCCCCTAGAAATCATTTTTAGGGGCGCGCCATGCCAGAACCCGCCCCTGGAAATGCCACCATTTCCCGGGGCGGGTTCTGGCATGGCGCGCCCCTGAAAATGATTTCACACAAAAAATTATAACTTTTTTAAATGATCTCGGATGAAGATAAGTTTTATACGAAAATTATAGAGCTCGACGAGATCTAAAACTTTGTAGTTGATAAATTTTTCGTTTGAGAATGTTAAGTGCTCCAAAATATTATTATAAACCCTTTCATCTTGAAATATAGACTTTATTGAGCCAAAAACTTGTTGGGCCGTCCAATATATGATTAGAGGAGTGGACTATAAGCGTAGTTGGGCTTTATGGATGGCCCACAAGAATGAAAAAATTGTAAATCTTGATGAGACTTAAAACTTTATAGATGACAATTGTTTCATTTGAGATGGTTTAATTAGAAAAAAAGAGCAGAACACATTCAAAATATTTTAAACTTGTGCACTATTTGCATGCACTGTTTTGTCCTCTCATTTTTTAAGTGAGAGGATAAAACAATGCTCTATTATTTGCATACACGGTTTTATCCTCTCTTTTTTCTTGTAAGTGAGAGGATAAAACAATGCTCTAATATTTACATACACGGTTTTATCCTCTCTTTTCACTTCTAAGTGAGAGGATAAAATAATGCTCTATTATTTGCATACATGGTTTTATCCTCTCTTTTTTTAATAAGTGAAAGGATAAAACAATGCTTTATTATTTGCATACACGGTTTATCCTCAATTTTTTTAATAAGTGAGATGATAAAACATTTATAGGGCTGGCTACGTGCTAACAAAAGATCACGTAACTACTCTATAAGTAAATCTAAAATATTCCTAATGTGTAATCTATCTGGCCGTACAAGCTAAATCCAACGTGAACACATCTTCCTTCTTTAATTACATGGCCAAATAATTCCCTTTTGTCCCCAAATCCGAGCGTAACTTTCCTTGATCACATGAATGTGATCCAGCCACGTTGCTTTAGTAAATACCTGTTCCTTGATCACATATGTGAGTCTATTTTCCATCTTAATCCATCGGCCTCCAATGTCATAAGTCCTTAATTTTCTGTTTCTTCATCACGTGTGAACTTCATCTGACTGATACTCAAAATTTCCCAAAATATGATGTCAACACCTTCCTATTGTAACAGGAACAACTTTGGCACTAATTCGAACTTTCTTGGTCAATTGTTGTTTTAAACTTGTAATGCACAATTTTATCCTCTCCTTTTTCTGGTAAGAGAGAGGCAAAGCGTCACTACTACTGAAAACATTTGTAAGAGCTAGGCTTTTTTAGGGTAAACTAAAAGGCGGTGCGCCCCTACAGAACCAAGCGCACTACTGTATGTGAAAGAGTTAGTGATGTACTTTTTGAAAATAAACTTCTTTATATGATCTCATATAAAAAAAAATCTTTATACTAAAGTCGTACAACTCGACGAAACATAAGACTTTGCAGTTGACAACTTTTATATTTAAGATTATTTAATATTTTAAAATATCATTATAAGTTTTCTAATTTGAAATTATAAGTTTAGAAACATTCAAATGACTTTGGATGTAATTAAGTTCTATACCAAAGTTGCACAACTCAACAAATATTAAACTTTGTAGTTCAAAACTTTTATATTTGGAGTTGTTTAGTACTTCAAAATATCATTATACGTAATCACATTTGAAATTTTAAATTTTAAAATATTCAAATGAGCTTGAATGTATAAAAGTATTATATTAAAGTTGTAGATCTCAACGAGATATGAAACTTTTTAGTTGACAACCTTTTCATTTCAGGTCATTTAGATATCCAAAAACTCATTATAAGGCAGTCACAGAAACACATCTAACCACATCACCAATCCAACCACTCAAAATGTTGCCCTCCTATTGGTGCTCACCCCCTCCCACGGATCCAGCTCTTCCTCTCCCTCCCTCTCCTTCTCCCTGGCCATCTCTCTCTCTCCCTCTCTCTCTCGCCTCTTCTCCCTCACCGGCGACGTCGTGACGGCACGGCAGCACACGGGGCAGCCTGAAGGATGGGGAGAGAGGGTGGGGAACTTCTGAAGGATAAGGAATTAAGGATGGCGAGGACATGCTACCAGATGAGCCAAGGGGAGTTCAGGGTGCTCATACAGGTCAAGGCCGCGTCTACTAGCACCACCATGCCTGGCTGCACAAGACGTACTCGATAAAACGCGGCCGATGACGAATGGCGAGAGGCGGCGCTACTCGAAATCGTCGAGAGGATCGATTGGGAGGGAGAGGGGCAGACGAATGGAGAAGGGAAGGGAAGGAAAATAAAGCCCCATCGTTTTTTTATTTTTTTTATACCGTGGAGGCGGAGGACCACTCCGCCGCCCCTCCGATACCTGCCATCGCCCGGGGCGTGCCATGAAAGTAGATGAGCTCTGTGGGATATTGATATCTAGGGGCCCCTCACCGACCAGGATGACACTCAACCAGGGCCCACGACTAACAGCAATGTGGGCCGACTCATGGCCCAGCCCAACCCAAACTTGCTGGACAAGACTACGAAGACTTAGCCTACAAAGCGTGCGGCGCGACACCCGGACCATGTAAGATATGCGCGACCCAGCTAGTAGATCGCGCCCGGATATCTTGGATATTATGTTGTAAACGATTCAGATTGCTTTTCAAGTTGTAAGACGGTAGGATTAGATCTCAACCGACTTGTAACCCTAGGCCGTCAGCCTATATAAGGCGGCCTAGGCCACCCCCTAGGGGATCACGCTTCGCCCTTGAATATTCTCCATTGTAATCACCCATCGACTCGCCATTTCTCAAGAGTTTTGACGAGTTCATCAATACAAGACACCATAGAACATAGGATGAAGGGTTTGTGCCTCCCGGCCGCCTGAACCTGTATAAACCTTACGTCTCCTGTGTTACCTCGAGCTCCCTAGCCTTGCGATCACCTTTGCCAATAAATCTACCACTTGGGTACCCTCCTAGTCGATTGCCGGTCCTAGAGTCCGACAAGCTCGTCTCCCACACTGTCGGTGTTCTACCGTCGATTCTACCGAGGGGTATCCTGAGGTAGTAGATTTCAGGTGGGGTTTCGTCGAGATCAGGAACGCAATGGCTACACAACACAATTTTTAGACAGGTTTGGGCCACAAGATAGCGTAATACCCTACGTCATGTTTGGTGATTTGTATTGCGTAATGTTGTCATGTGTGTCCCTCTGTTGAGAGTTGTTCTCTCTTCTACCGATCTAGGCACCCCTGCCCTTCTTTATATATCCCAGAGAGCGGGGAACTAGTCGGATACAATGTTGGAGTCCTAGTAGGATTATAGAGTAGAGTCATAGTATGAGTCTGACTTCTTATTTCCTTCCATTGAGTGGTTTCTCTATGGGTACTGGGGTTCCACACCCAACAAACCCCCGAGCGCTTCATTGCCGAGTTCTTGCTATAAACCGAGTTCTTGCCAAGTGTATCGAGTACTTTCTTCAGTGCTTCGATTACTTTCTTGAGCTTTTTCTAGTTCTTCGAGTACTTGTCTTGTCGATCTTGGAAAGTTCTTGGTTGACACGAGACTGTGAGTTGCTCATGCCCCATAAATCTTGATCAACTTGTAGTCTTCAATATTCAATATGGGGTGCGGCGAAAGTCGCACTCCATATGGAGTAGCCCCCGAGCCTTAAGTTGAATTGAAGAGTCAGGTTGAGGGTCTACAGAGTCTTGAATCTTCATCTTAAAATGTGCAATTTGACAAAATTGCACTTGATATCAAGTAGCCCCCGAGCCTTGGTTTGAATCGTAGAATCGAGCCGAGGGTCTTGATTTGAATCTTCATTCTTTGTATTGAAAAAATCAATAGTCGTTGTACGTCGCCTATCAGCCCCCGAGTCTTGAAATGATTTAGAATAACCAATTCAAGGGTCCAACAAGCTTAGTGTTCATCGAATCATCTTAGATATTATCATCCGAGTAGTAATTTGCGCCTAGAAATAATGGTCACCTCGAATCTTGTTCTAAGAAAAATCAAAATAACCCGCTTATCCCGGGACGTCTTCCAGAATAATGGTTAAGCCAATATCAAGTTGCAAATCCTCCTTCAAATCTTGTCAACCGAGTGGTTTTCTTGCACTCAGCCCCCAAGCATAGGAGCAAGATGAGATGCGTCGAGTAGTATGTAGTCGAAATAGCCACATCAGTAGAGTAGCAAAACAGAGAAGATCGTGATTAACTTGTCACGCCGCGATCTCCCCAGAAAGAGGAGTCAGGTGCCAATGTGACCGTAGCCCCGCCATTGGTACTTGACGACTTGAAGATGTTGGAGAAAGGCAACTAGGTAAGCCTGATGGCGAACCGAGTTGTAATATGTGATGGCACGCTGCGCGGCGTAGAGAGTTGTCACCTAAAAAAAGGCAATTAATACATTATGTAGTACATATTGTGAAGTATTTAATATACCGAAATTGTATTCAGTAAGAAAATAAAATGCTAATTCTTGGACATGCTGAGCTCTTATTAGGCCATGTATTCTCTTGAGTAGTCCACCTGTTACGTTTAATCACCCTGGTCTCGTACTGCCTTACCTCATAATTCTGTATAAGTCGCTCATGTTTTGTATGAGTCAGTTAGGTCTTGACTGAAAACTCAAGGTTTCACGGATTAAGGCATTTGCTACTCGAGAAGAATAACGACCATTAAGAGAAATCAGCGAAATAAGGAGTCGACTGCGCGACAAAGAGGATGCAGACTTATAAAGCAGTCGGCAAGAGCGCGTATTGTGCGCGAAGAAGGCGTAGCCTCCGAGAGTAACTGCGTAAATCTCGTTGAGAGGCATACCCTAACAAAGTAGTCGGCGCTTGGCCAATCTTGTTAGAACAAGATAGATAATTTAATAAAAGTAATCTAAACAAGTAACTTAGCTTGTTTGTTGTCGTTTGTCGATGAAGCGGACTAGTCGAAATTGATCTCGACTAGTTATTGACACTGCGAGACCCGTCCCCGACTAGTTTCTAGTCGAGACGAGTAGTCAAGGTGGGCGACTGATGCGTCGAGATTGTCGAAGTTGCCGGCGGCGCAAGTTGAAGTCATGCCGAGTAGTCAATGTTGGGGCACGAGCTGAAGTAAAGTTGTAATCGAGGATGCGTCGGCATTGCCGTGCGTTACAGCGTTTGCATGCGTCACGATGAAATTGTCCGCTGTGCAGCCGGAGATCTTCCGACTTGTAGCAGTACATGACGAACTCGTAGACTCATATTGATTCCTTCTCGCAGGCTTCCATGTATTTGTAGCAATTTGCACCAAGATTCTCTTTTTTTTTCCTTTCCGAACTTGTCACGGCGATCAGCTCCGTATCGACCTCAAACTGTCGGCTGGTCCCGCGGACATGTACTCAGAGCTCTGATCGGATTAATGCCTCGGGCTGGTGTGTGAGGGCCTCTTCCGCTTTGGACTCAACTCCGAAGTCGATTCCGTGTTTCTAACTTTACGCTGCAGAAGATAGATATCGCCGAGTAGTGATCTGCAGGCTTGCTTGCGCCTTGATCCAAGTGTTGCAATAATAGTCTGCTCCGCATCGGATAGAAACAAAATGTAGAGCGGTGATCCTTGCCTCCTTGACGACATGCTAAGTTTACCTTAAACCGTTCGGCACGGTTGATTCCGACCACGGGCCAGTAGCCGTCCTCCGCTTGGCTCCTAATCTCATTCATTTCCTCATCCTTCTTTCGTTTAACAAACTTTGTAAAATTTGTAACAAACTTTGTAAAAAATTTAAACAGAAAATTTATAACAAACTTTGTAAAAACTTTTTCGACAGAAACTGAATCTCCTTTTAACAAACTTTGTAAAAACTTTTTTAACAAACTTTGTAAAAAAAACATTTTAACAAACTTTGTAAAAACTTTTCTAAAAAACTTTATAAAAACATTGTAAGAATATTTTAGAGAAGCTTTACAACAAACTTTGTACGCTTGACGGACGACCGACAGAATTCTCAGAGATCGACCGTTCGGTCCGGCCGACCGTAAAATAGCAAGGCCCCCTCCTTGATCCGTGTATGACTTGGAAACAGCTGGCCGGCTCGGACTTCTTCCGCCTGGCGACAACGATTGGTCAAAACAGATCGTCACCGGATCTTGTCAGAGTTCGGAACGAACTCTGCTTCCATTGATTTCAACACAACAACTCGCCGATTTGAACTTCAAAGTCGCCGAGAAATTCAACGCGTAGATGAAAAATTGCGCCGAGTAGATTGATCTTGGGAATCAGAGTCGGTGGGTGTTTCGAACCGAACTACTCGATGAACACCTCAAGCAATCCCATCCGAGCTTGATAGACGTCATTGGGTTCACCAAGTGATCTCGATGAACCCCCTACCTGGCGCGCCAGATGTCGGTGTTCTACCATCGATCCTACCGAGGGATACCCCGAGGTAGTAGATTTCAGGTGGGGTTTCATCGAGATCAGGAACGCAATGGCTACACAACACAAGGTTTAGACAGGTTCGGGCTGTCAAGATAGCGTAATACCCTACGTCCTGTTTGGTGGTTTGTATTGCGTAATGTTGTCATGTGTGTCTCTCTATTGAGAGTTGTTCTCTCTTCTACCGATCTAGGCACCCCTGCCCTCCTTTATATATGCCAGGGAGCGGGGAACTAGTTGGTTACAATGTTGGAATCCTAGTAGGATCACAGAGTAGAGTCCTAGTAGGAGTCCGACGTCTTATTTCCTTCCATCGAGTGGTTTCTCTATGGGTACTGGGGTTTCATACCCAACACACATCTGTCGAGCCTGGCGCACACACATCAGGCTCCGATTCATTGTCCCCGCCTCAAATTTGTAGCCCTCCGCCTTGAGTCATCAACCTTGCATCTGAATCGTCATCCTCCATGTCGATTTGGGGATGATGCATCCTCTATCTAGGTGATGGTCAGCTATGCGTTGACACCGGATTTCAGATAAATCCGATTTAATTTGATCTGTTGAGTAATCGGCTATTCATATGCATTAACAAAATATACCGATGGAGACAGTTGCTGATGGAACTCAGAATGTCCGATGTAACTCTGAATGTCTAATGAAGCTGATGCATGTGTCAAAATCGGTTCCATGTGGATGAATCGGCCGATGAAGCTAGAATGTTGCATGTATCAGAATCGGTTTCATGTGATTGGTTGGCAAGGAAAATATATTTAAAGTTTCACGACAGAGATCACATGTAACAAGCTAGCGTGAATGCAGATGATTGATCAACGACTTTGGCTTGTTGAGCGAAGCGTATGATTTTAGTATTCATACAATACATGGAGTCCAGGTGCATTAATTGGATTTATTGGCTTAATTAAGCAAGAAGAGATATGGCAAGGTGATTAACATTCAAGAAGACGTGAAGCTTCAGACTTGGAGATAGGATCCACGTGCAAGGAATATATAGAAGGATGAAGCGTTCAGAAGGAAGAGATTTGGTGCGTGGAGGGTTTTAGGATTAAGGAATATTATATTGTTTTACCTTGTAGATAGAAACGTGATATTTTCGTTAGCACTTAAAGATGAAAGAGTCGTATTGTGTAACGTGAAGTCCACGCCCGCTGCCCCTATAAATATAGAGGGACGCTGACCATTGTAAATCATCACACGATCAATACAACTTGGCGCATCGCCACCCCTTTTTACCTTTTGTAATGTCTTTACTTTAATCATTGGTGGAGTTTCGGCACTCAACGCGGGGCTGCAATGTCTTGATCTATGGCCGGCGAAGGGATAAGTCCAAAGTTCTACCAAGCTATCGAGTACCTCGGATCTCCGACATATGGCGCATCGCTTCCGTCTTGATCTACGGTATTCACAAGTTACCCCGCCTTGATTAAGATTGCATCGGCTGTATCTATCGTCTTAATATTAAATTGGCTTCGATTAGCTTGTCTTATCGAAATAGACGATAGATTATTTAATAGCCTGTTGCATCTTAATCTTGGTTACCGTGCTGTTGAGATCTAGTTTTATTGTGGATAGAATTATCTGCTAGTGAAGGTTAGATTAATATCCTACTACCAGTGCTTTTAGATTGCAACTTCCGGACGCATCGCTGTCGTTTCACCTAGAAAGATTGGTAGTGGTATTAGTTTAATCTTTATTGGCTGATGGCTCTCGCTGCAATAAGATGAGAAACTCAACGGCGTCACGTCGTGTCGGCCCAGCATCCTGATTCTATTAACTGGCCGACACGACGTCATCGTACACCTCGTCAGTTGAATGGCCAAGCTGACTGGCATGCCGTGCAGTACACTACGCGCGCCGAAATTTTTTGCGTTAGCGAAATTGGCACGCCAAGTGGGACACGAGATAGAAACTCACGTTTTTAAGATGAACAAGCATCTACGACAGCTGTCTCAAGTTTATTAGCCAAGAAACTATTTATCGGCTCGTTGGGGTCAAATCAAAGCAGGATATATCGGCTGCCTTATAAGATTGTACTCATGCAAGGTCCGACGAAGTCACCGGGGGGCTATAGCTGGAGACGTATTCGGGAACTGACGCGGAAGTAGTATGTCGTAGAGCTGCCTATTACCCTCTGGCTTGATCGGTGCTTGTTTTTAGATAGAAACCATCGGATGTGCAATATCCATCGGCTACGGAATAGTCTTGTGATATTTTCTGGGGGCTGATCTATGCTGGTTTTACGGGAGAAATCGATGGAGTCAGAGAGGATAACCGATGGGACTATATTAAAATAAAGAAGAAAAGTTGGCAAGGGAAAGCACGTCTGAGGCTGTACTACATATGTTTAAGAAGGCAAAATTAGATTTGGATTTTTTGTGCAAGTATGAAACAACAACGGTGGAGATTTGATCAGAAATAATAGAAGGATTTCTCTACCAGGAATTAATTATTTTGGTCAGCACATAAGAAGCATAGCACTACAGGAGTTTTTTGGCTGGCCATAATTATTTTAATCGGCTCTAATACACAATGGCAGATCGCCTAAAGTGACTCACAGGTTCTCGCATCGGGCTTGCTTGTACTATACTAGATAGCTGATGGGAGGATAAAAGAAAGAATCGGTCGTTAAGTTGATTGTTGCAAACCGATGAAGACATGAAGTTACTAATGCCCAGATAATTAAGGATTTTTGCGGCGTCGGCACTTTGGCCGAGAATGCATCACTTTACGGCGCAAGGAAAATAATTTTCGAAACATAATATATTATATTTCGAAACTGGGGGCCTGTACGGGTTGACAACAAAAGCTTGCTGGTTATTGCACCAAGTTTTGGTGTCAACATACTGATTTATTGTTTGCACCTGCCAGAGAATTCACAGGCTAAAGAGAGGAGCATCGGATCACTACAATTAGTTTCGAATCAAGAAGCATCCTTCATACTCCGAAACTGGGGGCCTGTGTTGACACCGGATTTCAGATAAATCTGATTTAATTTGATCTGTTGAGTAATCGGCTATTCATATGCATTAACAAAATATACCGATGGAGACAGTTGCCGACGGAACTCGGAATGTCCGATGTAACTCAGAATGTCTGATGAAGCTATTGCATGTGTCAAAATCGGTTCCATGTGGATGAATCGGCCGATGAAGCTAGAATGTTGCATGTATCAGAATCGGTTTCATATGATTGGTTGGCAAGGAAAATATATTTAAAGTTTCATGACAGAGATCACATGTAACAAGCTAGCGTGAATGCAGATGATTGATCAGCGACTTTGGCTTGTTGAGTGAAGCGTATGATTTTAGTATTCATACAATACATGGAGTCCAGGTGCGTGGAGGGTTATAGGATTAGGGAATATTATATTGTTTTACCTTGTAGGATAGATACGTGATATTTTTGTTAGCACTTAAAGATGAAAGAGTCGTATTGTGTAACGTGAAGTCCACGCCCGCTGCCCCTATAAATATAGAGGGACGCCCGGCCATTGTAAATCATCACACGATCAATACAACTTGGCGCATCGCCATCCATTTTTACCTTTTGTAATGTCTTTACTTTAATCATTGGTGGAGCTTCGGCACTTAACGCGGGGCTGCAATGTCTTGATCTTTGGCCGGTGAAGGGATAAGTCCAAAGTTCTACCAAGCTATCGAGTACCTCAGATCTCCGACATATGGCGCATCGCTTCCGTCTTGATCTACGGTATTCCCAAGTTACCTCGCCTTGATTAAGATTGCATCGGCTGTATCTATCGTCTTAATATTAAATTGGCTTCGATTAGCTTGTCTTATTGAAATAGACGATAGATTATTTAATAGCCTGTTGCATCTTAATCTTGGTTACCGTGCTGTTGAGATCTAGTTTTATTGTGGATAGAATTATCGGCCTGTAAAGTTTAGATTAATGTCCTGCTACCAGTACTTTTAGATTGCAACTTCCGGGTGCATCGCTGTCGTTTCACCTAGAAGGATTGGTGGTGGTATTAGTTTAATCTTTATTGGTTGATGGTTCTCGCTGCAATAAGATGAGAAACCCAACAGTGTCACGTCGTGTCGGCCCAGCATTCTGATTCTATTAACTGACCGACACGACGTCTTACACCTCGTCAGCTGAATGGTCAAGCTGACTAGCACGCCGCGCAGTACACCACACGCGCCGAAGTTTTTTTTTGCGTTAGAGAAATTGGCACGCCCAGTGGTTATTGCACCAAGTTTTGGTGTCAACACTATGAATCACCGATACTTCATCACCCCAGCCGTATCGGTGTCCGATGCTTGTCGATACCGATACTCTGATACTTAGATACTCCGATACTTCTTTATAATATTATTGTGTTGTTTTCCAAACTCACGTGTCGGCGTACCGGTATCCAGGGGCGGAGCTACGTTGATAGTTGTGGATGCACATGCACCCACAAGTATTCTAAATTCCTTTATAATGTTTAAATTTTCACCATTATAGTGTAAGCACAATACATAAACTATGAAGTGGTGCACCTCCCTCAATCTTTATCGAGCTTCGCCCCTGCCGGTATCGCTATCGGTGATACATAGATGGCCAGCTGGTCCTCTCTTCGATGGACCGTGAAAGTCCAGTGCTTGTGCTCATGCACCTGCGCTTGTGCGGGTGGAAGGTTCCATACGCGAAGACGGATACGTGCATCACTCGCTTCGCGTTGCTACGTACGGAAGCTCAAGTGTTGGTGCTTGCCTGCACAGGCGGAGAAGCCTGCATGCGAATGCGGACGAGGAGAGAGAGGGGCAGAGGTGGAAGAACCAAATGTTATGTGGCCCACCGCCACGTCGTGCGAAAATGGGAACTCCTAATTTACGAGCGCCCGGACGGAAGCTACGTCCGCGCGACCCGTATGGCTCACCCCGTCTCGCTTTCCGTTTTTAAAAAGTTTTTCATAAAAAATATTTTCAAAAAGGTTTTAGGAAAGTTTTAGAGAAAAAGTTTTGAAAAGTTTTGAGAAACTTTAAGAAAAGGTTTTCGCGTAAAATTTCAAAAAGTTTTCAGAAGCAAAATAAAAAAGAAGAGAAAAAGATTTTAGAAAAGTTTTTGCAAAAATATTTTTGAAAAAAATAACTTACACGGGCCGCTTGCCGCCGCTACCCTCGCGCCGGCGAGGCCGCCGCCGGCCCTAATGCCCGGCCGACGCGCAACCGGCCTGGTGCCCGGCGGAGCGCCGCTGCCAACTGCTAGTGCTCGACCCGGCCGCCGCCCTCTCGCGAGCTCGGCCGACCCAGCGCCGCACATGCCCCACCCACGGAAGCCGGTGCCGACGAGGCCGCCGCTCCCGCCCTCGCTAGAGCTTGCTGCGCAGATCTGAAATGGCAGGAGGCAGGCGGATGGGGAGGAGGCAGTACGAAGGTAGGTGGATGGGGAGGAGGCAGTGGGGATGCAGGTGGATGGAGGAGCCCGGTGGGAGACGACCCCTCGCCGGCAAGGCCGCTTCCTTCGCCCCGCCGCTGACCGCTGTCCTCCTGCCGCCCGCGCGGTTGATCTGAAAAAAGAACGGGGAAGCTGAAGAAAGGAAGCAGCTGGATGTGTTTGGGCAGCGCGGGGGGCCCACCGTACCCATGTGCAAGGCTGGGTCTGTGGGGAGTCGAGCGTGCGGACGCCACGTTACGGCCGCCTGTCAAATTAACATTGGGTGCGAAAACCATCCTTCAAAACAGCCAGGGTCTAAAATCAAACATTTTAGAGTTGAAGGATGATGATGGCCGGTACCCGGTTTTTATACATGGCGGATAAAACTTAAACTGTAGCAATACATGAGGGACCTTGAAAGGACTTTTTTCCTTTCAGGAACATGGGCTGAACACTTGAACACTCGGGCTCGATGGGCCTATTTGGGTTTCCTTCCAATATCAGATTTCAGAGCCTATTTGGAGGTAGTCGATCCGGCGGGGCGGCAGCGGCGGCGATCATGTCTCTTCGGTCCTTTAGTCGCCTCCTCACCCGGAGCTTCTATCCACGCAAGATCAACAGCGCGAAGGTGGAGTCCTCGCTGGGGATCGTTTCCCAGGCGGCCTCAACGTTGGTTGCTGGCAGGCCAGCACGCTCTCTACACACAATCGTGAGTCTCCGTCCCCACCAAGTCTCAGATCGAAAATTTTTTGCTCACTTGCGGCTATGTTTCTCATATGGAAATAGAGAGGCGTCGGTTCTGGTGATAGCACCTATGGTGCTGTGGTCGGGGCCGCGTTGACTGGAGGGGTAGGGAGTTGAAATTCCTTTCAAATTTCTGGTTATTTGTTTTGTTTGATATGTGACCTATGCATAGGACCTGTAGATGGTGATGTGACCATGGAGGACATGAAGAATGTGGATAACAAGTCAAGGCAGGAGGACATCAAGAAGGACATGGGGAAGCACCAGATGGACGTGGACATGGAAGCAAAGTTCCATGAGTGGATGGAGCGGATGGGCAGGGAATACCCGAATCAGGAAGAGAAGGCATACAGATTTGAGCTCTTCAAGGAAAGGATGAAGCAAATAGAGACTTTCACTGAAGGAAGAGTAAAGAATCCCCTCCCAAACGTTTTCGGGGACATGACAGATGATGAGATCAGGGCAATAACGAATTGCCACAAGCCTCGTAGCAAAGAATATGAGGCATCACTGATGCAGGTGCTACTCTTTCCTCGTTACATTTTGTTCCTACTTAGTGAGAATTATCTGCATAGTGATTGTCCTTCTTCTGGTAAACATGCACAGTTGCACACTGTACTGACAACAACAAACCACCTAGACATTCAAACCAACACCATAAGAATTACATACTCAGTCTTGTGGACGTTGATTACACCTGTTCAAATAGAGTTGACCCTAATTGTCTAAAATATCTTTATTAAAGAGCAAAGTGATTGATCTCCTCATGACAAAAACTATGATGGCATGCCATTTTACTTTACTATGCAGTAGTTTCCTTCTAGTAGGCAATGGGATTAGCATATTGCCGCAGCTTCTCTTCCTCTGTCTTGGTTTCAGGAATGCACAGACATGCACAATCGGCATTATCAGTCAATAGTTATGTGATGAAACAAATTATATTTACACTTGTTACCTTTGAGGCAGGCATCCATGGCCCATCGCCACATCAACTACTACTTCATTATGGTACTGATACAGGCTTAGATCAGGGCATCCAATACTGGCAGTCTATACATTAGCTATCTGCCTTAATGCAATGTCTGGAACTTCATTGTTATTACGAACTTAGATCTTGATATCTTGAAGCAACTTCATGCTTTTGCTGCTCTTTTTTTTTCATGAAATTGTACCAGTATATGTTCTTGGGTGTAACAGAGCAGTGGTTCTCTCATGAAAACAGGATTATGAATTTTTGAAGAAGAAGATGGAGGAGGAGGGTTTGATGGAGAAGGCGAAAAGGAATGTTGTTAACTGCTCAAAGCAGTAATGCAGCTGGCAACTTCTATGTGCAGCCATGACTGAAGACCAATGTTTTAAATAGCTGGCTAAATCTACAGCTATAGCCGGATATAGCCGTTTCGAAAGAATTGCAGCTAAGATATCACACTTTTAGCCACATCCTTAGCTTTAGGGCTAATAGCCGCTATTAGCCGGCTATATCCGCTAAACGGGCCTCCTTTTAGCCGCGGCTAAATCAATCCGCGAGCCAAAATCAAACGCGGGCTCTCCGAATTCCATGTTCTAGTAACTTTGTGTCTTGGACTAGAGCCATGTTCTAATAACTTTGTGTCTTGTAGGCTGAGATGTATTCTTGTGCATTGTGTTGTTGTTGGTGGTGGTCTAATGAACTGTGTTGTTGTGCCTTGATGGTGGTCTAATGAAGTAATGATCTGTTATTTTATAAATTTATAGCGTATCATTCTTAGCTGCGGCTAAATGGCTTAGCCGCGGCTATAGCTAAGCTATAGCTGTCCTTAGCCTTTTTAGATAGCAACAGCTAAGAGGCTTAGCCAGCTATTTAAAACATTACTGAAGACCTGCTACTTCGGTTGCCACTGCCTCCGCTTGCTGGTTGGAATTGAGGCATTCGATAGTAGTCAATTTTATGGAGCTGCCTTGTAATATATTCTATCCTAATGCTATCTTTCTGAATAAGATACCTGATATTGGAACTGTTAGTCTCAGTCTTTATGAACACTATGTAATGGAACTTGAAAAAACTTGCATTAGTCCTGGAAAAAATTCCATCGAGTGCTCCTTGTGGGATGAAAGAAAATAATTCATCTAGCGCTCCTCCTGGGTTGAAACTTGAAAGCTTTCCTCCTATGAATGGTCGGAAAACCCTCCCATTTTTGTTACTACTTTTTTAAAGACCATCATATTTAACTTTGAAAGCGTTCCTCCCCGGCTGGTGCGTAGGGAGCGAGACCGCATTCCTCCTCCTCAATCCTCACCGGCCGCGCCCCTCCTCCGCGCACTCCGGTCATGAGCTCCGGCGACCGCGCCTTCCTCCGCGCGCAGCCTTCTTCGGAGCCCCGCCTGCGATTCGGAGAGACGGGAGCTTCGGTGCTGCGCCGCGACGGTGGCGAAACAGAGCATGCTCTTGTTGGGCCGATGCCCAACGGGGTCAAGCGCATACGAGCTGGTCACCGTTGGATGGTGACTGCAGACTACAGTCGAGGACCCCCGACTGCAGAGGATAACAGTCAACAGAGTTGCTAGGGGAAAAAACCAACCGGAAAACAATGGAGTAGGATCCAGTACCAGCTTCCTGTGGCGGGGAATGGGGCCCGCTCCTTCCATTCCAACGTAAGTTGAATGCTATCTCAGATCATTATTGGTTCAAATTTCTTGCACGGCTAATTTTTTCCCGGCGCAGCATACTGCATCCTCTTTCAGCTCCCCTAGGGTCGGGGCCCTCGCCGCCTTCGCTGCTGTTGCTTGTTCGGTCTTCCTGTACACCATGGGAGCAAAAGCAGCATCACCTCACCAGGAGATGGGCGAAGAGCCTGGTATGTCTGTTATTTGTAAAAACGGCTGATATCCATTCTGTCGCTCGGTTGAATGTAGATGTAATCTACCTTTTATCATTTATTGCAGTATATGAGTTTGAGCGAAACAACGAAGGCTTCAGGTGGGACAAGTTTACTGAATATATGAAGGAAATGGGTTAGTATTTGTCCTCAATAATGTTCCTTATCTTGACTTGTATATTAGAGATTTGGTGTGGGTGTCTACGGAGTAATTGTTAACGTTTGGTGCAGATGATGAGCTTCCAGAGTATGTGGATTGGGAAGAGGCGGGGGCAGTCACTCCTGCAATGAATCAGCTTCAGTGCGGTGAGATCTTGTTGGGACTTGTGACCTTTTGACCAGATAACTTGCTCTTTTTAATACCACCTTTCCTGCCTAGTTCTTTATTCTTTAGCTACGTAATATATAAACTAGAAATGATGATGGATATATGCTAAGCATCTGGTTTGTGATCGTAGTCCTTGAACTACTGATATATCCTTCATTGCCCATCTCATGTTTGAATTTTAATGCCTTTTGAAGCTTATTGTCTACACAATTTGGTAATCCATAGAAAACAAATCTCTTGATTACATCTTAAAGAGTACTTTTGCTTGGTGATGCTAGGCATACATTAGTTGCCTCCATCTTGTCTGAATTAATGCATTGTGATATGTTTCAAAAAATATTTGTGGGCTTACTCTGATCACGGCATGAATATGATGGACACTTTTAATTTTTAATCACCTGAACAGCAGCAAGTCAATGTGCCTTTGTCTGATATCCGTCGTTAGTTTTAAGGTCGGTGTATGTCATCCTCGTCTTGTTTAGTCTCTTGGTGATGAGTTTACGTTAGGCTCTTGGTGATGAATGCTTTATTTTGTAACGGTCTGTTGTCCCCTGGTCATGGATAACTGAACAGACAATGGGTTATCTTATTGCCACATCCCACAATTCCAGTTATGTACACAAAATAGATGTTGCAATAATGGAAGTGGAATGCAAGGGCGTTGCTCTCAGCCAGTTCAGCCATCATATTAATATGCTTCAGTTTTTTATGTCTTATGACCAGAAAATGCTTATTTCACCATACAATGGAGATCTGGTGCTCGCGCCGCCTAATCACGTTTGCCTCCCCATGGAAGATGTCATTGGTTGCATGTCAGGACTCATAGTTTGTCTCAGAATCTTTAGTATGTAGTTGCCATTAATTTTTTGTTCATATTTACCATTTTGTACAGAGCAGTAAAAAAAATTGAAACAGTAGATAACTCATTTTCAGGTATTCCTTTAATGGAAAAAATGCCTGCCCTTTCATGTATACTATGATTATTGTTTTAGTCCCTTGTTTACATTAAAGAGTGACTATCCAATAGGTTATTAGCAATCAGGTGATTTTCACTCAACGTTAAAAGTCTACAAGCTATAGTCCCTAGCTTTGATGTAGAACACATTTGGTATACACTGTGTTTGATGTAGAACATATTTGGTATACACCGTGTTTGAGAAGTATTATTATCTCACTTGTCCACATAGACTGAGACCGATCTCTTTACATAATCTCTTTTTCTACTACTGGAACAGTGAATACATTCATGTTAGTCTGTTAGTTGGACGTACCGTGCTAGCAAAGCTTCTGGGTTCGATCCAAGAGTTTGAATCAGATGAGATCGCCAGCCTCTTGAATTCCCGCCACCAGAATAAGAGAGCGAGGGATTAGCTTGCTGTTTTCCATCTGCTTTCCTGTTCTGATGGTTTCCAACGCCTTACTTTTACCTTAGCTTACCTAACTGTGAAGTACCTAGGTTGACTTGTGACTAATTGTCAGAATCTATATTTGGTTTGCAATCTGATCTCCACGGAGGCCTTTTACTTTTCTGTGTAACGAAAAGGTTGCTGGTTTCTTACACGATGGAGTCCGATTTACATACTTGGAGCTTGCACCAAAGAAACTTGATAACATTTTCTATTTAGTGTTCTGCATTTAGTTCAGATTATTCTCTCATGTGCTGCTAATTCTTATGTGTTGCATGTTCGAAGCATCATTTCAGGCTAAAGTAAAGTCTGCGTATTTAAAAAAAAGAATCACCACCAGGACAGAAATTGCTTATTGCTTCTAGGTTTCATTGCTTCTAGGTACTTGACAGGTTTGGACTCTGAAACTTTTGTTGCTCAGTGTTCACGAGTGACAGATAGATATAGAACAAAAAACACCAATATGTTTTAAGGAAATATGTTTGCTTTTTAGTAGGTGGTATCAGTAGTTCTTTGCCCAGTTTGTCTGGTTGTGAAGGAGTAGGGATAAGTTAGCACCGAGCCATGATTAAACAGAACAGTCCTGTCCCGATTTGATTATAAACATGTATTGCAATTTTACATGATATATTCTTGTTCGTTGCCAGTATGGTCAGGTTGGATGAACATTTGTGTACAGTAGCTGCAAGGGATTTAATACATAACCTGAGATTAATTGAAGGCACGTTGAGGCTTTAGCTGCAGGTGATTAATACACAAACCGGGGATTAATTTAAGGCATGCTGACATTTGTCTTTACAATACATCATATGTGGGTTGGATTGTGTTTTACTTTTGCGTTTGTATCCACAGTGACATGATCATCACATGTTTTGCGTGATTCCCTTTGATAGCTATGGCATGACACCATCCTCAAAAGTTGTTTACGCCCGTAGCAACGCACGGGCCATTACCTAGTATCTACTGAATTGAACTGTTGTGACTTGTGACCTTTTGACCAGATAACTTACCCTTTTTAATACCACCTTTCCTGCCTACTTTATTCTCTGGCTACTTAACAAGTTGTTCAGTAAGCTTTTCCATCCTCTTCATACTGATATTTCTATTGATTGCTTGCAGAAGCCTGTGTAGCATGTGCAACTGTTTCATCTGTGGAAAGCTTGCACCAGATCAAGACTGGGAAGCTTGTCAGGTTTTCTCCCCAGCAGCTGGTAGATTGCATGGGTGGTGGGTTTTACGGATGTGGTGGGTGTTCACCCAGGGAAGCGTATCAATATATGTCCAAGGAAGGTCTCATCTCAGAGGCTGATTACCCTTACACTGGTATCGCTGGCCCGTGTCAGTCCAAGAGCCTTCCTGTAGCTGCACGGATCAACGGGTTTTTCCTTGTTTATGTTGGTGGGGACGAAAGAGAACTGATGCGAGCTGTTGCAAAACAGCCCGTTGAAGTCACAATTTGTGCCACGGGCAGGTTTGTGACTTCTGCTGTTTTTCCCAAAATATGTTTATCATGCTGACAGATAATTGTACAATGAATTCAACTTAATAACTTGCCACCCTGCCAGGTTTGTTGACTACAGTGGAATTACACTTTGGAGCCCAAGGATTTTGCTATTGGGGAGGGCACCGAATATAATCATTCCGTGCTGCTGGTAGGTTATGGAGTCGATGAGAATGGACCCTACTGGAAAATAAAAAACAGTTGGGGTCCGGGATGGGGAAAACGGGGATTCGCCAAGCTCCGCCGGGGTGTGAAGGACCCCAATGGTACTGGAGGCATGACCCGGCCTGGCGCATTCGTCTTTTTCCCGGTCATGGAATGACCTCCCACACCAAGTAAGAATCACACATTTCTTCCCTTGCTATTTGATCTGCTTCTGCTTCAAGCAGATCTGTTTATTTTAGCCCAATTTTGGTTTGTGTTGAATCTTGCAAGGAGTTGAACGAAGAAGTCTGTTGCTGCGCTAAGTAAAGCTCCTCAATAAATCAACTAGCTCCTTCCACACAAATGTCTCTTGAAAAGTTAGCTGTTGTTTCTCTTGAGATAAACTCTGCTAGAGGCATACCTTCTATCAGAGTGAATCAATTGGGACAATGATTAAGTGGATTCTTTTATAAAAAGTACACAATTTTAGAGAAAAAATGATAAGGTGCACAACTCTTACAGAAATGCATTGTGATCCCATAACTTTTACATGACCTTTTTAAGTTTCTTGCAGGCGACAGTTATGGAAGTAAACTAGAATGCTAATTTAGTTCAATTCTCCTTAGGAAATACTTTTATTAACTGAGTGGAAGCTCCTTGAAATTGTTGCTGGACAAGGAAATTCAAATTCAAATGCACTAAACCTTGGGTAAATTTAGGGAGTGTTTCTACAGGAGCTTCATATTTTTTCCTACTTCATAAGTGGCCTCAGTGGTTAACATTTTAAGAAATAGATGACCTGTCCAACACAGGTAGGGATGAAATCTTTGTTTGAAAATGGGAAGCATTCTTGTACTGTGCTAATAAGTCCTGGGTTTAGTTTAGTTAATCGGCGCAAAACAATGTCCATTGCCATAGAATATGGAAAGGGATAAGTCCTAGGGTTTTCTGTGAACTTGTTAGCTCTCATAACTGATCCACAAATTGCGTACATGATTTCTTTCTTCCAAATAATGCATACATGAATTTTCCTGATGTTTCATGAAAAATATTTACCATAGCTAACTCGGGTGCATTGAAGTTGCTTTATTTCATATGGCTTTATTTCACTTTTCATAGAGGAGGTTACATAAGGTTCCTGATTGGACACTGTCATTAGATAGTCCAACCGCCATCCTAATATGTGCTATGATTTTATTTTTGACCCATGGTGTATTGCAACAATATACATGCCACATATCTTAGCTAGCACTAGCATGAACTTTCACTCGGGCTTCTTTAGACTTGAGAGGCAGTGTCTATTTTTTCTTCGTTTTATAATATGATAATATGCTTCAGTGGTGTGGGTGAACATCGCCACAATTGAAAAAGAAACACTCTGCAATCCATGAATATGTGATGAGAGGTAAATATGTCACATTTTAATTATAAACAAGGTATAAAAAAGTATCAGTAGCACGAGTTAAATGTTACAAGTGACTGTTGACTTTAGAAATAGAATGGTCAGAGGACATGGTTGGTTTGGTTACATGCTTACCTGGCTGTTTCATCCGGTAACATTAGGGAGTATATTATTTACATTCCAGTAATCTGATCATCACTATGACCAAGACTTGTACTACCTCTGTTCTTAACTATGTGATAACAATGACTTTTTGTTTGCTTGACTTTTTATCTTTTCTATAAATATTTATGCAAATAGATAAATCTGCAACTCAAATCTTAAGTATGTTCAGGGGTAGATATAGTGGTACTTATTTTACTTAAACTAATTGAGTAAATAAATATTGTTGGTCAGACTTTGAGAAAAATGTTAATGGTGTCAGGTAGTATCAATTTTGGATTTCGATTATGGAACAATATATTGAGACGAGAGATTACATGATATAATATTTTGTTCTTTTGTTTCTGTTGTATCACACTTCGATGGTGGAAGTGATACATACAGAAACGATAAAGATGGAACCATCAGTGTTTGCCTGAGTGGAGATATATGAAAGATTCCAAACAACTTGTCTATGCTAACTGCAAATTGAATTATCATGACTATTTGCATGAGTGTTAGAAGGACTTATACATTATATGTTATCATGACTATTTTCCAGGAGATAGGTTGAGCTGCCTATACTATCTTGTGCATTGGCTGAGCTTATTGGTACTTGTTATGTACGTTAAAAAAGAAATAAAGTTACTCTGCATGCTTTGGCAGGAAAAAGATGAGAAGTCAACAAATGCTTGTTTCTTGACTATCGTTTGTTGTGTAGACTAGTTTGTTTAAAGCTCTGTTTGCAGAAAGAATAATTATTTCATGTTTAAGTATTTTTTATGTAGTAGTAAAAGATATTCTAGCCTTTTAAAGATTTATTTTTTTGTAAAATTATTATCCAAATACAGATGCGATCTTAATTCACATATGATTTTTTTTCTCACCCTCCTTGCATGCGACTCACGTCAGTGACCTTTGTATTATTCAAGACTTGTTTTCCTCTCCTCTTCTCTCGGCATATTTTCTATTATTTGTGTTATACTATCAAATGCTCTCAACATATTTTCTATTATCTGTGTTATACTATCAAATGTTCGTGATGCTCAATCTCTTTGTTCCCAATGTATAATTATTTGTTTCTTGTGATTATTATTTTTGTTCACAAATGACGATCGTTTGTTCTTATTGTTCAAATTTTTGTTCGCATGAGTCAAAATGTCCCGTTTGAATAGAAAAACGTTCTTTAAAAAATCAGAATGCATGAAGCTAAATTAGAAGGATATATACTTTTCATCTTATGTGTTTTTTATTACTTAGTATTTACTAGGCTGTTGTAATGGACCATAGAGCAAAATTCCTATTCCAACTGGCAACAAGTTAGTTTAATAAAGCTAAGTTAGAATTCATGAAGAATTTTTTATCACAAACATGTAATGTTTTCTATTCGAAATATTTTGTAGTCAATATCTACTGGTATGGATGCATGTGCGCATGCACACACGTGTCTTTAAAATTTTTTATAATAGACATTTTAAATTTAAATAAGATATCGAACCTTGCTATTGCAAGACAAAATAGGAGTTTAGGCACTTGAGCTTGGAAGTAGCTCGTTGTGTTGCGGCGGGTTTATATAGTGGGGTGCTGGAGCGTGTGGGCGTAAAGGCGACGACTTGAGGGAGGTGGTCGTCCGTGCGTGAGTGGGCGTCGTCGGCTTTGGCGCGCCGTGAAGTTAAGAGGTGCATGGCGCGCGTGCGTTGACCAGCTCCGCCGTTTGGATTTCCAGGAGCCGTTCATTCGCATATGCACGTACAGGCCCGGGCGCGTGGGCATGCGACCGGTGCCGTCGAACAGGGCCCAAAAATTCGACTGTGCCGAGAGCCCGAGGGCCGAGACCAAGGCGAAGTCGCTGGCCTGGTGCCACTTGCGGTGGAACGGAAGGAAAACGTGGCTGCAACAAATTCCATGGCTGTTAGTTTGAACGCCGAGGGATTGTGTTGCATTGCGGATTTCTTTAGTGTTTTTGGACCAAGAGAAAGTATCTAGTTGAATGAATTTTCGGGCTTATTATGCCAGCTAGAAGATGTTTGACTGATGTTGCCGGCGTGTGGTTTCTATCGCCAGAATTAGCAGCTCCTGGGGTTGCCTTGGGGTTTGCGTGCAATAGAGGTATACCATTTTTATGTGTTTTTATTTAATTTAAAACATTGTATGTTTTCTCGTAATATTTTTTTAAAAAAAGTACACCAGTTACTTCTTCAAGAATTGTTTGGTTTTCGGTTCTTCCTCAACTCTAAAATTGATATATGAGCATTTCTTACTTCTTTTGACTGGAAAAAATAACACTTCTAACGTCTTTTGACTGGAAATACATGAAAACAATTTTTTTAGAACAAGGGTGAAAACTGAAAAGTGAAAACAGCTGCGTTCTATATATTTTGGGCCAGAACAAAAATATGGCTACTCGTGGCCCGTTACAGAATGCATCCCGTTCTATCCTGGCCCATTTAAGCAAAGGCCCGCCCATTTTGCCGCCGTCCCGCCGGGCCTGTGGCCACACTGGGCCACCCCGAGACAGCGACACACACAGCTCACACGTGCGCTACGATCGCCATCAGATCGTACCTCACGTGTCATTCCACTATGCACACAGCACACACGCTTTTGGTGACTCCCGATACGGCAGCATGGACCGGATCTCCCTCTCGTCGTGGCACCGCCATCGTCAACCCCCTCTAGCCGATAAGAATGAGCTCTAGATTCACCTGCTACACGCGGCACCCATGCCTCTCGGAACACGTGACGACGGACCCCGACGACCGTATATGCCATCACTGTGCCGCTGTGGCACACGAATAATACACAGCACTACAAACTTTACAGTATGGCCTTTTATTTAGCACTTGCCGGGCACGCTACGCACGATGATACTCACTGTGCTATACAAATACAGTATTTACACATAACAACAACAAACACTTAAAAGGACCCTTTTGCCCCGTCACTTTCGGCTCGACCTCGATCCACGGCGCGGCCGGCGGCCGCTAGCTACAGCAGCGTGGAGCACGCCGACGTGTCGGGGTCGAACAGCGCCGGGAGCAGGTACTTCCTGCCACGCG